>CM070029.1:30556817-30936516 GCA_036247105.1 Cirrhinus mrigala
CTAGCATTTTTTGGAGTGCATAAATCATATATTCTGCATGACCATATTCTACATCCTTAATCTGAACCAATACCTAAACTCAGCAACTACTAACTAATAACAAGCAGCAAATTAGAAGTTTATCAAGACAAAAGTCGTAGTTAATGGTTTGTTAATAGCGAGAATTGGACCTTAAAATAAAGTGTAACCAACAATTTTATTGTATTGACTGAAGGGGGATATCCTATGACATTACTAAAATTGAATTTTATTGGTTGAACATTATTATAGCATTTTAAATGCAATTTTGTCAGTGTCATTTATAAATGAAAAGAAAAGACAGAAAAAGTTCTCACATACATGCTCTGTGTATCTGAAGAACCTGTGAAGGAGTTGTGTTCACAGTTTTGGAGCGAGATGTTCATCTAAAGCGCCTTAGAGTTGAGCAAGGGCCACAGGCCGTGTTGCATTATGAGGGCTATTGGACCAGGCAGAGTTTCATAGCATATGAACATACACTAACTCTTATCACACTTGACATTTTCTGTTTTGGGGTCCAGCCATGCACACAGCATACGCAGCAGACCACTGAGCTGTAATGGGGAGTGATAGACTCTGACGAGTCACACGTAAACCAAGGTTGTGTGTGCGCATGTGCATGCAAGAGAGAGACCACAGTGCTCTAGTTTCTGTGCTGATATTTCTCTCACAGACTAGCAATAGCAGAGGAGCTGGCATCAACTGATGACTAAAACAGATACAGCTGGGTCTAAAAGTTAGAGACTCTAGAGAAAATGATCTGATAAGATGGTATGCTTCTAATAAGCATGTGAGATATGCGGCTCCTGCACAAATAAACATGCATATTATGCATAATCCCCGTAGCAGATCTAGACAGGTGGTTCTGGGAGAGGAGGGGGATGCCAGAGCAACTCTGAGAGAATGCTGCAGGTCTGGCTTACAGCAAACACTGAACTACTATTTAAATGTTCATGTTCATTTGCTGCAGATGCAACAGAGGTCAATCAGTGCTGTGCAGTTTAAAATACGATTACTGGTTGAGTACATGTGAAACACCTTTTGCCAGAGTTTTCTGACTTAAGGGCATTTCAGTCAACTACCAAAGCTTTAACATGTTAATGGATATGACAATGTTAATAAATTAGGTACTGTCAGATCTGCTATGCATGTTGTTGTTGACCCTGCTTCCACACAAATAGACATATATGTGACCCAGGACCACAAAACCAGTCATAAGTGTAATTTCAGATTTTTACATTATCTGAAAGCTAAATAAATAAGTTTTCCGTTCATGTATGGTTTGTTATATAAGGACAATATTTGGCCGAGATACAACTATTTGAAAATCTGGAATCTGATGGTGCAAAAAAATCAAAATACTGAGAAAATCACCTTTAAAGTTGTCCAAATGAAGTTCATACCAATGCATATTACTAATCAAAAATTAAGTTTTAATATATTTATGGTGGAAAATTTACAAAATATCTTCATGGTACATGATCTTTACTTTATATCCTAATGATTTTTGGCATAAAAGAAAAATCAATAAATTTGACCCATCCAATGTGGCTTTTGCTACAAATTTACTCGTGTAACATAAGACTGGTTTTGTGGTCCAGGGTCACATATGTTGTCCCCTAATAAAGCTGAGGACAACAAAAGATATATCTACCCCAAAGGCCGCTGTGAAACATGTTTACAAGCTATGTGTACTTCATAACATACACAAAGTAGTGTTGTGCCCGGTAACTCAAACAACTTGGCGGTACCATCGCACTCTCTTTTCCACTTCAGATACTGCTTTAGGCCAATTGGTAATCTCTTCAGAT
This sequence comes from Cirrhinus mrigala, assembly GCA_036247105.1. NCBI lineage: Eukaryota > Metazoa > Chordata > Actinopteri > Cypriniformes > Cyprinidae > Cirrhinus > Cirrhinus mrigala. The sequence goes on from CM070029.1 coordinate 30,558,647, forward strand.
GAACACTGTATGAAAGATCAAACTGATACTACCTTGCAGTTTATTTGAAGATAAAGTCCTTTCTCCATTCCTTTACCAGAAAATGTAAAACTTCCACAGTGCAAATAAGAGATTTTATTTCACCAATATGAATTAATGTTCGGTGAAGATGCATGCAGTACCGTAGATGACATCATTTATAATGAGCAGGTCTCATTGGCTATCACAGACTCTTACACTCTGCGTTAAAACAGAAATAATATATGACCCAGGAACACAAAACCAGTCTTAAGTAGCACGGTTACATTTGTAGCAATAGCCAACAATACATTGTATGGGTCAAAATGATACATCTTTCTTTTATGCCAAAAATCATTAGGATATTAAGTAAAGATATTTTGTACAGTAAAATCAAAAATTTTTTATTAATAGCATGCATTACTTGGAACTTCATTTGGATGACTTTAAGGGCTATTTTCTCAAAAGCTCAGCCAAATATTGTCTTATCCCAACAAACCATACATCTATGGAACGCTTCATTCAGCTTTCAGATGATGTATCTTTCATAAAATTGACCCTTATGACTGGTTGTGTGGTCCAGGGTCACATATTATACTATTATTATGTTAAAAGGGTCAATAAGGTTTCATAACTTTACAATATTTTTGAGTGATTTTTTTCCAATCCCTTTTTCTGACGAGTTTGCAGGGTTTTTCTCATTTAGTGAACGCTGAATAACACATGTTAAGCAAGCAAGCTCATTGGCTGCAGATTGAGCTTGAGCCAATCAGCTTGCACCATGCAGTATACAACTTTATTTTTAGCAGTGATTACATGTCAGTGATTTTCCTGCCTGAACTTTTGTCCATTTACCTAAAAGCAGTGTACAAGCTGATATTTTATATAGATCTGAACTTACTTGAACAAATTTAGTAGTAACTAGACATGAGATTGAGTTGAGATGAAGGAATTGCAGGACGCATATATGAAATTTCACATTATCTACTTTATCTAACAAGTATATCACATTATCTAACGATGTATTTCAAGAACCCATATTTATTTGGGCATAATAAACATGTCTAAACAGGTTTTTAATTTAAAATGAACAATAAGAGCAGAACCAATACACATAGTTATATTTTATTTCCATATGTGTAGCTTTGGTCCGTGAGAAGAGACTGCTGTTTTGTTCCCTGACTCAGATGAGGGCTGACGTCAGCAAGGATGGAGGATGGGTGGTCCGAGCACTGTCATCCCCCCATCAGTGAGTGTAGATGTGAAACACACTGACAGACAGGAAGAGAACGCATCTCACTACATCACAGCTCTGATTCACTGTGCCTCCGGTGATGACCTGTCCTAAACTTCCTCCTCATATGTGCAAATCATCACACACGTATGTGTGTGTGTTTGGTTTGTGAGGATGCATGCATCTTCTGAAGTCTCTCAAGTGTGAATGTGAGCATGTTTAGATTATGTGAAACAACCGTACATATATGTACATGACATCTTACAATCCAGTGACAGGTGTGAGACAGCTTATCTTTCTAATGATTTGTAAAACCACATAACTACTTTAAGATTCACCCAAGTATATAATGCACATGCTGTTTACTTGTATTTTGTCTAAACAGTTAGAGTGAAACATGACCATAGCCATCAATAAAGATTTTTAGACAGCACATGAATTCCACACACAAAGCTACCATACGGCTTCATATTTTTATGATTCTTTTTGGAGCTTTCTGGTTCTGTTTAGAGCTTAATTTAGTCCCTTCCACTTTCATTTCACTTCCCTGTAAGAAAAATGTCTTATATGCCTGGAAAAAACATAAGGGTAAGTAACCCCACCCCCCTCTCTCCTAAAAATGTTTTCTTTTCATGCTCTTTTGGATGCATTAATCAGTTGTCCAAACAAAATGTTTTTCTACAATAATAATTTTGCACTTATTAAGCATGTCCAGGAAGAAAGCAACATTTCAAATTAATCAAATTTTCAAATTAATTTTAAAGCTTGCATCATTTCTTTACACATTTCTTCTGCACATTATCATTCTGCAGATTTCTGCTTCATATATTTCTCTGATGATGCATGCTTTGTTCAGTCTGCATCCTATCTGCAGCTACTCCCTGAGCCTGTGGCATAACATGGAGACGTTATGAGCTGTGACACTATGAGAGTCAAGCATTAGCACTCAAAAGGTCACTGCGAACAGACCACTAATTAATATAAATACACTGTCATTAGAAAGGAGATATTACAATTGATGGGAATGATGTGCTTTAGAGTCAACGTTTGGTTGTGGTAAGAAATGCAATGTGAAGTAGTTCAGTATTATTCAAGCAGGGTGCAGTTGACTGAACTGGGCTTAAAATAACTCCAACCTGTTACTTATCACTACATTTTACTGTACATTAATGGTACAGTGAAGTCTCTTAATGTTTTCATGGTTTCTCTATACTGACAGATTTGTGCTGGATGTATTGTGAAAACTTGATGTCTCAAGAGTATGTTGGCCTGAAGAAAATTCTGTCCTCTATCTGCTGGATCACAGAAAGACATGATCAACCCATATTCACCACCATTAGAAAACACAGAACTATGCAAACATCAGCACAATTCCACAAAAGGTGTAGAGTCAAGGTATAGATTTGATGAAAATGAAAAAAACTTTAAAATCAAAGGCATGGTATTGAATATATGTATGCATCAGTATTATATTTTTATTTATTATAATACTTATAATACTTGATTATTTATATTTATTCTAAACATGTATAACTGCATTATTATTATGTAATAAAAATGTAATTAGGCTTTAGTCACAATACTGCATAAAGCCATCATGTCAGTTTATGTCTGAATGCAGTTCAGCACCACTACATATGCAGTATATCATGGTAATAATAAAGTGGCTTGAAAAATGATAATGATTGAAAAAAAAAAAAAAGCAGAGGATGAAAGAAAAAACCTATAAAACATAAAAATGCGTCATACAGTAGTGTTTCTATTAATCTCAGTTTAATCATTGTGATCAGTGTTGATGAAAGAAAGACAAAAAAATAATTGTAATACATGCTTAAAGATTTTTGTCTTGTTTGATTGAGTTAATGGATTGGGCGGATGAACTATTGTAGGATGAGCTATACTGGTATCTCACTGCAAAGCATCATGGATCAGTAGTTTGCTCTTGTTGTGTCCTCTCCTCCGGTCTCACTGCGGGCACTTCTCCACTTTAAAAATAGGGTCTCCACCACACCAAGAAATTTGAAAAAAAATCTATTTTCATTTCCAAATACCTTTGCTCCTGGCAGATTATTTGACATTATGCAATAGACAAAATCCAAAGCATTTATGCCTCTTCCTAATGCGGACTTTGATGTGATTATTTACTGTCCTAATGATTTGCCTGTGCATTTGAATTAATTCAAGAACAAATGCAATAAGCAATATGAGTATGGGATTTCTTTTTGTGTATGTGAAATATTGCTTTTGCTTAGAGCTTGTCATTTATGAATATACAGTGGCAAGAATAAGTTTGTGAACCTTTTTGTACGTTGATTACTATTAAACTGTGTTCAGACAATGCGCAACAACACCAAAACCACAGTTTTTCAAGACTGGAAATGTCTTGAACAACTGGGAAGTCATAATTCAGCGTTTTATATCCCATTGCTTCAGCCTCCGTCTCTATGTATTGCAAGCCCAATGCCAGCCATGAGCTCAACCAAACAGCCATGGAGAGAATATCGTCATCTTCACCAGAAAAATGATACCAGAACTGCTCAGCAATTGTTGTTACCTGACTACCAGGCACTGGGTGGCGACACCTCAAACTGAAAGCTCAGCCACGTACCAACAGTGTGTTGTAAAAACTGTTTACAAGACTACATCTTTTGAGTTAGTTTGTCTTCCCTGAGTTGTTTGGCTCACAATAATTGGTGACCCCATTTCCCTGAAACTCAAAGAGGACAAGCCTGCCTGCTCTAGAGCTTCTGAGGACAATTCTTTGCCACATTTCCAGAGACTTGGTTCCTTCAGTGCTCTTTGCATCCAGATTTTTATTTTTTATTTTTTTAATGACAAAATCATACTGAAAATTGTCACACTGGTGCCTAGCACGCAGCATCGCTTCAAAGTCTCCTATAAAATCATTGACTAACCTGCAATATTTCTTAATATCACCACAATATGGTGAGAAGTGCCTTTCACTTACGTAACACCTGTGATTCGGGGCAGAAATCACTGCTATTGCTGCATCATACTTTGCAACCCCTTAAATTATTTTGGCAAATTAGTTTCCCTAAGATCGTCATCTGGGTTTGACAATGTGTAGATGTGTGAAAGACCTTAAAAGTCTCTACAAGATTCCCTGAAAAGGACACGTCCTTACAATCTGACATAATGGTTGTCAGACAGTCTCTATTAGCACCCTCACTGGTGAGATACTTCATTCTCCACAGATATGTCTACTATAAACGTCACAGAAACTAAGGCCTATTACCATGACCGAGTTACATTTAAAATGTTTGCATTTGTGCTTAGACTTTCACCGTTTAGATCCAGCATCATTTATTCAGTGATTGCAAACAGGTTGTGCTTCCCAGTACAGTCAATCAGACTCACTTGACCATGTGGAATGTAAATATTTCTTTACCAAACCTCCCTCCAGACACTTTGTCATTAAGGTGTATTGTCAGTATGTTTTTCCTAATGTACATTAGATGTTGTTTAGCTGATCAATTAACGACAATCATTCTTTCCATAGGATGTAACTGCCATAGTAACAAACTTCAACAATCAATTGCATTTATCCGTCTTGTGCACTTTACTTCCTTATCCTTCCTTAAGTGATGTGACAAAATCCACATTTCGTACCACTACAATACGCATAACACAATTTTTCTACAAAATCGTGGCTCTCTAATGTAAGCTTGCTTTAGCTTGATGTGAAATGTATTTGGTTCTTATACCCTCCCAAACTGATAATGGCCTCAGTTTGCATCATTTTATTCTTAATAGTGTAAAACACTAAGTCTCCTGAACTTCCCCTGATTGTTGTAAGGAAGTTGTACCAAGGATGTTAATGAAGTTGTAGATGTTGTACACACAAGCTTTTGCCTTGTTAAACCAGAGAGCAAGGCTGGGCAAGGTCAGAGGCCCAAAAGTTCCAAAATGAAAAAAAAAAAAAAAAAAAGGACAGAGTAAAATCGTTGCAGCAAAAAGCCAGATAATCGTATTGAAGTGGCAGGCAGACTCATAATCAAAAGACTGATAAAGAAATTCAAAGTAATGAGTCAAACTAAGACAAAAAGATTGGGAGATGCTGCAGCTGATTCTGATAAATGGAAGCACATAATATGTGTAGATGGCAATATAAATCTTAGAAGAGGAGGAGAAATAAGGCACAGATTTAGCTGGTAATGGTAAGTCAGCTTACATACTCATGGAAAACTGTAAGGATCTGGAGCCAAAGGACACAAATGGAAGAAAACACACATAGAAAGAAAACTGGGCTTCACCTGAACTTCTTATGAGGTGCACAGTGCTGTAATGAAGTTAGGTTATTTTCCATAGTGAACAGCAGATTCTAAAATGTACCACAAGTTCTTGATTTTCCTTGTAACCAAAAATTTTGTTGTGCTAATACTCCTTGGACTGAATCTTTAGTGCACCCCTTTGATTCCTCACAGGTGGGCAAACACAAACTTTTTAGGTACATGAAGATCTGCAATTCTCTTTTAAATAAAAGAGATTATTCTATATCCTATCCTCTCTATATCTCTATATATCATTATATATCATCTCTTCAAGCATTTTGTCTACTGACTTGTTTTTAACACATGACACTGCTGCACTACAACATCTTACAGATGGAATGGGAGCATTTTTAAGGACACTAAGGAGAGGAAGCTGATGTATAAGAAAAAATGCTAGAATGTTAGCAGAGGTTTGTAATATTCGGTCATGTCATGTCTTCAAGGCTGCAGATCTGCCAGGAGCGCTCAGTGCCCAGATGCACTGACTGTACTTGGTTGAAAGACTTTAGGCCTATAGCAAAAACTTTTGACATTTAGCCTTCAATTGAGCTGCAGGTGCTCTGTTCCACATTCACATTCAAGAAAATGACTGTGTGAATTTACTTGTTAATTCTAACATTTAAAATAAATTTTCTTGTCATTTGAGGTGTAACATGAATCTTCTTTATATATTAGATTCCAACCCCCCACCCCCATACCAAAAGAAGTGAAAATGCCGCTTCAGGCGTTGTATTTAAACAAACTCCTCCTAGAGATTTCCACCGATCAGCACTGAATTTGTTTAGTGTAATCCAAAGGCCTTTGTGATGTTAAATTGCAAAAATCTAGAGTTTTCGTTGAAGGGCGTGTCCGTGGTGGCCTGACAAACTTCGATGAAAAAGAAAGTTGTTATAATTCAGGCATACAGTCTGCACCAAAATTCACATGTTTTATAAGAGTCCTGTTCTAAACACATGCCCATTCACTTATAAACATTGCGCTACCTGCTGGAAACAGGAAGTGTCATGTTTTATGCTCTAACAAACTCATCATAGAGATTTAATGACATCAACAATATATAGAACTTGAGTTTTCATTTAAAGGGTGTGTCCGTGGCAGCATGACAAATTTAGATTTTTTTGATTTTTTTTTTTTTGTCAAATTTCATTGTAGCTCAGCCATACAATGTTTGACCTGCCCCAAACTTCACACGTTCAATAAGAGTTCTGGCTTGAACACATCTAAAGACCAATATTCTGTAATAGTCATAGTGCCACCTGCTAACAACAAGAAATGGCTTGTTTTACACTAACTTAAACATGCAATGTCTGATTTGCACCAAACTTTACATGAAGCTTGAACACATCTAAAGGCCAATATTCAGTTATAATCATAGCACCACCTGATAGCAACAGGATATGTCATGTTTTACACTAACTCAAACATACCATATTCAGTCTGGATGAAACTTCATATGTTTGATAAAAGTGCTGGCCTGAAGACATCTACATGTCAATATCGAGTTATAGTCAAAGTGCCACCAGCTGGTAGCAGGAAGTTTGGCACATATAAATTACATATTTCTTCATGTTTAAAACTTTACATGCATATTGCTCACCGTTCGCTGTTTTCCTAAAGCCACTGGGTGGTGCTGAGCCTGGGTGCGAGGGCCCTTTCAACACTGCTTGCAGCTTTAATTATTATTGATCTTTCAAAAGTTTTAGATTATTTTGTTTGAATGTAAGCATGATATCTTATTTAGCACATTAAAATTAGCGTTAAAAAGTCACGGTATTGCTACAACTGTATAAGTCACTGGAAGAACTTTATATAGTGGACAGCACATTCCAGGGCCGTTTATGGTGAGGCCCTGCTCTGACCACAACAGTGGACAAAGGTTTGCTACATTTTGATTGGATCTTGGTGGACTAGCATTAGCAAACTGTCCAACGCCATCAGATAAAGATGCCAGGACAACAGCCAGACACCTCTTAGAGGGCAATGAGAAGACCTTTCATACAAAACCAGGAAAGGACAGAACTTCCTATTGGTCAAAATGCTGTTTCTGCCTTCCACCCACCTTGAGACTGAAGGTTTTGGCTTGTGACCGCAATAAAAATTTCTTAGGACCTGCAGACACAACAGCAGTGGGTGAAACAAAGAGACATCATGGAGATCTATCCAAATCCATTCACAACTATGTTTTTAAACCTTAAAACTGATACACACTACAACACACACATCGTATACTTATTTAGAGAAATAAGTATTCTCCCTAACAGCAATGGGTAGTGCATGCATGCATGACAGTTCAATCTTTTCCCATCATGTTTGGACTTAATGTGTTCGTAACATTGCCAAATGTATTCTAGTTGTGGTTTGGAAAGTAAGAAATGCACCGGTAAAACTTTAATGACACTTTTCTGAATTTGTGTTTGGACTATGCAAATAAATTGCACAGGAGGTAAGAAGGGTGGGCCACCACGTGTCCCCCCACTCTGATGGAACCAGCCAATCACAGCACGGAAATGGAGAAGCGCCAAATTGCAATCTCCTCCTCATCAGAAAAGGGTTAAGGGTATCCTTCCAAAAGACACTCCTTGTTCTGAGTTCCTCCTGCGAGGAAAGAGATACTATATGCTCAGAGCCTTTGTCAAGCAAGACAACAACAGATGCAGCGTCCTGAGTCTCCATCCTAGAGAGACAAAGCGGTTTGACCAAGTTCTGAGTCTCTAGCCCAGAGAGGCAGAAGACACACAGACATTTGCAACAAGCTTAAGCTCTGGCGAGCAAACCTTCACTTCAGGTACTTTTGCTTGCGTGTTCCAAGCTGAGGACCTTCAGCACCTACTCCAGGGCCACATCTGCGTGTTGCAGATCTTAGGACCCTTTGGTGCCTCAGGAGATCAGCATCCTACAGCACTTTCCCCACTGTACTGCCACCAGCTCAACCATGCAGTGGAAGTCGTCGCCGCCACCGGACTGCTCACTCAACCACAGAGAACGTAAATATCACTTCCAAACCTCTTCCAAAGACCTTGGCATTGGTGTATATTATTAGTATATGATTTTTCTAAGTTAGATATTAGATATTATATAACTGATTGCAATTGATAACAAATCTCACATGCGTTTATTTGCAAGGTTCTTCACCTTATTTGTTTCAGAGTAGCAACAGTTTGTCTTTCCAGATAATGTAGCTCTGAGCCAACATAATCACTTGCATTTTATGCATCTTATGCTCTTTATTCCTTTTCCATTCATGGTATTCATTTAGCAGTTGTTGATTACTCTTGTCTATCTTTTGTTAATGAAATTTATTTTATTACACTTGTGTCTTCCTTGTGTTGATAATACAGTAAGAGGTTCTACAAGTTAGAGATCCCACCAATCTTTCTTATGTGATGTACTCATAACCACACATTAAATGACATGTGATGGTAACCCTTTAGAATAGGGAACACTTATACACTATTAACTACGACTTTTCCCTTAATAAATTCCTAATTTGCTGCTTATTAATAGTTAGTAGGGTGATTGTTAAGTTAGGTATTAGGGATGTAGAATAAGGTCATGTAGAATAAGGCATTAATATGTGCTTAATTAGTACTAATAAATGGCTTATATTCTAGTAATATGCATGCTAATAAGCAGCTAGTCAAGAAAGTGTTACCGGCGAAAGCAAAATTCACAAAATTCATGTAACAAAAGCGCTTCTTGTCTTCAGCCATTCCACCATTTTTGGTAGAAAGATAAAGGTATCTCTTGAAAAATCCCATGTTTATTTTGGTCAGTGTTTGTTCAAGAATATTATAACTGTACTCAATTCACTTTTGCTGTAGCTTGTGTATAAATCTGCTTTACACTAGAAACTTGGCATTGCATTGCGAATATCGCTAGCTCATATGATAAACTGCTTGTGTTGTTCATCATTTGAAAATTACTTTGGATAAAAGCATGTTATGAATAAATATAAACAATATGCCTACTTCTTATCTTACTTTACTATTTATAACTTTTTTGTTGTTTAAATATATTAGGATAATTCTTGTAAATAGGGTGTATTTTTTATGTTTTACTTTGGTTTTCTGCTCTGAGTGTGACAAAACATTTCGGTCAAGCTCTTGATTGGTCTGTTCAATTTACATTTCATCTACATTACAGTTTTTAGCATGAATTTTGTACGACAAATGCAGATATTCCCCTTACATGTTACATGTATCAAATTTTAATTAATGAACCTGATATGATTAGGAACAATGATTTTTGAATCAACTTAGCAAAGTCTTTTTCAGCAGATTCATTAAATAGAACCATTTAAAATAATTCGTTTTTAACAAATCAGACAACATTATTACACAGCAAAGCTAGTTTAGCCATGAGCAGAGTCATAAACTAGAATAAATGATATTGGCTTTTTTGACAAAACAGCATATGTAAAAAAATATTTTAAAATGTAAGCATGGATGAAAATGGAAATCTAATACTTTATTTTCTTTTGAAAGTTATTCATGGGACTATGAGTACCTGCAAAACTAAATAATACAAGAGACAGATCTGGAGTTTGGCTTTGGCATGCCCATTCATTAGGACCTCTGTATTTTTAGCATGTTGATTATTTCAGCCCAGTTAATTACTGCTTATTGGTTATTGTGTTCTTCGATGTCTTTATTTGTACCATTTTTACTGTTCGATACAATTAGGCTGTCATAGTAAAATACAGGCTCCTAATAAACGGCTTTTAGCGAAGACTGAAAATCACCACACAGATTATAGACTACGAATATTTTCTGTTTATTCATACATTTTACATAACAATCGTGCTTTTTTTGTATGACACCATTTAAATACATGTCCTATGTTATAATTTTAGGCAGTGTAACAGTTAAAAATATACAAAACAATAGTATTTCTTACGAGACATAAATTCTATTTCTTTTATAATCCTTTTTATAATCATCTTCACTCATAATTTCCATTAGATATGTGCTTCAGAGATCAAAATATTATTGCAGAAAACAGCAATTGTTTTTCAAATATGTCAACATTTAGACAAAAACTTAATAATGGAGTACAGACATTCACGGTTACATGTTTTACACAATACGATTTTACAAGAGAGTTCCAGATAAAACGGCAGTAAAATAACTTTGTACAAAATTCAAAGGACACAGCCATTTCACATTTTATGTAGGTACGTATCTCCTCTTAGTAAACATGTTTAACGTGACTTAACGTTTTTCACATGTAGCTGCCTTTGACGCAAACTGTCACCACATCATTGCCCTATAGCGCTGGAGAAGTCTCTGTACTTTTTAAGTTTTGTGCTTTCGGGGGTAACTAAAATGTAAATTTTAGTTTGTGCTACTTACTTCAAATATGGTATAATTATTATACCATAGAAATATTTAGTATACTTCTTCAAAAAAAGCATGGCACAGTCAAGTAGTGTAAACCGTTGTCATGGAGTGGCCAGTTTGTGTGTGCGTTTCTGTTTTGTTTTAGCACTGCACCTATTCAACATTTTGGCACATGAAGTAACTAATGGTCATGCAAATCACGACTACATTAATCACAGGCTTAAGGAGCAGATATGCACTCAGGGCCAGAGACATATCTGAGATTTTTTTTCTTTCTTTCTTTTTTTTTTTTTTTTCTTTTTTTCTTTTTTGGATATTCCTGAGGGGACATGTAAACAGGACACTGAATTGACAGTACTCATCAATAATCTGTATAATAATCAGCAAAAATGTTCACCCTGTGTTTTGCGATGTTTTCATTTTCAGTATTTTTGTACCCTGTGCTTTACAAACTACACACTGGCAGGCATAGATTTGTTTTTGCTTAAGTCTATGATTTTGGTCCTTGGTCTCAACATTAAAGTACAAAGCATTCTAAAAATAATTCTAAAAATGTTTTAATCACATACAAGTAGTTTCTCTTTTTTTGTATCTCAGAAAAGAAAAATAAAATAGTAACAGTCTCTCTCAACAAAAATATTCAACAACACGTAACGGGTCACCCAAGGGCTCTACCGATTAGAAATTCTTTGTGCTTCAGACACAGGACTTGCTCGATACACCTCGGTTTTCCCAAATGACCCAGAATGTAACTAAATTATCTCGCCCACTGATACTCGTGGATTCCCGCTTTGTCCCCAGTGCAACATAGAAACAATACATACCTCACATAAATAGCTTATGCATTGCAAAACAATGCACTGTCCTTAAGTCTAACTCACAGTATAACCTTAGTAGAGACGAGTTCACATAATACATAGTACAAGTCATTTAACACTGACACTCTTTGCTTTGCATTTGGAAAGCTTACAGAATCTGTGTGTGTAAGTTTTTCAAATGCAAGTGTTTTTGTGTTTGCGTTTTTCTTTTTTTTAATATATATATATATATATATATATATATATATATATATATATATATATATATATATATATATATATATATATGTATGTTTTTTTTTGTTTTTGTTTTTGTTTTTTTTAACTTTTGCTTTTTTCATGTTTAGCTTGATTATGTATGACCCCTGGAGGTAGATGATTCTATTACTGTATAAACATGGAAGTCTTCTGTGTTGTTAATCTTTGATTGCTCTCTGCTGGGGTTCACTTCTACTGGTTTTAGACGTTGGCGTCATTGCCAGGGTTAGTTGGAGAAGAACTATCAACCTGCACCTGCGGCTGCGGCTGCGGCGGTTGTTGCGGTTGCTGTGGTGATTGTGGTGATTGCGGTTGCTGTGGTGATTGTGGTGATTGCGGTTGCTGTGGTGCTTGGTCTGGTTGCTGTGGTTGCTGCGGTGATTGCGGTTGCTGCGGTGATTGTTCCGGCTGCTGCGGCTGTGTCTGCAGCTGCTGTTGCTCTGGCCCGTTCTCCTGAGCACGCTTGACTGCTGCAGGCTGCAGCATTATCCTGATCCGCTGAAATGAGCCCCAGAACCAGCACCAGTGAGCACACATATACCATCTATACCATTCATTACTGTATTTCATTTCAGCTGTAAATAAAAACAGTTACCTCCTTATATGTACCCTTCAGGGTGAGGAACATGTAGCCCATATAACCAGGTATGAGAACCATAGAGGATAGAGCCATGAGCCAGCCCACTCCTTGCCCCCATTTAGGGAACACATAGTTGTTCATTGTAAGAGGAACCATTTGCACCGCGCTGAAGAGGAACACGCCCTGTAGAGAAGCTCTGTTTACAAATACTGCAGTTTTCACATAATCACACCGTAATCTATAATGATTCTCTCATCTGTAGAGTAGATTGCTAACTTTAGAAACATTCTCATCATAGTTAAGAAATGGGACAAATAAAAATGTAAAAAACTATTATTAAACTGAACTGAATCAACATTAAACTGACTTGAGCTAAAGAATGAATCTATGGCCGTTTGTAGAGCTGCTTATAGCTGATTGAACTTGTTTCATAATTGATAACTGCTGCAGAATTGACAGTTATTTTCTTATTTACTGATGTTGCGTTGCTCTGAAACAATCTGTACTGTAATAAAGCAGTATATAAATAAATGTCACTTGACTTGACTAACACTTTTATACTGTTAGTTTTTTTAACACATTAAATAAATCTGTCAGAATAGCCATCCCTGTATTTCCAACTGTTTTTCAAAAATTTTCACAATTTAGATTTGACATAGTATTCAAAACAATAAATATAACACATAGTATAGACACTGATTGTTTAGTAATTTCTTAATTTCTCGACTTGATTGCACAGATATCTAAACTAAATGATGACATCAGTGAATCAATGAAAAATGGACTTTAACTGGAAAATGGAGTGTTTATTATTGTCCTCTTGCATTACTGCCACACTATTTTCTTGTTTTAATTCTGTAAAGCTGCTTTGACACAATCTGTATTGTATAAAGTGCTAAATAGATAAATGTGACTTGACTTGTTTTTCTAAAAAGATGATGTACTCATATAATTTTATTTTATTAGTTGTTATTTATCATGTGTTTAATGTCTGTCATAAAAACTGTCAAAACAGCTGGATCTGATAGGTGAGCTTAATGCAATCAGGGAATTGGGGTGCATGATGTTAAAAAACAGTCTCGATAGTTGCATATTACTGTCAATGTCATTACCTAAGTTCAGGGATTATAAGCATATTTATTTATGCATCTATTTGTAAATGCATGTGCACATTTCCATACTTAAAACGTCAAAGTCACAGAAAATGAGCAGCGCCAGATGTCCAATATCTAAATCACCAAGTGAGGTGATTTAGATATTCCGCGTGTGGATCTTTTTACTTTAATTCTTCCATTTCTGTCTAATTTTAACAGGGTTTACAAAATATAATCAGTGTGTTTTAGCACACATTATACAGGCTAAAGTAGCTAGAAATGCAACAATGCAACCTGCTAGCAAAATCACTTGTTCAGTGTTGGGGAAAGTTGCTTTTAAAAGTAATGCATTACAGTATTGCGTTACTCCATGAAAAAGTGACAAATTATGTTACTTAGCCACTTTTTTGTGGAAAGTAATGCATTATGTTGCTTTTGCATTGCTTTTTGTAACCTGGGCTGGGTTTGCTTATTTGTTCTTTAATAACAAAAAACCCAAACGTTATATTTTTGGCAACTGTAAAGGCCCTTTTACACCAAAAATGATATTAACAAGCCTCAGGCTGAAGGAAGTGCCTTTGCCTCTGCACCCTGACTCACAATTTCTCTCAACACAGGGACAGGAGAGCTCTCAGTCAATAAATGGAGAAAAAAAAGTAACTTGTGTTGCTTATTTGAAAGTAACTCAGATATTTCATTGATATTTCATTTAAAAGTAATGCATGAATTTAGCAGTTGCATGAAAAAGTAATCTGATCACATAACTCACGTACCTGTAATGCATTACACCCAACACTGGTCAATTCATATATAATATCAACCTATCTGTGTACACACACACACACACACACACACACACACACACACATACATATATATATATATATATATATATAGCTTTAGATAGAAAAAAGAAGGTTACTTACAGCAACAATTAAAGGGGTGAAGAAAACCCAGCACAGTTTCCACCATAGACAAGGCTTGTATCCAATCATTTCCTGTATGTTATCATAAAACTTGTTCACACCTGAAATTAGAAGAAATTTGAAAGGGATGGCATTAATTCACTGCAACTGCTGCAACAATAGGACTGACGGACATGCATCTTTCTATCTAAAGCAATATAGAGGATTCAAGGGTACTCAATTCAATCCAAATCAATACTAAGTGATTATGTAAGCATATGTGTATAAAAGCTTGTTATGAACGGTTCTTTAAAATTCTGAATGTGTTAACTGTCTGCAGATGAATTATATAAGAAAGCAAAAAGATAGCCAGAACCTTCACTCCCCTTCAATTCTTAACTGCTATTGTGTGACATTTGAAAAGGACGACTGACAAGGAAAACATTTGAATGCATTTGAAAAAGACTGTGCAGACATGTTCAGAGACGCATTTATTCATTCTGATGTGCTTAATTTGAACTGAGACAGTTGTGATTGTTAAGAGTGGTAACATTAAGCGCAACTGATTAAAACACAGTATATCCAGATGAGAGAATCATATTCAGTATGACTTTGTATAATGGACCCTGGACTTAAACTTGGGTGCCCCTGATCTAAAGCAAAGACATGGAAATGTAATTCAGTCTAAAATAAGTGTTTTAGGACGGTTGTGAAGAGTGTAAACATGATCAGTTCAGGAGGAGTTGAACTAGATTTCAATTTCTGAAGGATTCATAGCATATCAGACACACGATGAGTGGCCAATTCAATTTCCCAGGCAGCTGCTGATTCAAAGATTAAATTAAAGTTGCAAAAATACAGAGAATTTCCATGGAAAAACATGCAATGTCATACTACCAGACAGGGAAGGTGACAAACAATGAGAAATCAACTGTCTTAAGTTTTGAACAGAGGGAAACTATGCACTAATGATAGCAATAGACATAATGGGGGACATACTGTATACAGGGTCAACAATGTTAGTTACTCAAGGTCCAGACTCCAAAAGAAAGTAACTAGCATTAACTGGCAGTAACTAATACTACATTCACAACCAAGTCATCAAGAACAATGAGCAGAATCTCCAAAACAACAGCAGTAAAAACAGGAAAGAAATACTGTAGCTACTGTTTAGGCAAACCAAAGCCAAAGTAGTCTGCTAATCTGCTTTTCTTACAAAAAGTCTGACATAAGGAATTCTATAGGAATTCTATAGGAACACAATTTTGTCGTTATCAACTTTAGTTTGAGTTTCTGTGTTGTACATACATGTTGTTTGGTTGGTCGCATTATATCGGACAGTTGACAACCCTATTTGAAATTCATCACATGCAAATAGTAAAAATACCTGAAATTAAATGTAGAAGTAAGACAATTGATTATCAATGTAAATATATACATATAGACATTAAGCAGACGCTTTCATCCAAAGCGACTTTCAAAAGAATAAAAAGAAAACAGCAAGCTAGTGTTAGAGGCCTTCTTTTTTTGTTAATTGTATAATGAATAAATTATACAAAAAGAACAGAGTAGCTAGTGTTTTTTTTTTGTTGTTGTTGTTGTTGTTGCTGCTGTTTGTTTGTTTTTTTAAGGAAACATACAGTAAGAAAATGAATAGAGTATAAGTCTAAAAGGGCAAGTATTTTTTTTAAAGACTAGAATTAGAATAGAGGGTGCTAGAGTTAGAGGGTCAAATAAAGATGGAAGAGATGCGTTTTTAGCCAATTCTTGAAGATGGATAAGGAATCAGCTGTTCGGATTGAGTTGGGCAGGTCATTCCACCAGGAGGGTACATTTAATGTGAAAGTCCGTAAAAGTGATTTTGTGCCTCTTTGGGATGGCACAATAATGTGCCGTTCACTTGCAAAATGCAAGCTTCTAGAGGGCACATAAGTCTGAAGTAATGAATTTAGGTAAAGGGGTGCAGAGCCAGTGGTGGTTTTGTAGGCAAACATTAATGCCTTGAACTTTATGCGAGCAGCTATTGGTAGCCAGTGCAAATTGATGAAGAGAGGTGTGACGTGCATTCTTTTCGGCTCATTAAAAATTAATCCTGCAGCTGCATTCTGGATTAATTGTAAAGGTTTGACAGAACTGGTTGGAAGACCTGCCAAAAAAGCACTGCGATAATCCAGTCTGGACAGAACAAGAGACAGAACAAGAAGTTGTGAAGCATGTTCCCAAAGAAAGAGCCTGATCATCCTGATGCAGAATAAAGCTAATCTGTTGGACCAGCAGTTTAAGCAATATGGTCTGAGAAAGTCAGCTGATCATCAATCACAACTCCAAGGTTTCTGGTTGTTTTTGAAGGAGTTATGGTTGATGTGCTTAACTGGATGGTGAAATTGTGATGAAACGATGGGTTTGACGGAACCACAAGCAGTTTTGTCTTGGCAAGGTTGAGTTGAAGGTCCTTCAGCCAGCAAGAAATGTCTGTTAGACAAGCTGATATATCTATATATATATATTGCAGCAGTTATGGCATTGATGTCATTTTGCAGTCCTGTCCCAATCCTTGCAGTCATGTATTTTTGCTGTGATAGGATTATTCGTGACTATTTATTGCTGATAACCAAAGCATTTCTGTAAATTTTCTGTTCAACACAACGCAGTGCAAATGATGAGTACAATGCAAAACAGAGATTTTAAGAGGATGTAGAAAGGACTCACCATAGCACCAGGAGATTGAGATACACTCAAAGAACACCAGGAAGAGCAGACACATTCCACTGGCTGAGTAATAGTCGAAGAGTTTAAACACATAGAGGCCACCCTAAAACAAAACAAGAGAAACAATGAAAGGCCCTGCAATCATGCATATATACATCCTTTGGTTAAACAGCTCATTCACCTGCTTTCTTCACTGATTTACCTGCGTGATATTGGACAGCCCAATGGCATAGGACACAACGCAAACACATGCAATGAAAATCTCTCTTCTTCTCCTGAGCAGCTGTGGGAATTCATCCACCAGAGCAGTGATGAAGCCCTCCACTGTGCAGAACTGAAAACAACATTAACAGTGTTTTGATATTGCATTCATGTGGCTTTTTTAAAACACCGAAACATTTTCTGAACCGATGGTGGAATGAAGAAAAATATGTGACCCTGGACCACAAAACCAGTCATAAGTGTAAATTAAGATTTATACATCTTCCGAAAGCTGAATATTACTGAATAAGCTTTCCGCTGATGTATGGTTTGTTAGGATAGGACAATATTTGGTCAAGATAAAACTATTTGAAAATCTGGAATCTGATCTAAATATTGAAGAAAATCGCCTTTAAAGTTTTCCAAATGAAGTTCATAGCGATGCATATTACTAATAAAACATTAAGTTTTGGTATATTTACGCTAGGAAATTTACAAAATATCTTCATGTAACATGATCTTTACTTAATATCCTAATGATTTTTGGCATAAAAGAAAAATCTATAAATTTGACCCATTCAATGTATATTTGGCTATTGCTACAAATATACCCATGCAATATAAGACTGGTTTTGCGGTCCAGGGTCACATATATCAATAGATCACAATGCAAAATTAATTTTGTTGTTTTTACACACAAATGGCTCCAGTGAAATTATTAAAAATAAATAATGCATTTCCTAATCAGAACTAGGTTAAATTCAATAAATCTGTACATGCAGGTGTGCATGTGTGCTTCAGTTATTACATAACAAAACTGAATGTGGCTCATCCAATCGGATTTACTTTCGATGACTTTCAAAAAACACAAACACAATTCATAAACATAAAGGACATAAAACAAGTACTAAATTTTATATTTTTGGTGCCACAGGGCTGGAATCCCCCATTTGTTTTTTACAGAAGATGTGAACGTTGCCACTAACTCTAGCTTAAGAGATAAAGAACATCAGTTTAAAATCATCAATGCACATAAACATAAAGGCAGAAATCAACATCAAAAGATTTTATTAGGCACAAGGCCGGTTGAGTGTTTTTAATGTTCCTTGTGTTTCCTTATGTGGTCACCAGGGACTTTGCCACTGATGCTGGCAGATCTGAAGTACCTGCCAGATCGCGTTCACTTCAGTTTCTAGGTCAGAGCTTGAATATGTGATATTCTCACCTGACTGTCAATTCCCAGCATCAACAGCATTGAGAAGAAGAGAATAGCCCACAGTGGTGAGACGGGCAACTGCGTCACAGCTTCTGGATAAGCTAAAAATGCCAAACCAGGACCTGTGTAACCCATGGAAAAGAGAGAGAGAGAGAGAGAGAGAGAGATAGAGAGAGAGAGAGAGAGAGAGAAGAGGAAGAAGAAGAAGAAAAAGAAGAAGAAGAAGAAGAAGAAGAAGAAGAAGAAGACTTTAAGCTAAGTATCCATATTTTAATTGACATAAACATTTGAAATACCACTCCTTAAATTTGCAATATTACAGTTATGTAAAAATGAACTGATTACCTGATGCTGCTACATCAGCTATTGGTCTCTTTGTCACATGTGCCATGAAGCCCACAATCGAGAAAATCACAAATCCAGCAAACATACTAGTAAAGGAATTTATACAGCACACGATGATAGAATCCCTGCAGAAAAAAGGGAGGCGGGGGTAATTATTCTGTTCTCAAATGTGCTATAAACATCGTTGTCATACTTCTAACCAATCTGAAAGCTGTATATAATTTTGCATTTAAGGAGAAGATGGATTATGTAAGTGATATCGTTTAAACAGTTTAATTTGATGGCAATTCTCATTATTCATATGCTAAAATGTCAAGTCTGATAATGGGCACGTAATCACAGTCAGTCACAGTTTATAGGGCTGGCTTGTTCAAACAAAACATTATTCAGAGCATCAAAAAAAATGAAATGGTCAAAGTTCAGGGGCCTGAAACACTCAAACAGGGTTGAGTTATCTAACTGATGAAATGCTGATTTTTAAAAAGATTATGTGACTGAGTCATTCATACCTGTACACATTGTTATTGAAAGGATTGTAGCTGCCCAGAGCAATAAGAGAGCCTAGACCCAAACCATAGGAGAAGAAAATCTGTGTTGCAGCATCCAGCCAAACCTGAGATGGAAAATGAAACTGTTTAGCAGCTAGATTTGGTTTGTTTGATCTTGTTTGAATGATTAATAAATGTGTAAAATCACCTCAGACTCCTTCAGCTTCTCAAAATCAGGAGTGACATAGAACATGATTCCCTCTTTAGCCCCAGGCAGGGTCACTCCACGGATAAACAAAATGAACAACATGAAGTACGGGTAGGTGGCAGAGAAGTAAACAACCTGCAAAACATTGATTTTTCTATCAACCATTTCCCCATGTGCATTTGTTCAGCATGTGGATGTCTGTTAAAAAAAAAAATGCTAGAAATACTGCACATTGCTTTCTTAAGACAAAAAACCCATAGAACATTTTTGCTTCCTCCCAAGACATTCATCGCAAGCATGTGTGCTTTACATTCAGTGTGATGAAATTATTACAAACTCACTCAAAGACAGACCAACAAAGACGACATCTCACCTTTCCAGTCCAGCTAACACCTTTCCAGATACAGAAGTACACGAGGACCCAGGCAATGGCCAGTGTTATTGCAAGTGGCACACGAATTTCACCAGGTTTTTCTAAGCCATCAGTCATTTGATGCACATTGCGTCTGTATAAGCACATCATGCGAGACAATTACACTTCACAACAAGACACTTACTGGACACATGTATTGTGTTTTTTCATGTACAAAGGTCAAAGAAAGTCATGCACATCAATTTCCTTTCAAAAAATCTTACTCCCAAAACTCCATGACAGCGCTGGTGAGATTGGTGGTGTCTACTATGCTGTAGTTTGTATAGCAACGTTCTGTGTTCCATGGATTGTTACACGTTTTCCATGGAAGCTCCTACAAAGAGCAGAAGAATGCTTTACTTTTTTAAATTTTTTTTATTTAATAAATACCCCAGAATAATTACCTAATCATTCCAAGTCTCCAAATTAGTTTTTTTTTTTTTTGTGGCATGCAAGCGCATGTGACAAGGTATGCTTACAGTGGTAAAGGAGTTGTATAAGTAGTATATGGCCCAGGCAATGATGACAATGTAGTAAATGTTCAGCCAGAATGAGAGAACAGCAGCCGCAAGACCAACACCTGTAGTTATGACAGTGTGTTATAATTTACATTCATTCCTTCAAAGCAGCATGTGAACCGCCTGGTCAAAACATCCTTTACTTCATTACATAATTGGTCTTCAACTTGGAAGATCAGAGCATCTTCAGAACAACATATATCAGTCATGACAAACTTACAGGACATAACCCATTTACTGAAGGTCTCACCTAACACCAACATTGCATACTTCTACAAACCAACTGGCATATTCATCATTAAAGATTGGGGCAGAGAAGAAAGAAAGGTGCTGAACAGAAATCATATACCTTTGAACATCGGAGCTAGTTTCCAAACCCCAAGGCCGCCAATGGATGTGTACTGTCCAAGAGCGCATTCAAGAAAAAATAGAGGAACTCCCGCAAAAATTAGCGTCAAAAAATAAGGAATCAAGAAAGCCCCTGGAAGCACAGAAATACATGAAAGCACCCAGTGGAGCTGTGCACAGCAACACAAAGCACACACACATCCTGACACAACATCTCAGACTCTTGGAGAAGCTGAAGCTGCTCTTACCTCCGCCGTTTTTCCCGCACAGATAAGGAAATCTCCACACGTTGCCCAGTCCGATGGCGTAGCCCACACATGACAGGAGAAAATCAAATTTCCCACCCCAAGTTTCTCTGTCTGGAATGTCCTTCTTCTTTTTCTCTGGTTTGGCGTCCTCTGCTTTGGGTTTGTCGTTAGTTGTGATCTCGTTGAGTTCCGTCACAACTTGTCCATCGGTGCTTTTGGTGCTGTTTGTCGCCATGTCTCTGATTTCAGACAGCAGCAGAGATCCAGACAAACACCGATGATCGAACCCGACACAGTTTCAGTTAACCTGAAGACACCGAATCACACGAAATCATTGTTTTCCCCCCGTAAAGGCAGTCCGCTGTTTGAAATCGAAGGCGACACACATTAAAACACTAAGATCTCTGCCGTCTCTAATTGAGACAGAATTCTCTGTCATGGCAGTCAATTAAAAAATATAAATCTTTTTTATTTATTTATTTTTTCGATCGAACGACAAGCCAGCTTCTCAATTATGTTTCTACAGTGTTTAGATGCATTTCCTATTTTTATACCCATTTAACCGATTGCATTTAAACACACACAAACACACTGAAGACATTTTTATGAAATGAAATTCCTTTCCAACATTCTCGCATCTACTTACAGTGATTTTGGATTCTTTCCCAAAAACAATATGCCCGTGTGTCATGCAGTGAGGTATCCGTAGATTCCTCTCCAAGTTGTAAACTTCCAGTATGACTTGGCACATAAATGAGTGTTGTGTCCATGTAAAGCGGTCCTGCGGGAGCTGTCCACGGGCGAGTGGTGCTGAATCCACCGAGCAACGACTGTCTGAGATCAGCAGCTACTCAACATTTCCAGAGCGTCAATGTCATGTGAAAGTCAACACCCCCCAACGGACACACACACACACACACACACACACACACACACACACACACACACACACACACACACACACTTTCAGGTCAGGCACGCAAGTCTTTACCTTGCATGCGCACGTGTTAACATCATACACATGTAAAATTAGTCAAGTCAAATCATCGGTGGATTCATGCTTCTTTTTTAAAGAATCTTGGGATGCAACAACATGTTAAGAACATTTCCAGAACATTTCTAAGGCTATTTCTTAGTTTTCTTTCTTTTTTTTTTTTTTCTCGCTCTCACTCGCTCTATAAATCCTTGACTTAAAATTCATGTTTCATTGATTTACTCACACACGCACACACACATCTGTGGCTATCATGAGGTTAAAATGAACTCATGCATTCACTGCCCATTCTAAAGCCCTCTTCAAACCCAGCCCACTTCAAACCATAATATATATTAAAAATATGGCAGATGAGGAGCAGAACAGGTGAAGACACTGACACAGCATCAGGTGTGAGCAGGAAATATCGTCCTTCGCCTGAAACTGATGACACTTAAAGAAAGAATGCCTTAAGAAAAAAAAATGACCTTGGACACTCTGTTTTATGGGATGCATAACTGGATTGCATAAATGTCCTGCTATACAACGCTTCTGTTGGACATCCATAAATAATGTGGTAAGTAAAGCATTTTTAACATTTTCACTCCATAAATAATATGTATCATGCACTTACTTTTTAACTAGCTTTTTTATTTATTCTAAGTGACAGAATTGTGAATGTCCTAAAGACTTGTTAATGAAAAGTTAATGAACCCAAAGTGGGATTTGGGTCAGAGTGGTATAGATTTCACCTCCTCTCTCAAAGTTTGGCTCAGAGTGGAGAACTCAATTGGAAGCAGATGGTGAACCAATGAGGGGTGAACTAACCTACTAATGATACTACATGAAATTTAACATTTGCACTCCATCTGGCTGCATCTCCCTTTGGTTATGGGCTGTGAAAACATGTCATATTTATGCACCTGCTGTGGACACTTGAGTACTTTTGGCTTGCTGGTGACACCCATGTTATGCCCAGATAGGCTCATTTAGAGAAATGCTGTATATGCAATAATTCATTCAGAGTAATTATTTAAAATGAACAATAACTGGTCAAACAGTTTGGAAACTGTTGTTTTGTGCTTGAGAGACGTGTTTGAAAAGACTGATGAAAAAGAAAAAATTGATTTGACCAGATTTGACCATCATTTTTACCTTGATTTAATCTACAATGCAGTTACGTTTACTCAGTCATATTAAGTTATATTTGTGACTTTAAAAAGAAGAAGAAAAAAAAGTCTTAATATGAAAATTATAAACCAAAATATACATTTGAATTATATGATACAATTGTGTGTGTGTGTGTGTGTGTGTGTGTCTATGTATATATATATATTTTACATTTGTTTTAAATATAACAGAATTTAATGCTACCAAAAAGCTTAGAAAGAAATTCAACTGTGATTTGTGCATTTTTATGAAGCCTGTGTATAGATCAGATTTGAAGTATTTTAGATAACTGTTCGGTTATTATTTTCATTTAACAGTCTGTAAGAAGTTTTCACAGATAGCACAATATGACAGCAACTGTTCTTAATGAACTGAGAAAGAAACCACTATACCATTTTTCATCAAACTGTGAATCAAATTCTGCATATATTTTTACATGAATTGTCTCATCTACCCCATAACGACTTGGGCTTGATTTTGTTTTAATGAAATATGCAAATCTTGTGAGCTATAAGAGAAGAATCAATCCTTCTTTTGTCATTACTATTTGGGAATGCTTGTGTTCGGTGTCTCTGACTTGCCTTAGCAAATCTTGAAAAACTGACAAACTAATTGTTGGTTACAAGCACAGAGGAACCAGGTTGTGTGTGAGCACTGCGACCATTTAGGTGGGCTGTATAAAAATATACATCCCTCAAAGCAGTATGGGGCATCTAAATCGTTTTAAAATTTTGTTCAAGTGTTGCTAGGCAACAGCAAAATGGTCTCAGCCTCCTTGTTATATTAGTGTTTCTGCTGGGGTTTGCTCCCATTGATATCTTCCCCCCTTTTTTGTCTCCTTTCATTAGCAAATATTAAATTTTCATTTTTCAATTTTTCATTTTTTTTTTCTGCCTCAAAATTGCACTGGAGTTGCAGAAAGGCCTAAATATTTAAGCCAGCATTTAACTGGCTTTATAGTTTACTCTTTAAAAAAGAAGATACTTTTCCCTTCCTTATTACATATATATTTATGCGCATAAATCATTATATAACACACACAATATGTTTAATTATATTAGATAGTTTCATTTCTGATTAACCACTGAAATGTAGACCTCTGTTTTAAAGACGCAAAACAGTCGAATATATCATGCACAGAACACTATGAGCACAGTGTAACACAGAGCACGTCACATTGTCTGCAATCTCTCCTCACTACACTGTGCTGCTAATCTACTGCATTCGCCGCAATCACTATGGAAACTGACTTTTGCCACACAGCCGCTACTGAAACAGACATGCAGCAAATGCTGTCAGCGATTGTCCACTGACGTATGTTCACCTGGAGGACTGAATCAGTGCTTCTTGTAGACCACAGCAAAACTATCATTTCTCTTCTCTAATTCTAACTGCTTAGGAATAGTAATTGTATAATAAATCCTTCAGTATAGTAGTGTAGCATATTTTAAGGCTGAAATAATTTCTGTGCAAATTCTTAACAAGACACACAAAGCAAATTTGACACTGTAGTCCACAGATGAAACAGCAAGACCTTTGTCATAGAGGTTTGGACAAAAAGAGTACTTAGCGAACACATCAAAACCCTTTTAATCTAACCACCTGCCTCTAGCTAAAATGTATGAAAATGCTCTTCATGGTTTTAAAGGGTTTATCTGCTTCAAAGGCAGTTGGCTGATGCATCGCTCCGACCGCGCAGTCCTCCAGCCCCGGAAAGAATGCGCTCAAGCCTTTGGACAAGTTTTTGAGCTCAGTCCTCATTCAGGGGACAGTCTTCCCCTTTTTTTTTTTTTTTTTTTTTTTCGTTTTTACATAAGGCAAATTTACATGTGCTGATGATGTCAGCTCAAATTCGGCACACCACCACCCCCACCAAAAAAACATTCACAAAAATAAAGCATTTTCCTCTTGAGTGCAAAGGACAGTGAATCACATCTGTGAGAGATGCAGTACACATATTATCATGTAGCGTCATTGGCGTGCGTTGTTGTATTTGTGTTTTATGTGTTATTGGTTCATGATTGCACTGTAATGCCACAAAATGCTGAATGCAAATGGAAGTGGGGGGAGGGGGTGTCTGCTGATAGATCATTCTGATTGGTTCTAAAATGGCTTGCGTGTATAATGACAGCGTTCCGATTTGTGGAGTAAAAACACAAGGGAAGCATCCTAAATCTGAAGAGAAAATGATCCTTCCCTCTTTGTGCATGTTGCTGTCACCCCAGATCTTTTCATAAAACCGCCACGAGCGTGCCTCGCATTTGAATTAGGCTGATGAGTGGAATCTGTGCCCACAGAGAGGCCAGCGGCACTTTCCAACATCACATGACGCTTAATTAGGGATTCTTCTATATTATAGGGCTGGAATTCTGCCAAATGTCTATCAGTTGTTTCAGTCAATGCACTAATCATTGCGCTCGTTGCCTCCTGAGGTGTATCAGAGCTGCGTTCTCTCCTCCGGCATCTCAGACAGAAAAAAAAAATAAATAAAAAATACATTAGTCAAGGTTGTGTCGAAACAGCTCGTGAAGGTAAATCCAATTTTAGATCTGAAGCTTCTCTTTGATGATTATTTGAATATTTGGATATGAATCTCTCGTTCTCCGGTAAACATATGGCTATAGTAGGCAGCAACATCTTGCTGTTTAAAATATAGTGTAAACAAACAACACTTTAGCAAGCTGGTTGCACTTCTCACATGGCAGACAAGGAAATGGTAATTACCCTAAACATATATGGGGGTAATGGGATGAATCGGGAAGAATATTCGGTTGCACTTTATTTTAACATGTCCTTGTTACAGTATAATTATACATTTAAGTACTCAGTAGTAATAGTTAACTATGTGGTTAGGGTTAGGATTAGGGTTTGGTTTTATTATAATAGTAAGTACAAGTAGCGTGTAACAATGACACCTTAAAATAAAGTGTTGGAGTCAATAGTGTGATGTGACATGGCATGATAAGGCGTCTACATGCGTAAAGCATAAAGTCATCATGTTACTGCTTCTGCCGTTACGCGCTCCTGTTCCTACACACCTTTTTCCTACATCCCATGACCTTTGCATGAATTATGGGAGTAACTTCAGTTACACTGTTAACAATCAATGAAAGATTTGCTCTATGAACTCAAATATAAGCGTTCAGTGTGACATTATTCTACACTCCCTTCAAACTTCGAACATTAAAGGGGTCATCGGATGCAAATTTAACTTTTTCGTGTTGTTTGAACATTAATGTGTGTTGGCAGTGTATGTACAAATCTACCCTATAATGATAAAAATCCATGCAGTGGTTTTTAATTAATCTGTAAAATAATATCCCCTTTTTCAAATCGAGCCATTCTCAGATGCCTGTCGGTGTGGCGACACACCCACAGAGGCCGCTCCCACCATAGTTGATTGACATGAGCGTCTTACCTCAGACCAGCTGTCACAGTCCAACCTCCATTGTTTTGATGCCGGAGCAGGGATCAGGACACAAGAATATCTCAGATTGAGTGATTGAGGTGTTGTGTTGCTGGATGTAATAATGAACATAGTGGTCCTCATTCACTCCCGACATCTGAGCCGCTGAAGATGCAGTGGATTATGTTTGTTTGTGAAGAGAATTTGGCTCCCGATCTACATACATCCGTCTATGTTCGCATGAATCATTCGTGAATCTTTGCGATCGCCATTCCTTATAACGTGGTAGTTAGGAAGTTTAGTGGCTAAACGCGGCTAAATGCAGCTAAAGTAAACAGGCTCGTCACTCCACAGAGAGAAGAGAGGGGCGGGGCGAGCAGAGCTCATTTGCACTTAGAATGGGATGACTTTTGCAGAGCTCATTTTGGTAAAAAGGGTCTTGTTTTACACTACCATTGAGAATTTTTAACTAAAAAGTATATTATAGACTTTACATTAAGTAAAGTCAACTTGTGAAAAATGGGCATCCGATGACTCCTTTAAAAGAAAATTGAAGTGTAAAAGCATTAGCAAATTACTTTCATTGTGATAAATATTACTATAATAAAATATGTCTGTCTTTATATTATGTAACGTGTTGCTTTAAACAAAAAACTTTTTTACACAATATTTTTCAAAGTGATTTCCGTCAAGTGATTTCCAGGAGAAAGTTACATTTTAAAGCATTTGTGTGAAAACAACTCAAAGAGACAATTTGGGGATATTGTAAATGAAATCAGGAGAGCAGACCACAAATGCCCAG
Source organism: Cirrhinus mrigala (assembly GCA_036247105.1). Classification (NCBI taxonomy): domain Eukaryota; kingdom Metazoa; phylum Chordata; class Actinopteri; order Cypriniformes; family Cyprinidae; genus Cirrhinus; species Cirrhinus mrigala. The sequence goes on from CM070029.1 coordinate 30,586,208, forward strand.
TATATGTTATCTTTTTTCACATTGTTACAGCAAAATACAAGGGAAAAAATTAAATAATTTAAAGAAAAGAATTCAGTGGACAAAATGGGCTCTTCCACTGATATTCTTATACCATCATCGCCTTAGAATTATAAGGTTCTATCTGACATTTTTGTCAAAATTGAATTATTCACATATTCTTATTCGGTGACAACCTATTTACATTATGTGATGTTTCTGTACATTTCGGGCCTTTTTTTAGAAAACAAAAACGGTTCTATCTACAGAAGTCTAAGGTACGCAAAAAATTTGAAGCTCGATATATCAAACAGTCTCAGAATGCAGATAGAACCTAAGGCGACGCCATGTCACATTAAAATACCATGCGTTATGTTTTTCTCCTGATGTCTGAAAATAGAACATGAAGTCATGTCAAACTGATGGATAAGGATTATTTGTAGCACAATCTTATAATTTGAAATGGTTTGTTTCTGTCTTTTTGCATAGAATTTATCCAAACAGAGATGCCTTCTATAAATTAAAATGCAGTAGGCTCACTAGGAGGAAGTGTTTAGAAACAACAGTCGATGCCAAGAGACTCATGCTTGGACACTAGGCGCTTTCTCCCATTCATAGTAACACAAGTGAACTGTGTTGGTATATATAATACAATATTTGTGGTGACTTCATTCGTATAGCAGCCACGGGACCAAATACTGTGGGAGTTAAATGCGGGAGAGGCTGGTATTCTTATGAGCTGAAAATCTGTTTTATATATATATATATATATATACACATGATAAAGCCTAAAATTATTGTAAATCCATATATGATATTTAAGCACTTCTGTGAGTAGCAGTGAGCATGTGAAGTTGTCATGACATGATGGCACCCAGAAACATTGCTCACTGATTTCCTAGAAATATATATTTACCATAAATACATAAGCTTAACTTGTACTAAGATTAAGACATAATCAGTGTCAGTTTGTGTAGGCAGAGACAGAGCTCTTTGAATACTAGCACTACCTGCTACCTGAATATTACCCGAAATAAAAAAATGGTAAAGTAAACAACCTGTACAATAACTGTCGGTAAGTACAATAAATGGTAAGTACAATAACTGTTGACTGTTATTGAAATGAATACTGTGATAAATTTAGAATCTTGATTCATTGCAGAATCAGAATCGAACTCTACTATGCAGGCTGTTCAGATTCTGCTAGGAAACAGCACTAAAAGACTGTACAAAACTGGTTCTTGGTCTGGCAGATCTTGGTCTGGATCTTAGCAATAGATCTTTGTCTGGGTCTTGTCAGGTCTAGTCTTGGCTGCACCTCTGGTCCATAGTGGCTCTTTATGGTGGTTTTATGGTGCTTTTTTCAATTTTGGTGCTGCATTCAATCATGTATGCTTTAATTGTATGTACAGCGGAGTACACAATAACATTGGAATCATCCAGAAATAGAAGAAAAAGATATAACTGAGCAAACACATCATATTATATAAATAATCATACAATGACTGATTGAACTATATTCTTCCAGTTTCTGCAAAGTGACATTTAATAGATGTTTTGCAGATGTCTAAACTAAAGTAGAAACAAAAGATATAAATAAATAAATAAATCAGTGTGACCTCCAATTTACAATGTACATGTGTTTGTACTCTAAACATTACCATATGTGTATGATATGCCTGAATAAACCATTTGATCATACTGTGTGTGTCTAAACTTGTCTGTAGTGTCATCAGAAAACAGAAAGACAGGAAACATGCTCTTTTTAATTAAATTGTTCCTCTTGTTATTATATTATTTTGTTAGAAAATTTTATTGCTGAATTGTCAGCAATCATATTTTACCACAGTTCATCTAAAGTACAAAAGCCATATCTGCCCTAGATATTGAGAGACATGCTGCTCAACATTCAAATAGCCACTTGAACATGCTTTCAAAAACCATCCACCTTCCCCAGCTCCACCTGTATAGATCTGCTACAGGTACTTTCATGTATGTTATATGTGCAGCAGCAACATGTCTTACATGCTCACAGCAGCATGTCTGTGGATGTATTGGCAGTAACAAGCCTCATTACGTGCTCTGCCGCAGCATCAGCGTAGGAATTCTGTTCCACCAAGACCAAATACATTAACATTGCCATACCGATTATCATACAGTTGTCATGACAGAAATTATTTGAGCCTTGTTGCAGTACATTTGGAATTCATATACTTGTGGAATTCAAATGTTGTGTAAATTGTAAATTCTGTCACCCCGTTTTATGAACCTTTAAATCACAGATTACAATTAAAACATAAATACCCATACCACAGTATGTAATATTTTAGTACTAGAGTGTGTGCAATAAAAAATCAAAAATAAAAGTTATCTGCAAGATAACTTAAATAAGTAAATCAGTCAATCAGCTCTCGAATATGATCTCAGAAAGATCAAACCAGTGGGGGAAATTTCACAGTATACAAACAGACAAAGGCAGACTGTATTCTTAAAGCATTCTTAAAATGAAACTACATGGATGTTTAAATTGTGTTTAATTGGAATGCAAGGAGTTCAAATACAACACATTATGAAGTTGATAAAGCTTCTGTTAAAATTCCAGGAGGTTTCCATGAACACACACACACACACACACACAGTTCTGTTATAGTTCTGTTGCCAGGAGAGGGTCTATTTTCTGGCAATCTTAGCGTCACACAAAAGGAGGGCATGGGGGTGGGTGGCTGTAGACTGTGATGCGCTGGACTGGAAGAGTCAAGCCCCTGGGTGGAGGTGCTCAGGCTGGAGGTAATAATGTGGCTGCAGTTTCATTATAGGTCCAGCGCAGCATTATAAATGTGAGCCAGGGCTGCGGCTAGAGCGCATGCTCTGTGAGTGATAATTGTGGAGCGCAGCGGCTGTGTGGAGAGATAAAAGTGCCTTGAGCTACTCTTCCTGTAATCCTTCATTCAAACAGGCTGATGGAGCTGTAGCATGAGACCACACACATACTGACACTCAGACTATATGACCTGTTCATGGCACTGGACTCTATAAAAGCATTACGTTGCTATGTAGAAGTGTGTACCCCAGGAAGGAAAAATCTAAATGTCATCAGAGTAAAATTCCTTTTCACTGAAAACAATAACTCCTTTGCTAAACTGAATTCAGCTTTGAACACTAGTTTCACACATTACATTTTTTCCTCTAACCCTAGAAACAAACCTATAGAAGCTTCTCAAAAATATGAAAGTAACAATCTGCACTCACTATTTTTATCCCATGTTTTGAGAAAAGACTACCTACTGTATATTTCACAGCTATGGCATACTTAAAGGAATGACATAAAATCTACCCAATTTTGCCAATTCAGTATAAAACTAGGTATGCATTGAAATTAACTCTTGATTGTTATTATACATTTAAAATACTTTTTATAGTTAGAATAACACATGCTTGCAGAAAAAACAAACAAACAAACAAACAAAAAGTTTCTTACGACTGTACTAACTCTACTGCTCGTTGAGTGACACAACATACACTAACAGCATTGTTAGGTTTTGCTAGAGAAATAAGTGACATATTCTGAAAAAACAACCATAAAATAAGCAACCCAGTAGAGAAAAAAAAAGACCAAAAAAGGAGGGATTAAAATGATGATTTTATTGTCCTCAAAAAACTCATAAAACATGTAAACTCCAGACACTTTATTTTTCCTGGCCATCAAGATATCTGTGTTATTTATTTACATGTATGGGTGCACTGATTAATTTTCTTACTGCTGCATTACAAGCAGCAATGTAATGCCATAAATATGTAAGATCAAATTGTTTTGGATGGTAAAAAAAAAAAAAAAAAACACAGTAGCGGCGTCTTCAAGAGCATGATATTTTATACCTCAAACAACATGCTTATTTGCCTCTGACACCACAGCTCTTATTCAAACAGACAGTGATTGCCATAGCATTGACAGACAGAGAAGAATAATCACACACTAAATAGTAATAAAGCAGTCATACGTTTAGTCCCATGGGTGACAAGTCCAAATACTCTCTTTTCTAGAAATAAGTCCAAAAAAACACAACTCACACTACATAAATCTACATAAATCTATAAGCCGCATCTTGAAAAAACAAGCCGAAAGTCACTTATAAGTCATAATAAGCAGTCTTGCTTATATAGGCAGTCTGAAACTCATGAGTCTAACAATCAAAATGAATGTATGAGATCAGAGAGAGATCGAATGTGTGCGCTGAGTTTAAGTGTCGTCATTGATTGGCTGGTGATTGATGACAGGTACAGGTGATCAGTAGAGTAGTGTGATGGATAACAGAGTTTAACCGTGACAGCACTCCCCCTCCTGTTGGCCCTCAAAAAAGGCCTCAGCCAGAGGCCCGGAAGCTCACGGTGGAAACAAGGCGATTTCTGACCTTGTTTCAAGGCAGAGCCGGAGGGTTGAGAGAGCATCCCACTGGGATTGAGCTAGAGATGTGGAGAACTGGGCTCGGAGGTGGAGCTGGTGGATCTGAGCGCCTAGGCCTAGCTGCAGGAGGGCAGCCTAAGATAGAGCTGGGGAGCATGTTACCCTTGGGAAATATCATCAGGAAACATGGTATTAGCTTTCACTGTTATGCTGATGATGCTAAGTCCTATATTTCTTTGCGGCCCCACAAAGCCTACCAATTCGCAAAACTAACAAAAAGCGTAGTTTATATGTAAAACTGGATGACTAGTAATTTCCTACTGTTAAATTCTGAAAAGACAGGTGTCAATTATCAAACCTAAAACCTCTGCATGTAATAACATAAAACACTGTCTAATACTTGATGGCTGTTCTGTCAATTCTTTGTCATCAGTTAGGAACCTAGGTGTGTTATTTGATCTTTCCTTCAAAAGCCACATTTCTAGCATTTGCAAAACCACATTTTTTAGCACCTGGAGATGACCTCTACAACCCTGAATGTCAGTGGAGACTACATCAACTAGATGAGCCCCAAAAACGGATCCCCAGTAAAACCTCGGCACCGAGACGGTCATCGGCACAAGACCACGGGAACCTGAAGAGTCCTCTGCACAATCTGACTTTGTTGCAGCCTGGAATAAACTGCTGGTTCGTCTGGCCATAGGAGAACTGGCCCATCTGACTGAGCCTGGTTTGTCCATTTTTTTCTCCATTTCTGTCACCGATGGAGTTTTGGCTCGTTGCCGCTGTTGCCTTTGGCTTACTTAGTTGGTGACACTTTGTTGACTTGATTGCACAGATACTATTTGAGCTGACTTGAGCTGGATGCCGACATCACTTAATCAGTAATGAAATGACTTTAACTGAAAAATTGTTATCTGTACTGTATAAAGCACTATATAAATAAAGCTGACTTGACTTGACTCCTCACTCAACCATTCCAAGATGAATGTGATGATGGGCTCAAACTCCAAAGATGCATCAGGCTCTAGCTCTGGGACAGACAGTGGTGTGGTGAGGAGTGCGGAAAGACTTGGGAAGATTTCAGCGATGGGGGTGGGCAGGCAGAGCAACATGGCAATGTATCTTTTCTACATTTTTTTTTTTTTTTTTTTTTAATTCTACATCTACAAAATGATGAATAAAGAACACACTGTGAGTGCAATCATTGGTTGGCTGGTGACTGATGACAGGTGCAGGTGATCAGATGCAGAGTGAGTATGGTGAAGGAGAACAGAGTGCAACCGTGACAGTTTTATAATTTCAATTTTTTTGCAACATTGAACTGAACTGAATCAACTCTGAAGCTGAGTAATGACACAACTGTCTTCTTTAAAGGGGTCATTCCTGGTATTTGGTAATATTCAGTCCCCCAGAGTTTTTAAAGTGGTGGTTCACCCAAATGAATTGTTAGAAACTTGCACACAGTACTTTGGTATGCCCATTGTAAAGAATAAATTTAATGAATGCATTTTAATTTTTTTTTTTTTTTTTTTTTTTTTTTAGCATAAAATAATGTCTTATATCTATCTTAAACCTAGAATTGTGTCATGTCCCTGCATCACTTCACTGAGTTTGTAATTAAATGTGCATAGTGTCTATGATTTTTGGCAATAATGTAAGCATTTATTTTTTCAAAAAAAAAAAAAAAAAAAAATGCAAGAGATTTTATGAAAAACAGATTTTAAAGTTATGTCCCTCAAACCCGTCACACTAATCATTCTACACCCATAATAATTTAGACTCAGCTCATATGTTACATCATTCATCAGAAATTATATAATTCAGGTCTCTTTAATAGTGGTGCAGAAAATGAGGCGTACTATAGTAAGAAAGGGTATTAAGAATGAAAACCATTAAGAATGAAAGCATTTCTTGCTGATTATAATCTGACATGTTAGGGACTAAAATAAAATTGCGTTTTTAGTAAACTTCTAAATGAAAAATATTTTTTACAAAAATAAAGAGACAGTTTGTGCTTCAGTTTTAGCTTCAGTCCTATAAAAATGTGAAAATTATGATTAATGTTACATTTGTTATCATTACATTGCTATGACGAACACATGAGCAGTAGGTAGATGTTTGTTTTGTAACACGTTCTGTGTAAAATCCTTTTTAAACCAATCCCATTTTGTCCATTACAGCGTAGAGAAAAAATGTGTCTAAATAACTGTAAATAACAAAAGTTCTTTAATACCTGAGGTGGGAAAATATGATTTTTTTTTTTTTTTGGAGGTTTGATATGTGCCTAATTATGTGGGGTATTTAGAAAATCAATTATATATGGTTGAATGTATATTCCAAGTTGAAATGTTACCGAATCCCAGAAATGACCCAGAGTTAAATTGAATTAGTTTCATAACTGATGAATTTTATACAGTTATTGAACCAAACTGAACCAAGATTGAACCACAAGTTTCTACTCTTTAGCACAATGGTAACCACAAAAGCAAGAACAGAAACATTTTAAATGTCAAGCAAAACTAAGCATTCAACACTGGCAGGTCTTTTTCTTTATTCAAAAACACATAAAATAGCAGATCATTTTAACAGATAACATTTACTCTCCTGATCCAGCCCTATGCTAAGCAATGCTGAGGTCTAAAAATCCAATGCCCGGTTTCAATGAATGCAATGGAAATTGTTCAGGCAGCCCAAACACTACAGTTACTGAGTTACAGTTAAACCCATAGTAAGCACTGACATTACTGTGGTTTAACTACAAATACCGCAGTAAAACTACAGCTGCTGAGGTAAACCCAAAGTTAGCGTTGAGGTTATTGTGCTTTAACTGCAAATACCACAGTAAAACTACAGTTACTGAGGTAAACCCAAAGTTAGCGTTGAGGTTATCACATTAAAATATCACATTAAAAGTGCAGTCATTGTAGTAAAAACAAGGTAAGTGTTGAGGTTACTGTGCTTTAACAACAAATACCACAGTAAAACTACGGTTACGGTGGTAAAAGCATGGTATGTTTTGTGGTTACATTGAATACACATGATGTGGTCGAGCGACAGTTACTATAGTAAAAATACGGTAAACGTCTGGACTTTTTACATGACCACTTTCCCACCATAGGCAAACTCTAAATGAATAATTTATTTCATAAATACAGAACGATCGACTATTTTGCAAGACGGTACTTGTATGTGTCTTGATGTAATCTAAAATCCATCTTTTAATGCACTAAATCGCTGGTTTTTGGTCCGCTTGGAGTTGATGGCACTGGGGAAACGATCGCCCCTGCTGGTGTACGCCAGTGGTAATTTCACCGTCATACATGCGTGCGGTGATTAACCATTTGGATGGATGATAACAGCCTTCTGAGCCTATACCAGTAGGCGCAGCAGGCCCCTTCTGGCCCATATCAATGAGCTGATAACAGCTGGTAACGCCCATTTAATCTAGTGATAACATCCTAAGCGGGTGAAATGCATTACAATTAATTTTACATATTTAACTAAATTTAACAACAATATAATTAAGTACTAAGAAAATGTTTATGAATTAGATTGCTTTAGCTAGAAATAGGATACTTTCGCGAGCAAATTGTAACTTATTTCCTGATATGTAATGTTCGGAAGTCGTAAAGATGTCTGACATTTAAACAGCAAGGGAGTGGGGGCACAGATTAACACTAGGTTAGTTGTAACACACGTGGTTTAAATATTTCCACACATGCTAGCATAACAAACTTTATGGTATTTACTAGGTGTCATGTCAACATAAAAGTGCACCAAAATTCAAAAATCTTGTAAAGATGTTGCTGAATATTTATTTTGCCATAGTAAAAGTAAATTGCTGAAGTATTTTTTTCTTCTCAGTTTTCAGTATTCATTTAAAATGAGACAAATCTGCTATTATTTTAATCTCCAATCTTTTAGTTATCAGTTTAGATAGTTGTTAATGCTTTGCTAACTAGCAGAAGACACTAACCAGTTTTAAATTCCAGTTGCACAGATGGAGAACATTGTAACACTGCACCACAACGTGCCCTGCTATTATTGAACTATGCTATTCTATGACAATAGTGATGTAATTTACACCATTTACTTTTATGAGCTTTAATGGGAAACCACAAGAAATAGGTGAATAAAGACTGACAATCAATGTTTAATGTTTAGAAATTATTATTTCAAGAAATGTAAAGCTTTTTGGCTCGTTTATGTGTCCCGTGTTCTACGAGAACTGTGTGTGGAGGGAGGGGAGTGCATTCCTGAATGTGTTTCTTCATTTGTGCATATTGTTTTGAACTATACTGTATAGCTGTGTGTTGTGATCAGGGCCGTCCCATGCATGGTTTCAATGTCAAACTCCAAAATGAGTTTATGTTTTATTTTTTTATTGACAAAATATTTTAGTTTGTCTTTTTTAGGTTATTATTATTATTATTGTTATTAGATCAGATAACATTTTAAGCTGTCATATGGTTATGTTACAATGTGCCCCCCACATGTTACAGTGTACCCCACCTACGGGGCATGTTGTCACATTTCACATCCATTCTTTTGAGGTAAATATCGAAAACGTACACACTGTACTTATGAAACAAAGCACCATTGAGTACACCCCCTCTGAATAAATATAAAAGATGTATTTTCTTAATGATCACTAATATAATTCATGGAAAGATGGCAAAATTTAAATATATTAAACAAAACAAAAAATATATGCCAATATTTTCTGTAAAATAAGTAAATTAGCCAGTTTTGTTTAAATGAAGGATTGCAGAAATGAGTACACCCTAGATTTAATTCAGCAAATGTATAATATTGTAGTACTTAGTATGTCTTCCAGAACTTTAAGTACACTGCTCTGACCCTTCTTGGCACTGAGTGTACAAGTTCATGACAAAATGCCACATCTGTCCTGTTTAACTCCTGGAGGATGACCTCCTTACATGCCCTGGTCTTTAATGGGGAGCTTTACTCAGCTGGTCTCTACAGAACCCCCACAGCCTCTCAAGAGTGAGTGAAATACATGTCCATTGAAGGAAAATGCCCAACAATGCAGGGTACGAGGAGAGGGTAGCATCTTCTGTTTCAAGTTTTGTATTACATCACACAGTGACACCAACACCAGAACATTTTGGATGCTTTTGGTTCCGAAATGATTGACTTGGTCTCTTGAGACCAGAGTATGGATTCCCAGAAGTCTATATTTTGTAAATATGGGCCTTGCAAGAGGTTAAATGAGTTTATTGTGCTTTGGCTACAGTAGGTCATTCTGGTGGTGACAACGTCCATGCATGTCACTTTCTCCTGCTCTTTTTCTAGCAAAAATACACTCATCACTAAATGAAAACTTGAAGTGAAGACCTGATTATTTCAAGTTAAAAATCCATTGTTTTTGAATGTCGGTGTTACTTCTGCTATATTTTCACACTTCAAACAATAATTTGGTATTCCTCTTGTACCATTGTCCTCTTTTATGCTAAGAAATAAGTCACCTGGCAGTTTTCTCCCAAGTGGTTTCATTGCTTCCAGCATTAAGTCAGTGGGCTATACAACACATTTAATTGTCAGGAAATTACTTGTATTTAAAAGTTTCGGTTCAATATACTTACCCATTGATCAAAAATAGCCTTAAACCTATACACATTTCATTTTCTTTTTTAGTTTTATTTAGTAACTTTCAGGAGGGTGTACTTATTTTTGCAACACAACATTTTATCGCTTTGATAAGAAAATCCTATTTGCTAAATAATTTTGACACTCTTCTTTGGTAATTGATCAAGCAGGTTTGTTGGAACATTATACCTCCAAAGAACCCTAATATGTCAAAGAGTAATTGCTAAATTTGTTAAGTTTTATAGGGGGTATACTTATTTATGCTGTGCACTGTGAGTGTTTGTCAGTTTCAATTGCTTCCACCTTTGTCAGATTTTAGCACACTGAGCAGGATTAGTAGTAGTGATCTTCATTAACAGTCTCTAGGTCAAATGTTGATTCTTTGACATGGAGTATGTGTGAGGACATGAAAAATGCTGTTTTGATTCTAAAGTTTGGGCCATAAAAATAGCTGTATTATTATTTTAATAACAAAAAAAATGTCATCCCAAGAGAATCCTAAAACAAGCTGTAATGTATGTGTGCATGCATTTCTTCCCCCCTCATTCTGCTGTCTTACGTTGTCTTCTTTTTTCCTTTCATTTGAGCACAGTGCGAGAGGAAATTGCTGTGTTCATCTGTGCTCTGCTACTATATGGTTTCTATGGCAACCTCTCCAAAATGATGTGCTCTGAATGGCGTTTCATGAGATGTGGGGTGATTACAGTCTAGGAAGGAAGGCTGATGTTTCTGTTAGCCATCGCTGTAAAGGGAAGTGTGCAGTGCTCTAATAAAAGCACACTTCCTGTCTTCATATGATGATTGTCCTGCATATCTTCTACATGTCGGAGGAAATATTTGAATCTGCTGCCCCCTTCAGAGAGCACAGAAAGTTAGTATAATTTGTACAGCAATGTGCTTTTATTTGTGCATTGTTGTAAATGTAAATTGACAGTCAATTTACCCTCCACAATGTGGCCTTGAAGCATGAACATAAAATTGACCCTGAAAGCCAGATGAGCAATTCAGTACAAAAAACCTGGTTGTGGGTGCAGTCCAAAGAAGGCGACACTTACCATAACGATTATATCATTTAAGTGTATATGTGACCCTGGACCACAAAACCAGTCTTAAGTAGTACAGGTACAGTGCACAGCATAAATGAGCACACCCCCTTTAAAACTTAACAAATTGAGCAATTACTCTTCACTTGAAAGACATATTAGGATTCTTTGGAGATATAATGTTCCAACAAGCCTGCTTGATCAATTACCAAAGAAGAATGTCAAAATTATTTAGCAAATTAAGATTTTCCTATCAAAGTGATAAAATGTTGTGTTGCAAAAATGAGTACACCCTCCTGAAAGTTACTAAATAAAACTAAAAAAAGAAAACAAAATGTAGGTTTAAGGTTATTTTTGATCAACAGGTAAGTATACTGAACCAAAACTTTTAAAGACAAGTAATTTCCTGACAGTTAAAGGCGTTTTATAGCCTACTGAATCATACACAGACTTAATGCTGTCAACAATGAAACCACTTGGGAGAGAACTGCCAGGTGACTTATTTCTTAGCATAAAAGAGGACAGTGGTACAAGAGGAATACCAAATTATTGTTTTAAGTGTGAAAATATAGCAGAAGTAGCACTGACATTCAAAAACAATGGACTTGTGACAAGGCTCCTGAAATAATCAGATCTTCACTTTAAGTTTTCATTTAATGATGAGTGAATTTTTGCTACAAAATGAGGCGGAGAAATGCCATGCAAGAGTATCAGAGGCGGCAAAAGCTAGGAAAAGAGTGACACTTTATCTCACAGAGTGCGAAGCAGCCTGCAGAAGTGACATGCATGGTTATTGTCACCACTAGAATTACCTACTGTAGCCAAAGCACAGTAAACTCATTTAACCTCTTGCAAGGCCCATATTTACAAAATATAGACTTCTGGGAATCCTGGTGTCAAGAGACCAAGTCAATCATTTCGGATCCAAAAGCATCCAAAATGTTCTGTTGCTACAGGAGGAGTACAGGGAGAAGTGCCTGGTGCCTACAGTGACGTTCAGTGGCAGTAAAGCTCTTCTACAGGGATGTATGAGTGCTGAACATGTGAGGGAGCTGTGCTTTATCAGCGCTGTCATGAATTCACACACTACTATGTGATGTAATACAAAAAACTGCAGATGCTACCCTCCCCTCATTCCCTACATTATTTGGCATTTTTTCAGCATGACAATGAGGATATTTATTCTCCCAAGGTGAAAATCCTTCAGTGGACATGTATTTCACTCAATATTAACACTCTTGAGCAGCTGTGGGGGATTCTGTAGAGACGAGCTGAGCAAACCTCCCCATTAAAGATCAGGGCATTTAAGGAGGTCGTCCTCCAGGAGTTAAACAGGACAGATGTGAAAATTTGCCATGAACTTGTACACTCAGTGCCAAGAAGGGTCAGAGCAGCGTATTTAATGTTCTGGAGGACATATTAAGTACTAGAATATTATACATTTGCTGAATTACATATAGGGTGTACTCATTTCTGCAATCCATTATTTAAACAAAATTGGCTGATTTACTTATATTACAGGAAATACTGGCATATATTTTGTTGTTTTTATTAAGTATATGTTTAATACATTTAAATTTTGCCATCTTTCCATGAATTATATTAGTGATCATTAAGAAAATACATCTTTTATATATATTAAGAGGGGGTGTACTCATTTATGCTGTGCACTGTATATTTGTAGCAATAGCCAAAAATACACTGTATGGCTCAAAATTATCGACTTTTTTTCTATGCCAAAAATCATTAGGATATTAAGTAAAAATCATGTTCCATGAAGATAGTCTGTAAAATTTCTACTTTAAATATATAAAAACTTAATTTTTGATTAGTAAAATGCTTTGCTAAGAACTACATTTGTACAACTTTAAAGGTGACTTTCTCAATATTTTGATTTTTTTTTTTTTTTTTTTTTTTTTTGCACCCTCAGTTGGCAAATTTTCAAATAGTTGTATCTCGACCAAATATTGTCCTATCCTAACAAACTATGCATCAATGGAAAACTTATTTATTCAGCTTTCCTCACAATTCAGTCATTTACTGCTGATCTGCCAAAAGGTTTTTTTTATTTTTTTTATTTTTTTAACTGCTTGCCAATGTGTCTATAATTTCAAAACTCTTATTTGAGATTTGATTTATATCTTTAGCAGAACTGATCTTTTTTTGTTTTGTTTTGTTTTTTTTTGTTTTTGTTTTTTTGAGGATTTCTCTTCTACCACCCCCAGTAACTTAAATGTAGGTGGTACTTCTTTTCCTTACCAGCACAAAGACTAAAGACAACCTGTACTATCTTGGGTTATTATGTCCTTGTAATTTGATTATAATTATGGCCGATAAGGTGCTAATGAAAAGGATTATTGCAATTTGAATGCTATAGAGACAACATTTAACTCTAAATTGAAAACGGAGCAGAACAGCATTGTAGTGGACAGCACATTCCAGGGCCCAGTTTATGGCAGGGGCCCTCCCTGACCACAATACTGGACATAGGTTTGCTACATTTTGATTGGATCTTGGTGAACTAATATAAGCAAACTGTCCGACGCCATCAGATAAAGATGCCAGGACAACAGCCAGACATCTCTTAGAGGGCAAGGAGAAGACCTTTGGTACAAAGCCCGAGAAGGACAGAACTTCCTATTGGTCAAAATGCAATTTGTGCCCTTCACCCACCTTGAGACTGATTCCTAAGGATTTGGCCTGTGACCGACCATAAAAATGGTCAGGACCTCCAGAAGCAGCAGCATTGGATGAAACAAAGAGAGATCTTGGAGATCCATCCAAATCCATTCATAACTAGGTTTTCAAACCTTAAAACTGATGCACACTACAACACACACATCTTATATTTATTCAGAGAAATAAGTAGAAATAAGGTGACAATGCTATGTGTAGCGCAACATCTTACACAAACTCAGCTGTTAAAGCTGACTTCATGTATCTGTAACATTGCCAAATGCATTCTGGTTATGGTTTGGGAAGTGAGAAATGCACCGGTAAAACTTTAGTGATACTTTTCTAACCCAGTGTATGGACTATGCAAATAAATTCCACAGGAGGTAAGAAGGGTGGGCCACCACGTGTCCCCCCCACTCTGATGGAACCAGCCAATCACAGCACGGAAATGGAGAAGCGCCAAATTGCAATCTCCTCCTCATCAGAAAGGGATAAAGGTACCCCTCCAAAAGACACTCCTTGTTCTGAGTCTCCAGCTTTTCAGACAATAGCAGAAACACCTCCTTTCTGAGTCTGCCGCCCATCAAGGAAAGGACGGTAAAAGAACAACAACGTTTTGAGTCTGCTACTTGTAAAGACACTTACAGGACAACCTCTGTTCTGAGTCTCCGGCATGTTACCAGGAAGGCAGCAACAGGAACAACTCCATTCTGAGTCTCCCATCCAGTGAGACAATAGCAGATACACCAGTTCTAAGTCTGAGTCCTGGGAAGGAAAACACTAACAGATCAACCTCGTTCTGAGTCTCTGGCCTGCAAAGGTGAGACAATAATAGATACCAAGTCCAAGTCTCCAGCTTTTGAGGCAGCAACAGATACGACCACGTTCTGAGCCTCCAGTCTGCGAGGAAAGAGATAGTCTATGTTCAGAGTCTTCATCCAGAGAGACAACAACAGATACAGTGTCCTGAGTCTCCATCCTAGAGAGACAAAGCGGATTGACCAAGTTCTGAGTCTCTAGCCCAGAGAGGCAGAAGACACACAGACATTTGCAACAAACTTAAGCTCCGGCGAGCAGACCTTCACTTCAGGTACTTTTGCTTGCGTGTTCCAAGCTACGGACCTTCAGCACCTACTCCAGGGCCACATCTGCGTGTTCCAGATCTTAGGACCCTTGGTGCTCCAGGAGATCAGCATCCTACAGCGCTTCATCTTCAAGGCTGTCGAAACAGATTCCTGCTCCTTTCCCCACTGTACTGCCACCAGCGCAACCAGTGGAAGAAGTCGCCGCCACCGGATTGCTCACTCAACCACAGCGAACGTAAATATCACTTCCAAACCTCTTCCAGAGACCTTGGCATTGTTGTATATTATCAGTATATGATTTTCTAATTTACATTAAGTATTATATAGCTGACTGCAGTTGATAACAAATCTTACACGTATTTGTTTGACGCATAATAAGGTTCTTCACCTTATTTGTTTCAGAGTAGCAACAGTTTATCTTTCCAGATAACGTAGCTCTGACATACCAACACCCAACATAATCACTTACATTTTATGCATCTTATGCACTTTATTCCTTTTCCATTCATGGTATTCATTTAGTGGTTGTTGATTACTCTTGTCTATCTTTTGTTAGTAAAATCTAAAAAATCTAAAATCTGTCTTCCTTGTGTTGATAATACAGTAAGAGGTTCTACAAGTTAGAGATCCCACCAATCTTTCTTATGTGATGTACTCATAACCACACATTAATTGGCATGTGATCCAAGAATCATACCCATCACTACCCTATGTCACCTCCCTAGGTTGGCGAAAGCGAAATTCACTACAGCATAATGACTGAGAACATCTCTATATCAGTGGAAGTTAAGACTTCAGAAATTAAGCAATGTTAGAAACATCTTTGAAAAACAGAAATCTTAATGAAATCTCACAAAAGAACTAAAAATGAAAATAATAGAGCTTTAAGTGAAGGTGAAGGGTTACCAATAATTTACAAATACTGTCCTGACCAGGGAGTTGGGTTTGGGTAATTCATGTTCTTTCTATCCATTAAGATCTAATAACTGGTACTATTCTGTCTCTAGTTGTTCATAGTTCCTTACTAATGATGCATTTTTCTTAGGTGTACACTGTAAAAATATAGTCCCTCCATGATTTTGTCATTTGTAGTCTATAAACCATACTTCCATACCCTCATATTGTAGACTTTCCTCTTCATCTGCCCAATGATTCATTTTAGGCATAAATTTGTTGACATTAGGTCTGATTATTTCAATTGTTTTGCATTCTCTCGAGTTCCCATGAAACTTTGCCTTTGCTTGCATAACTTTTGTGAAAGAAATTACATGGAGGTGGAGAAAAAAAGTATATTTCAGTGCTTGCAAACAAAACTTTTGTGAGAGAACGCAAAACCAGTTTTGCTTCCGTCTTTCATTTTTATTTTGTTTTTTCCATCACCATGTCCCCATATGGACACCATATACGGCAGGGGATCTGTATATCACTAGGATCTGGAACAAAGTTTTACAGTCACCTTTTGAATTAAGGTTCATATCCCAGCATGCAGTTGTACGGTAACGCAATGCTGCCACACACATATTATTTTTTCCACTCAATTATGTCGTAATAACGAGATGCTTTCTCGTTAAAACGACATCTTTTCTCGTAGTAACGAGATTTTTTCTCGTTAAAACGACATCTTTTCTCGTAAAAACGATATGTTATGTCATAAAAACGATATGTTTTTCCCGTTACAAAATATGATTAAATTATGTGAGCGAGTTAAGCGATTGTCCGCGCTGTTGTCGCCACAGTCCTGACATAAAGCAGGATCTGCAGGAGGGGATATAGAAATACACTGTTTTAAATGTATTTTCATATAATGATTTTTATTGTAGCGTAGCGGCATGTTTATTAGGGTTAATCTATAATCTGTCTACAATATAATGCTAATAATAACTGCACGCATTAAGATGATCAGGTTAAAACTGTTATTTCTGAATAATCGACTCTGGGCTTGGAATACTTCTTTATTTGAAATAAAGAAATAAATCGAAATAAAAAATCGAATAAAAGCGGTTTGATTGTATTATTATTATTATTACGGCCTATTCTTCTTCTTCTTATTATTAGGCCTATTATTGTTATTGTCGTTGTTAGGTTTTTATTATTATTATTATTATTATTATTATTATTATTATTATTATTATTATTATTATTATTATTTCGTTTTCAAACGAATTTCAAACGAAAAATAAGCTATAGATTTTCGACTCCACTTTTCATCTCTGTCTGTCTTTACTGTCCCATCACTCAGAATAAGAGTTCATCTCATGTACCGTTCTGCAAATTAGTCACAGTAACGTTTCTTCATGCTGTCTGGCTGTTGTATAGGCTATATTTCTTGCAAATATACATTTCATATAAAGCGCAACACCGCACTTCTCGGGTCGGCGGCGCCGGCGCCATCTCTTGCATTTTGATAACAGAGGAAAGAAATATAAACGTCTGCTTTATTTTGTCTACTTCTACAAAAACAAAACGTTATAAAACGCTTTTGTAAAATGCGCTGTCTGTGGTTATGTAGACATTTTGAAAGGTCTTAAAAACAATCGAAAACAAATGTGTATTTATTTAATTCGTATAAATCCAACAAGAGCGAAGCGCAGCCTATTAGGTATAAAGCCTGGAACTTACCCCACAAAAAGGACGCGATGATTCATCTAGCTAAAGATATCATTTAATAATATGTAATCAATAATATATAATTAATGTAGCCTATAATCAGGCGAAGTATCAAGGCCGCCCATGCATGTGAAACAAATATATTAAATATTAAAGCATTAGCTCATTTGTTTTTACCCACGAACAAAAAATACGTAAAATATTCGTAAAATATAATATAATAATTTTCGTTTTCCGTTTTTCAAAGAAAACGAAATAATAATAATAATAATAATAATAATAATAATAATAATAATAATAACAATAAAGTCAAACCGTTTGTAATTTCCCTTTATTTCTTGTACGTATTTCGATTTGTTGTTAAACAAATACTCATTCAAATAAAGAAAAAGTCCAAGCCCAGAGTCGATTATTCAGAAATAACTGTTTTGATCTGATCATTTAAACGAGTCATATCCTCTGGGTCTGAATGCAGTTATTGAATAGCACTATATTGACATATTAGATGCCGGTACAATAAAAACCATTGCATGAAAATGCGTTTAAAACAGTGTATTTCTATAATCCCTCCTGCAGATCCTGCTCTATGTCAGGGCTGTGGCGACAGCAGCGCTGATAATTGCTCAATTAATTAATTAGCTCGCTCACATAATGTAATCGTATTCTATAACGGGAAGAACATATCATTTTTATAACATAATATGTGGTTATTACTAGAAACAAAAGATGTCCTTTTAACGAGATATTATGTCGTTTTTAGGAGATAATTATGTCCTTTCAACGAGATAATTATGTCGCTTTAAGAATAAAACATCTCGTTATTACGAGATAAGATGTCGTTTTAACGAGAAAACATCTCGTTTTACGAGAAAAGATGTCGTTTTTAGGAGAAAACATCTCGTTTTAACAAAATAATTATGTCGTTTTAACGACATAACATCTCGTTTTTACGAGAAAAGATGTCGTTTTAACGAGAAAACATCTCGTTTTTACCAGAAAAGATGTCGTTTTAACGAGAAAACATCTCGTTTTTACGAGATAAGATGTTTTTACGAGAAAACATCTCGTTATTACGAGAAAAGATGTCGTTAAAACGACATAAGATCTCGTTATTACGACATAATTGATTGGAAAAAAAAACAATATGTGTGTGGCAGCAATGCGTCACCGTACACTGTCAGAAAAAAAGGTACAGTTCTGTCGCTGGGACGGTACTCTAAGGTACATAGTGAAAAGGTCCAAATATGTACTTTTAAGGTACCAATATGTACTTTCAAAGTACTAAAATGTACCCTTAAGGTACTAATATGTACTGTTTAGGGATACGTAAGGTACAAAAATGTACCTTTTCACTTTTGTACCTTACCGCCCCAGCGACAGAACTGTGCCTTTTTTTCTGAGAGTGTACAGTTGTTTATTCAGTCTCTATTATATTATCAAAGTCATGATGCTGTCTGTATGTTATCATCTGCTATCATCTCTGTGTGAGAGTGTTCATGTGTGTATCCAGTTTGACAGTGTTTTTTCTTTTGCCTTTAATACTGGAGCTATTCTGCTGACCTGATGCTGTTGCTATATTTAGTATAGTGCATTGATGCCTTCATCTCTGTGTCACTCCTGAATACATGGTAAAGAAATGCCTATAAATGACCTATTTTATTTTATTTTATTTTATTTCACCTTACTGGTGTATTTAAAATGTATACAAGTGTATTTCTTTGCATAGTCACAAAGATTAAATAGTTTGCTGGTAGTTTACCCTTCCATTTTTGAACCCCCATCATGACCACATAGTTGTTTTATCAGGCTCGAGTGACTGCGATGGACCGTCCCATACTCAGAGGGGCAGGAGGGAACAGGCTGTTCTGCTATAAAGCTCATTTAGCACTGTGTTTTGCTCTCCACTTCATCTGATCTTTTCACAGGTGACACACCATGAACGATATCTACAAAGCAGCGGTGAGTCTATATAAATACTTTTTTTGTTGTTTTTTATGGCAAATTTTCCACATTGAACTTTCTTGGTTTTCTTGACTTTAAAACAAAGTTTTAACTTTTTTACTTTTTCGTAAATAGTTGTAACTTATATATCATCTTAAAACTTACGTATTCATAGTTGCACTTTTGAAGAATATAGGGTGTTATTTCTGTTTCATTTCCCCCCTTCTTTGTTTCCTTGATATTGTCTTAATGTTGCATATCATATCAATACTTTTCTTTTTTTTTTTTTTTTTTTTTTTTTTTTTGCATCTGTTTGTCACATTCATCCATGCTTGTAGATTTTTGGACTAAAATATGTATTTATATTAGATCCAACTAGACCCTTGGGGAAAGACACCCCTCCTAGAAGTGGCACAAAAGGCCCAGAGTTGAATGTAGTTAGTGTTATTTATTTATTTATTTATTTGTTTGTTTGTTTGTTTGTTTTATTCTTGTTGTAATTCATAGTGATATTATTCAGTCATTGAAATGTACATTTACCTCGATTCATTCATTAAAACATTTATAAACTAATAGAATTAAGTCATATATTTCATTTTTATATATAAAATATTAACTAAATTAGCAAATGTTTATTTGCTAATCATTCTGTACATGCCAAATTTCTATCTAAATATGGCATCTTACCCCATCTTACCTTATAATACATTAGTATAATACATGACATTTGACATTTCATGTTGATCATGAGTTGTAATCAACTCTACCATTTAATGGTAACCATGAATATCTATAAATAGTTACATTTATAACAGCTGTGGTTAAAAAACAGTTACGAAAACATGCATTATAAGGCTTCACATTGCTTACTAGAGACAGTGATAATTTCTGAAGCTAAGATTATATTTATACAACCACATATAAATGTTCAAACTATAATACAACATTATTATGTTCTCTATTGTGGCAACAATGACTCACACTTAGAATGCAATTATAATGTGTGTAAATGTTAATCATACAGGGGTGCATTTCCCAAAACCAACTAACCACCATAGTTAGCTAACGATGCTTTTGGGAAACGCACCCCAGGATAGTACATCATTCAAGCTGGTCAACTCTGTGCCAGAAGCCTAAAAAAAAAGACTGCTGAAAATACCTTGACTCTTGAGTATTATCAGAGTAAGATAGGAGCTACTCGAGAGAGCAGAGACACTATCATTCATGACTACACATGGAGCACCGCCTACCTCCCATGGCTAATTTTGGCATGCTTTGCTCAGCCATGCATGTATGTCTGCATACTGGAAAAGCAGGCGCTTAAGATAAAACACTCAAAGTCAGATTCCAGCAATGATTGAGTGTGTGTGTGTGTGTGTGTGTGTGTATCTCCGCTGATCTCTCTCTGAGATGTACATGAGACTGTAAGTCTGGGAGGAACATCCTCATACATGTTTATGTGTCACACCAGTCTGGTGGTTTGTGTTGGATCCGACATGGGACTATAGACAGTAACTCTTACTTAAGCAGCTGTCTCATGAGTTAGCTTTGCCGGATTACCCATCCATTGTTATGCCACCTCATATCATGTCCTTTATCTGCGGTTTGTTATTTTTAACTCTTAGAGTACCTTTATCTGCAGTGTGTAATCCACATTACTCAGATCTAACCTCAGTCTGTGTCTTTGGATAAAATATGGGTTTGGACTAAAGCAAACATGTTGCTAATGAGGTCACAACGTTTAAATAGCCCATACGCAATTGTAAAACATGTACATATATCAAACTTCCATATATGAAATATATTCCCATATGAAGTAAAACATATGTTTAGTACATTTTTGACATATATGTCATGCATGTACAGCCATCTCAAAACATGCCAATACCTTTGGTATTTATTTAATTATTTACTTTGGCGTTTTTGCCTTTTTTGCAATTGGATAGTATAGACAGACATGTTAACACATGTTTTACAAAAACATGCAGAAACATCCAGATTTTTTGTTTATATATGCTTTTATTAAGACTACATGTATAAATATATGTGTGTGTGTGTGTGTGTGTGTGTATATATATATATATATATATATATATACTACACCATATTTAAAAACCATCATATTATTTACACGTACATACAAATGTAACTATTGGGATTGTACAGATATAATAAATATTGTGAAGAATTACACACATTATAGAAGTGTTGGAAGTAAATCTCCAGACTGAGCAACGGTCAGTATTTTAGTTAGGGGAGAGCCGGGACAAAAGTACCATTTTTCAGAAAAACATAATTTAAAAAGATAAAGTTGTAGAGAGAGATATATTTTTGCTGTGGCCTATAACTTAGAAGTGTGGTCTATTAATACCAGGTGGTATTTTGTAAAAATGTAGAAAGACCTCCGTATAATTTCAGTTTGAACATAAGTTGCACATTGCTACTTTCGATCCCGTTGGTTGAGACCAAAGTAACACACAGGTGGGTCAAAAGCAACACAACAATACTAGCTTTTTTGTGTTACTCTACTTTTTATTAAATATACATGACTATGACCTTGTTAATATGTAACTGCAAACATATTTTGTCATTAATCTTTGCAAAAAACTATTACATTTTCCTGTTAAATTTAAGTTTCATCAAATGTTTCAAATCCTGAGTGAATTTGAATTGTTTAAATTCTTTTTTAATTCTTAAATTAGCATAATATAAATTGTCAACATAATTTAACAGTAGGTCTTTTCATGTTTCCATTCAGTTGTTTGTATGCATAAATTCAAAATGTGCATAAAAACATCTGGAAACACAGCTAATTCATAGGTGGAGGTGGAAAAGCTAAATGGCTAAAACCTAAAGCGATGTAGCAACAGCGAGACTTGAGACTGATATTCCTGACAAATAGGCTTATGTCCAGAAACACCCTCTGATTAACATGCAACTGAATCAGATCTGTCTTTCTGACTCTCACTCTTGGCATATTCTTTTAAACATAAACATAAATATTTATAATAAATGTTTTAATAAATGATGCAAGACACAGAAAGTCACCAAATTAGTATGCTGTGGGACAAAAGACACTTCTTGTCACTGTAGGGGGACAAAACTAACAAGTGTTACTTTCATCCCGACAGGAACTTCTGACATTTAAATCCGATTTACTTCTATACTGAAAAACTTCAGAACTGAAGCCAAACTTCAGGATGTATTACAACACTAAATAACATGTAGATTGATTATTACTGTGACACATGAAGGGAGAAACACAACCGCTTCCATAATTTACTTATCGTATTGGAAAACTGCTTAACCATGGGAAACAATTACGAAATCACGTGATATTTCTCAGCTCCATCGAGGGTTTCGTGCTGAATCTGCTGTCATAGCTTGGAAAGCAAATACAGTCCGCGCTTTAGTAAAAAATAGCTTTGTTACTTTCGTCCCCACTCTCCACTAATGTTAGCTGCTGCTGCTGCAAAAAAAAAAACACACAAATATTTTTTTGTTTGCAGGGTTAAGTATCATGATTTCAACAATGGCAAAACTCATTTAAAATAAATGTAAATAAATTCTTCCACTGACCAAAATGACTGCAATATCTGTGTGGATGCATATTGTGTTTGTTTATGTGTCAACTCTGTCATGATTATTGACCCATGGATGTCTTTAACAGGTAGAGCAGCTCACCGACGAGCAGAAAAATGGTATGGAAAAATACTATGCAGCAAACAGCATAATCCATATTCAAAGCCATTTCCATTTGTAGATTATGCTACATACAACAGGATGATAAAATAGCTTTTTCACAGTACTTTATGTTTATGGATTTGAAACACTTGTAACACTGCAAAACTACCTAAATTTTAAACCCAAGCCCAACTACAACAACATTAATATAGCCTATGGGCAAAAATGATTTACTGAACTGACTCACAATATCAATATCATTAAGTAATTCATGAGAGAGAAACTGTACTGTACACAACTAACGGCTAAAGTTCTGCGTTCGTGTTTTGTAGAGTTCCGCGCAGCATTTGATATTTTCGTTCAGGACGCTGAGGATGGCTGTATTAGCACTAAGGAGCTCGGGAAGGTGATGAGGATGCTGGGCCAGAACCCCACGCCGGAAGAGCTCCAGGAGATGATTGACGAGGTGGATGAGGATGGTAAAGTCCAGAACAATCCAGAATAAATAATGTTGCAGAACCTTATTGAAACCTAACTATATTTACTTACCCACATGTTGCTCCAAACTTAGCATAAAAGTAATCTGTATAACTACCAAGTAGTAAGTTTATTTCTTTATTGGTGTGTTTACCATTGATATTAATCTTCATATTTAACTGAATAATAAATAATAATAAAAGCGAAAATAACTTTCTAGAGGGGAGGGTGGAGGGGGGTCTTTAGAATGCAGAAATAAAATGCCTAAAAGTAAACTATTAGAAAATGAGCTTGTGCTAAAATGATTGTTGGTGTACTTTTGCAGGCAGTGGTACGGTGGATTTTGAGGAGTTTTTGGTCATGATGGTGAGATGCATGAAAGATGATAGCAAGGGGAAGTCAGAGGAAGAACTGGCAGAACTCTTCCGTATGTTTGATAAGTATGTTTGTTCTTAAACTGAACTAAAGAGTAACTGACCTGTGGTGGGTTTAAGGGTTTTTGATGGTTTTTGATTGTATCTGGACAGGAATGCAGATGGTTACATTGATCTTGATGAACTGAAGCTGATGCTGGAAGCTACAGGTGAAACCATCACTGAAGACGACATCGAGGAACTGATGAGGGACGGAGACAAAAACAATGATGGAAAAATCGATTATGATGGTAAGCATGCATCGTGTTACATTCAAATTAACTGAAAGTTAAAAATGTTTAATTTTAGAACAGAAATCCAATGTGATGCAAATGTATCCTTGTCCCTTTTCCATGCATTTCCACTATCCCTCTATCGCAGAGTTTTTGGAGTTCATGAAAGGGGTAGAATAAACAATGAAGCAGTGTCTTCCTGGTGTTTCTCCCTGGATTGTCTGCACACAAAAGGAGAGTAAATGTTCAAGCGTGATGAGAAAGATCAACAGAGAGTCTATCAGTCCATGATGTATCTCATTATTGTGCTTTCATTGTGATTTTCAGGACAATATTTTCAGAAGATTAAATTATTTTACACATATTTTGAAGTCAAGGCCAAATTGTGTAGATTTAGGACTTTGCTTGGTTTTAATTTGTCTCTTTATATATTCATTTATTTAAAATATTTTGAATTCACATTTATTTAGGAAATAAGTCATGGTTCCATAATGTAACAAAATCACACCACACTGACCAGAGGTGGAATCTGATTCCAGTTCATGTTCATTTCATTCTACCGCAGTCTGTTTTATACTGGGAAAGAGATAACTATTCCAAAGACATTCCCATAATCCGCATCTGTCTATCTATTTTTAGCAAACTCTGAGTTTACATTTGAGAGCCTGCACTTTGTACATTGTTTTCTTGTCCATCCATAAAATTAGCAAAATGCTACCATACCCTTGTCTGCAAAAATAGAATAAAGCATTTAAAAAATGTGCTTTGTTTCATTCCTTGAGCCATGCATTAAAACATTGACTTTTAGAGTTATACTAGCATCTCTATTTGTAAGTGACAATGTTTAGGAAGTGGTGTGGTATGTTGTAGTTTCTAAATTTTGACTTGTCTGTTGATGGAAGATTATGTCGCCTAAAAAGCAAGCAATGAGACATATCACCTTGACCAAGACACTAAACCTCAGGTTACTACAGGAGGACTTAAGAAATGAACTTAAAGTATGTTTGAATAAAAGTGTCTGCTATATGACTTTACTGACTTTTTAATTATTTATGTGGCAAAAAAGGGGTCAAGAACAAACATCTGCCTGTTTGAGATTTTACCTTGCATTATTTAGGCCCCTCATGCTAATCTTTTTCTGCGTATTTGACAGTTTAAGACAATAAGACATGAAAGAGAACTTAGTTCAGTACTCACATCCCGTGTGACGTATGTGTGCGTGCTTCAGATGTGTGCGCTCAGAAAACTATAAATCAGAAGTTTAGCTTGTATTGCGGTGTATATTTACTTTCCCCTAAAAATATCCCAACTTTTTTTAAAAACTCCATTATAACCACAATTACTCCATTATTGTCAAAA
This sequence comes from Cirrhinus mrigala, assembly GCA_036247105.1. Classification (NCBI taxonomy): domain Eukaryota; kingdom Metazoa; phylum Chordata; class Actinopteri; order Cypriniformes; family Cyprinidae; genus Cirrhinus; species Cirrhinus mrigala. The sequence goes on from CM070029.1 coordinate 30,611,738, forward strand.
CAGCTGGCAACAAAATTGAGTACACCCTAAGTGAACTTGTCAAAACTTTGTCCAAAGTGTCAATAACTTGTGTCAAACTGTTATCTAGCAGTGCCTTAATCATTCTGTGCATGGAATTCACCAGAGCTGCACAGGTTGTTGCTGGGATCCTCTTCAAATCCTCTATAATGACATCATGGAGCTGCTGGATGTTAGACACATGGTGCTTCTCCACCCTCCGCTTGAGGATGCCCCATAGGTGCTCAGTAGGGTTCAGGTCAGATCACCTTCACCTGCACCTTCTTTCAGCAAGGCAATTGTCATCTTGGTGGCGTGTTTGGGGTCATTATGATGTTGGAAAACTGCCGTTCGGCCCAGTTTCTGAAGGGAAGGCATCATGTTCTGCTTCAGAAATGTACAGTACATAATGGAATCCATGTTTCCCTCAATGAACCGCAGCTCCCCAGCACCAGCATCACTCATGCAGCCCCAGACCATGATGCTACCACCACCATGCTTGACTGTAGGAGAGACGCACTTTTCTTGGTACTCCTCACCAGAGCATCACCACACATGCTGGACACCATCTGAGCCAAACAAGTTTATTAGACTATAGGACATGGTTCCAGTAATTCACGCTCTTGGACAGGTTGCCTTCAGCAAACTGTTTGCGGGCTTTCTTGTAAGCCAGCTTCAGAAGAGGCTTCCTTCCTGGATGACGCCAATGCAAACCGACTTGTTGCAGTGTGCAGCGTATATGGTCTGAGCACTGACAAGCAGACTTTCCACTTCTGCAACCTCTAAAGCAATACTGGCAGCACTCATGCATCTGTTTTTTGAAGCCAGGTTCTGCACCTGATGCACAGAACAGGCACTCGACTTCATTGATCCACCTTACGAGGCCTATTCTGAATGAAACCCATCTGGAAAACCTCTCTATGACCCTGGCCACAGTACTGTAACTCAGTTTCAGGTTGTTACTGAACCGCTTATTGCCTGGGCCATCTTTGTGGAGAGCAACAACTCTAATTCTCAAATCTTCAGAGAGTTCTTTGCCACGAGGTGCCTTGTTGAACATCCTGTGTGTTTCACCTGCCTGTTTAAAGGTCTGTGCTGACCAACTGGCTCCTGTCTTCACACAGATCTTTAACAGATCACTGGAGCTGTGCTTAGTTCCCAACTGCCTCAAACGTTCCACCATCATTCCAGTCCCCAAAAAGCCCAAAATCACTGGACTTAAGGACTACAGACCTGTCGCTCTCACGTCTGTGGTCATGAAGGCATTCGAGAAACTGGTCCTGGCCTATCTGAAAGACATCACTGGACCCTTGCTGGATTCTTTTCAGTTTGCCTACAGAGCAAACAGGTCTGTGGATGACGCAGTCAACATGGCACTGCATTACATCCTGCAACACCTTGACAGAACTGGGAATTATGCAAGGATCTTGTTTGTGGACTTCAGTTCGGCCTTCAATACCATCATGCCTGACCTTCTCTCAGACAAACTGACACAGCTCACTGTGCCCACCTCCATCTGTCAGTGGATTACCAGCTTCTTGACAGACAGGCAGCAGCTAGTGAGGTTGGGTAAGCTCACATCCAGGACTATCACAACCAGCACTGGTGCCCCACAGGGTTGCGTTCTCTCCCCACTGCTCTTCTCTCTCTACACAAATGACTGCACTTCAAAGGACCCCTCTGTCAAGCTCCTGAAGTTTGCGGACGATACTACAGTCATCGGCCTCATCAAGGACGGAGACGAGTCTGCTTACAGACAGGAGATTGATCAGCTGGCTGTCTGGTGCAGTCTTAACAACCTGGAGCTAAACACTCTTAAAACAGTGGAGATGATCATAGACTTCAGGAGGAACCCCCCTGCTCTCCCCCGACTCATCATCATGGACAGCACTGTGGCTACAGTAGAGTCATTCAGATTCCTGGGTACCAACATCTCTCAGGACCTGAAGTGGGACAATCACATTGACTCTATTGTGAAAAAAGCCCAGCAGAGGCTGTATTTCCTCCGCCAGCTGAGGAAGTTCAACCTGCCACAAGAGCTGCTAAAACAGTTCTACTTGGCCATCATTGAGTCTGTCCTGTGTTCCTCTATTACTGTTTGGTTTGGTTCAGCTACCAAAACAGACATCAGAAGACTACAACGGACAGTCAGGGCTGCTGAGAGGATTATTGGTATCCCTCTACCCAATCTCCATGATCTTTACACCTCCAGAGTCAGGAAAAGGGCTAAGAAAATCACTCTGGACCCCTCACACCCAGCCCACTCTCTCTTTGAACTGTTGCCCTCTGGCCGACGCTACAGAGCGCTATGCACCAAAACAGCCAGACACAAGAACAGTTTTTTCCCCCAAGCCATATCCCACCTGAACCACACTTAACACACCTAAGTACTGGTCATGTGTATTTACTTAACAAAACTTTTGTATATAGCACATATGCACATTCATAGTTCTGTCTATGGACATCTTTTTTTTTTTTTCTCTCTTTCTGTATATTTTTATTACCACTGTTATTTATAATTTATTGTATATTCTTTTTTAATATTAGTGTTTATTATTACCTTAACGTTATGTATGTCTGCGCTATGTTTGTATTTTCTGTACTGGAAGCTCCTAACACCAAGACCAATTCCTCGTGTGTGAACACACTTGGCAATAAAGCTCTTTCTGATTCTGATTCTGATTCTGATCCAGTGGTCAGTATGAAAGAATTGTACTCAAAGCACCAAATTTTAACTGCTCTAATACAAGATACACAACTTTGTATGGTCTTGTCAAGCAGAAAAAACATGAACATGAAGAATATGACGTGGTTAAATGACATAGTGCTATTATTACTTTGGGTGTACTCACTTTTGCTGCCAAATATTTTGACAATACTGGCTGTATGTTGAGTTATTTTCAGGGGACAGTAAATATACACTGCAATACAAGCTGCACGCTGACTACTCTAAAATATAAGGGTGTTTTTGAAGAGATGCCACAGAAGAACCATTTTTGGATCCCCAAAGAACCTTTCAGTGAACAAGAGCCATTTTGAAGAACATTTTAAAAATCTAAAGAACCTTTTTCGACTATAAAGAAACTTTTCTGCATTTGAAAGGTTCCATGGACATTCAGGTTTCTTCATAGAGCCACTGATGGCAAAAAAGAACATTTGTTTAAGAGTGTAAAAGAAAAGTTGGATGAGATGACTAAGGAAATAAACCATAAAATCTAAGATGCTACTGTTCAAATAGAGGAAGCCACTTGTCTATTCCTAAAAGGGGAGCATGCCTGGTTTTTAGGAAGGTATCCGGAAGAAACTGAGGTTTTCAAGGAGGAACAGAGAGGATCCAGTAGAGGAGAGCAGACATTTGTCTAACCCCCTGTTGCACAGAAATTGTTAAACTATAAACTGGCAGCGTGCATAGATTAAATATGGCTATGGGAAATTGTATATTAATCCCCCTCCTGACATGAGGGAGTGTACGGACTGAATTGGGAAAGTATAGGGTTAAAATGAGTATTTAAATGTTTGGTCATAATGTTAGCTTGTGCACCACAACTCATTTTCTAAAACAACTGATTAACAGCCCAACAAATTAAGACAACTAATTTTCCATTGGTGATCAAAGGGCCCCATCTTGTGGCCGCTCTAGCTAATTGTCGCAAATGTTTTCTCTTGATTGCAAGTTTGTCAGGAAAATTCCCCTTCCCATCTTCCAGGGCTTACCCTGCATCCCAATGTGCATACTATCCACCCTATCTGCCCTAAATAGTATTGAAAAAGACTACTATCACATGGAATTTAGGATGGCTAGTATGCACATTGGTATGCAGGCTTGGTCAAAGATCACAGAGCTCATCCTGTACGTTTCCCTCCATAAGGACGAGGTTGACATAGTAGAGCTGGACTACAGTGACAATGCAACTAAATATACATGCATAGTTCTCTCAAAAGAAAATCATCTTGATGCTTTATGAATGGACATAATATCAACATGAACATAAAATTCAGTTAGCTCTAAGATTTAAATATAATCAAATGTTCCTTTTCAAACCTGGATCATAACCATTTATAAACATTCATAACCACAAACCGTCAGATAAAACTACATAATTAAAATGAATGACATCTCAAAGGTTATGTCTCAATTAAGTTTATTAAACACTGGCACAATTTACACATTCAAGAGCATACACCTGCAAAACATGACAACAGGTAGCCTTTTATTTATTAAGCTTTTAAGTATAAACATGTGCCATCAACATAAAACATTATTTATGAGAGCTATTTGTGCAAATGATTCACTACAATAATAGTACACAAAGAAAAACAATATATGGGAATGTTTCTGGTACTCTTTTTCCCCTAATATTTAAATAGTGCACAACATGTTTTCCTTGAAAACAAAGCCTAAATTTCCATATGTGATGCAAAAAAAAAAATAAAAATAAAATAAAAAAAGAAATAAAAAACAAAACATGCCAGTTCTCACAAGAAGTCAGTACTCACTGAAACATCTATGGACACACACCAGACCACAGAACAATGTGGGAAAACGCAGAGGAACTCAAAAACTGGATGCAAACATACATGCACACCACCAATAAATAATATTTATTATCTAATAACTTACACAGCAAAAAAAAAAACTCTTTTCATATTTACAGTTATAGCACACAAAACATTAAGCTGTCTGCTAATAGATATTTATCTTATACCATTAATTTATAATGTAAAGTGTACAGTTCACATTAAATGGTGTCTCAATTTGCAAATACAACAAGGTTATTCTGGGGGGAAACAAACAAACAAACAATCTTTAGTCCAAAGAAGACTCGAGAATGAATCTCACAAAACTTGTCAAACACATGCTCAGGAAATTATATTTTGCATAAAAAGAAGTCTATTTTAGTACCATTAAAAGTTTTGCACTGTAAGGTGAAACGTTAAAATAGTAAAGTATTTAAACATCATGATAGTATCTGCCTTTTAATGCATGCACTTGAATTAAAATGCTTTTACAAACCTAATGAGTATCACCATTGACAATAATTTAAAAAATGAACAAAAAGCCAAAAGTAAAGCATAATGTGAATTTAGGGGAGCTTTGCTTGTAACAATAATGTCACAATGCAAAAAAATCTTACCGGTCCTAAAAATGATCCTTCTTTATGCAATATATATATATTCCGTTTTTTGTTCTAATATGATTTGGACATGTATTCCTGAGATTCATCCATAAACATGCCTATTAATGGAATGCTTTTCACATTCACACACACACACGCACACAAAAAAAATCCAGCAGCACCCCAATGACAAGAAATTAATCACATTTGTGAAATCTATAACCAAAGTAAACACTACTGCTCTGAGGATGAGAAAGGAAACTGGCTCTGTGTCTTTTACTCAGTCTGGGGAACAGAGATGGCAGGGCCCTTGGGATCGTCAAAGCGGTCCATGGTGCGGAGCTGCATGATCATATGCAGGCCGTAAGTGAGAACCAGCACCATAAGAAGAGATGTGACAAGCCCCATCCAGATACCAGGAGTGAAGAAACTAGCACAGTCACTGGCGTAAGAGAAATCCTTTCCGGCCACATTGAAGCCCTGGATCTGTCACATGAGAGAGAGAGAAAGACAGAGAGATTCCTGCTTCAATACCATTCTAGGGTTTCACCTCGCTTTCATTTGTTCAGTAAAATATGATATTTGATGGTAATCAATGGAGGATGGAACTTGACTTTTACAATCAGGAATTAATTGTGTTGTGAAATTTGGGCTATTACATGATTGGGTAATATTATTTTACTGGGTAATATGCATGCTAGTGTAACATTAGTCATTTCAGAAGCGGTTAAAATGATGAAAACCTTTTAAAACAACTTGATTGTGCACTGCATGCTATTCAAAAACAGGTCACACACTTGAAAAGAAAACGGCCACAGGCATCACACATAGAACATGTCTTGTGCTAGTCTAACTAAGTTAAAAGTCCACTCCTGACAACCTTCATGTTAAGTAAGGAAGAACAAAGCCCTCCAGGGATGAATTGAGAATGGCACTTCGGAAAAAAACAAAAAAAAAAAACAAGGGATTTGTGTTACAGGAGATTTAATATTAAATGAAATGTGATGCCCTTCGAACAAACTGCAACTAAATAAAACGTTATTAAGAAACATTTCCTTACGGATCACCAAATACATAGTTTTGTGTCTAAGAAACTCCCCTTTAGAGAAACAGCTCAACAAAATGTCATCTACTAAATCAGCACTTACTTGCTTTTACAATATACTCATGAAGTTAAGCAGGGATCTAAGTCATTGGACTACGGGGAGTAGATCTTGGGGAGGAAATCAGCAGACTGGTGAGATCCCATTGTGCTAACTCAGCCTGGGAAATGTAGCTTTTAATTATACACATCACTACATACTGTATCAGTTTGGCACAAAGACATAAAATTAACCATGATCTATCCAGTGTCTGCAATACAAGAGCTCTAAGGGAACACTTATACTGTTTTTAGGGATGAAAAACTTGATCCAAAACTTTTGTTCAGGTGTTTCGCCAGGTATTAGGAAAGACTTTCTCTTGCTTATTGCAACTAAGGTCTGCTTTTTGGGGACTTAGAGACAAACACTTCTGATTTTTTTGATGTTACATTGTGCTCGCAAATGTATATTGCTGCAGTTTGGTAACTGAGTGAGATTGTACATGGTACAGGTGTCATACTCATGCTCTCAACAAAGCACATCCTGAAAACCTGATGAGAGTTCAACATTTTTCAAATTTAATCGGCAGTCATTTAAGTAATGATGTTGATAAATATTAGGTATGGAAGTAAGTAGCCTAACTAGAGCAACTATATCATTGACAACTACAAGCATATGCATAGAAAACTCTTTGCTATTGTATCTACTACTGTATATAGCATACTTTAGTATACTCCTGCACACTAGTAAAGAATCTTTTATTTGAAATATAATGTGTAATGAAATATATATAATGAAATACAATCTATGTTGCATGCCTAGTGTGCAAAGCACACTCCAGACTCCCCATGACTTATTACTTTTGACACAGTACTTTTACTATGGACTTTAAGCCATGGGAACCATGAAGTCTAGTTGTCTTTGGTTTCATTGTTTTAGGGCCTACCTGGAAGTCATCAAAAGAGATCTGCCAGTCGTTGGCATTGTCCTTGTCTGAGTGGGGTGACAGCTGTGGGTAGCGGGAACTGCTCACAGATTCACAGCGGTACGAGTACTCAGACGGTGCATAGATGTAACGGCTGCCATTGAATTTGGCATTTTTCCCATCATACTCCAGCTGAACCAGATCCATGGTGAACCAATGGCGGGCAGAAACCTTATAGTGACGCCGGTTCATTACAAAACTGAGGAGAATATAGAACACAGTTTAAGCCCAGTAGTCAGAGACAGAGATTGTGTGTGTATGTGTGTCTGAATGAAAAAATGGGACACTTACACAAGCTTAAAAGAACGGTAATTCAGGACATCTTCATAATTCAGCTCCAGCCTGTATTTTAAGAGAAATTTGTGGTTAATGAACTTCCCACATTTATATGTAAATTGCATAACACTTCATTTGTCAACTACACCATTGTCATGCCAATGTCGCCTATGCTAAACGCATCAAAGTGCAAGTTCCAATTTGTCCTGTTGTCATATTGTAAGTGCATAGAGTATGTGAGAAATAGAAAGGGGCAGCTATATCCAAAATTAACACCTATACCCTCATTTACTATTCCCTGATTTCACTAATATAGTCTACTAAATGCGTGAATGAAAGTGGAAGTGGAGTGGAGCAGAGGAAGCCATTTTGACAAGAAGAAGGAATGGACTACTTGCACAACTACTTGCACTAAACTAGCGAGCCGTACTATTTGTAAGTGCACTGTCAGAAAAAAGGTACAGTTCTGTCGCTGGGGCGGTACCCTAAGGTACAAAGTGAAAAGGTACAAATATGTACTTTTAAAGTACTAATATGTAGCTTTAAGGTATCAATATGTACCTTTAAGGTACCAATATGTACTTTCAAGGTACTAAAATGTACCTTTTCACTTAGGGTACCACCCCAGCGACAGAACTGTACCTTTTTTTCTGACAGTGAATTATAATGAATATCCTACTAACCAAACTAAAATTAGAACTGGATAAAAGTGGAAGAATAAAATACTGTAGAAAATGGTCCCTTTAACGTAAACCTCACAAGCAGTTTACCACTATTTACCGGGAGTGAGTCTCATTGCAGGATGAGCCCGACAGGTTGGGTGCCACACCTTCGCCAAAGGTTTTGGGGGCAAGGTCATGCCTCTCCCACTTTCCCGAGCGATACTGGCTGACCACCAGCTTCTCTGCCCACAAGAGAATGCAGGTAGAGCCCTTCTCCTTAAACTCCAAAGGCGGCTTCGTAACAGGTTCCTCACGACGGGACTGCAGTAGGGATCGTGACCAGACAGAGTGCACATCTGGAGACGCCTCCTCTATCACCTGAGACAAACACAACCCATCTTAAAGTTACTGCACATCGTGCCTGCCAGATACAGAGCCTCAGTACACATCATGCACCTGTGAAAACTTTTTTGGTCTTGTATAGACAAATTCATCTCTTTTGAATTCAAAATGTGACTCACATTTCACATCATATATAGAGTGGAAACTATTGTTTTTTAAATTGCTAGTTTTACTGGTTTTAGTTTTTTTTTTGTTTTCAAGCACTACTTATGGTGTTATGTGTTAAGCCTTAAGTTTTGGTTTGTCTGTCATGTATACCATTACAGTAACATAAAATGACTCATATTCCAAAACAAAACTTTGGTCACACTACCAACCCTACCTGAAGGTGTGTATATGCATACAGGATAGTTGTAGAGAAGTCTTACCCTTGAGGGCCAAAGTGCAGTAAACACAGCAGTATACGGCACAGACTGAGCTTTCATGATGCTCAGCACCTGACCGATCACCTCATCTACAACGAACAACATAATACCATTAATTGGTGGGGCAAACACTTATTGTATTGGCATCTCAGCTTGTTTTACGAAAATAATGATCTGTTGGAGCACAAGGCTTTTGATACTTAGTGCTGTTCCAATAGGACACATACCGTTTCCGCTGAGCACTTCTTTAGTAGACATCATATCAGCCCTGCAAGAAAAAGACAGGTTACAGTCCTCACAATATCAAGAGTTCCTTTTTAGGTTTTAAGAAGGTCCCAAATATACAGGATTTCCATCTATTTACCCTGTATTTCTCTGTGTTTCTGTGTGTAATTAAATTAACTTTCATGTAAAAAATGCTCACCCATTGAAAGCATTGGCTATGTTAAGAATTGTATGCTATACTATCGTCACTTTAAATACTATACAAATGGTCACTTTAAATTTCTCAAAATTAATTTCTTTGTCACATGGTTTATAATTTCCCTCAGGAAATTATAAAAGACAGGAAATCAACTATTTGGGGGGCTCTGTTCTTGGATTTTTCTAATTTATCAGCTCTGCCTCTCATCCTTTTTACTATGTGGATTTCAAAAGACACTTTATCCCTTTCTCTACCTTTCACTCACTATATCTAAAGTAATGATCAAAGGTAACATACACACTAGCTACAATTCATGGTTTTATTATTATCTAGTATTAATTATTATTTAATGCATTTTACCTTAAGTCAGTGCTGTAATAAATCCTTTCTGATACAAACTATGTACATATCCTTATTGCCTTAAAATATAGTTAGACCCCATAAATGTCCCACATATAGTGCCCTCCACTAATATTGGCACCCTTGGTAAATATGAGCAAAGACGGCTATGAAAATAAATCTGCTTTGTTTATCTTGATCTTATATTCAAAAAATTCACAAAATGCTAAGTTTTCATTGAAGTAAAACAATTAAAAGTGGGGGGGAACTTACATTATGAAATAAATGTTTTTCTCCAGTGCATGGTGGGCACAATTATTGGTACCCTTAGAAATTATAATGAGAAAAATATTTCTGAAGTATATTCCCATTCATATTTGCATTTATTTAGCACACTAGAATGACTAGGAATATGATATTGTACAGCCATGACTTTCTGTTTCACAGGATTATAAATATGAGGAGCACAAAGGCCAAATTCCCTTAACAATCCATCACAAGGAATAAAACCAAATAACATAGTTCTGATGTGCAGAACAAGATTGTTGAGCTTCACAAAATAGAACGTGGCTGTAAGAAAAGAGCTAAAGCATTTAAAATCCCCATTTCCATCATTAGGACAATAATTATGGAATTCTAATCAACTAAATATGTTACAAATCTGCCTGGAAAAGGATGTGTGTCTATATCGTCCTAATGCATGGTCATGAGGAGAGTTTAAGTGTCCAAAGACCCTCCTAGGATCACAGCTGGAGAACTGTTGAGTCTTGAGGTCAAAAGACTAAAAAAAAAAAAAAAAAATTCAAACAGCCCCTACAGCCCCTCCTGTTATTCAGGAGGGTTTTAAGAAAAATCCTCCTTGCTCATCTAAAAACAAACTCCAGCATATTCAGTCACCAGACACGATTTGAACTTCAAACGGGACTGGCTTCTCTGGTCAGATGAAACTAAAAAAAGAGCTTTCTGGCAGAAAACTCAAGATGGGTTTGGTACAAAAAGTACCCCATGTCCACAGTTAAATATACTGCTGGATCTTTAATGTTGTGGGCTTATAACGAGTGGGCTTATAAGTCCTATAATGAGCTGTGGTTGGATCTTCCATCAGGACAATAATCCAAATCAAACATCAAAATCAACACAAAAATGTGTCACTGAGCATAAAATGAAGCTTCTGCCATGGCCGTCCCAGTTGCCTGACCTGAACCCTATAGAAAATGCGTGAGGTGAACTGAAGAGAAGAAGCACCAGCATGGAGCTGGGAAACTGAAGGATCTGAAGAGATTCTGTATGAAGGAATGGTCTCTGATCTCTTGTCAGGTGTTCTCCCAACTCTTCAGGCATTAAAGGAGAAAACTCAGAGCTGTTATCTTGAATAAAAGACATTGCAATAATTGGGTGCCAATAATTTTGGTCAACATGAAGTAGAGAAAAACATTTATTTCATAATGAGATTTTCCCTCTGTTTTCCATTGTTTTACTTCAATGATAGGTTAGAATTTTGTGAATTTTTTGAATGAAAGATTAAAAGGATAAACAATGCAGATTTATTTTCACAGCCACCTTTGCTCATATTTACCAAGGGTGCCAATATTAGTGGAGGGTACTGTAGTTTGCTATTCTAACTGTGCTTATTTCCATCACTGGTTGCAGAAGGCAGTAACAGATAAGAAATCTATTTATATCTTCATCATGCATTTTAGTATTCAGCATTTACAGCATGAACCGCTTTAGTGAATCGACCCTGCACTGGCAAAAGACACTGACAATCAAACTTTCTGTAAATAGATATGTAAATTAGCCATATCTTTTAGAGATGATAACTGGAAGGCACTTAGTGAAATGCATTAATGAGGTCATGTGACAACGTAGAATAGTACTGTTTAAAACATTTCCCTCTGTATAATGTATTAGATCACATACTATTAAAAAGAAATTGCTGTCAATGTACAGTATTTATTTTTTTATTCTAAACTCCAGCCAGCATCAAAGAGATTTGATTACCCGCCGCTGTAAGGGAGGCGGAAGACCAGCAAGGCAGCAACAGATGCATTGAGGCGGAGTTGAGCAAGGGTATCTGGGTTCATGTAGAGAGGAGCCGCGTCAATCTGATTCTGGAGCAGTGTAGAAACTAAAGCAGTGGCGGACGATGATACCGATGGCAACCATAAAGAGGAGGAGGACACCAGAGCCGCCTGTGAACATGCCACAGACGTGAGGGAAATGAGCTTCGTACATCAAAAACATAAGAAGTTCAATATCAATATCATAGGCAGTGACAGGCAAAAAAAAAAAAAAGACATCACCATACCTCAAGATTTTGGAAGACATTATCCTGTTTGTTTCCAAAGACTCCTCCATACATTGTGATGTCATCAACACTCAACTGAATGAAACACAGATAAATCAACCAATAAGATTAGCACTACCTGAACTAGCCTTATAACACTTCAGATTGCTGTCTTCATTAAAACTCATCTATTTTTGTCTTTTATCAATACACACTGACACATTGATGATATGTATCCAGTCACGAAATGTACAATATATAATATGTTCTGAACTATTATGGCGCACTGGGGTGTAAATACTAGCCAAATACCTTCAATCATCCAATACTATGGGAAAGACACAAATCATGAATGAATTTCCTATTGACACACTAAAGCAAACAATATCTGTTTGCGTAAAGTGTTAGGAATCGTCTGTATACTTTATCCTGCAGGAAGAGCAGTAGATTGTGAGGTGTAGTGCTCAGTGCTGTGTTCAGGTATGATTCCAGCTCATCCACAGACACAGTGTGACCCGCTGATGGAGCATTCACAGGAGACAAGGCAAACCTACACACACAAAACATTATAAGAGAACAGGTCTAGAACACCACAAATCATGATTATAAGACAAACCCACACAATGACCATCATGAATATAACTTTGACAAACGCAAATTCTAGTGAACTGCCTATCAAGACATCAATGACGGCCAAAATGCTGTTTTGACAGTTGACTAGCTTTTAAGACAGCCGTCACCGCTCAACTCTCCTATCTGCAGTCGAATGTAATTAAACACACTGAAGCTTGTAGATACATAGATTACTAAATATGTGGGGTTTATCGGAGAATTTAAATGTTTAAAGCTCATATTAAAGTGTTACAAGGCTTTTCAGTACTGGACAGCGACTGTGTCATTCTGCTAGCAAACTGCCAAAGCTAGCTATCGCCATCAAATCTCCATGACTACAATACTATACTATCAGTCTTTACCCATCACTCGCCCATGCGACCAGAGGGACTTGCTCATCGCTCTTCGCTGCTGCGAACACACCGAGGAAAAAAAGCAAAATCATCCCGGCGTTACGGGAGAGCGTCCTCACAGCAGCCATCTTCAGCGCAGATGATGCCGTGACGTCATAACCGGCCATCTTCAGCGGGCAGAGCTGTGACATCACGACCGGCCATCTTCGGCGTGATGAATCAATGACGTATTGAACAGTATTTTTTGTAATTTCAGTACCGAGTCAGTTGATCATCTTTTTTTTTTTTTTTCAAATGCCACCTTGTTAAAGAATTTTGGTTTGACTTTTCAAAATTCCTTGCTTCAAAATCTAATTTAGACATCGATTTCAACTACCGAATTACAACACTTAAAAACATTAACAACAAAAACGTGTCAAATTTGGCCAAAGGCAATTTATATAAATATTAAACTTCTCTTTTCTAGCACCAAATCATAGTCCTCCAAAAGAATATTTCTAACCTAAGGCATGATGCAGTTCAATTTCACCTAAATATCCTTTCACTTGGATTTGTCATAAAAAGGAATGTACTTTGATTAGGCTAGGTATTGGGAACTCTTTAAATATGAAGTTGGTAAATATTCAAGGTCATTTGGTAGCATTGAATCTAACCTCAACAGTCCATTTCAGAGGAGCAGATTGTGTCAGAAATCTCTCTCTTTCTATGGTGTTTCCTGATAGGCTCTTACCTGAGGAAAGAATACAACCTAGTGTCTTTGTAGAAGTGTATTTCCAATTATTTGCTACTTAAAATAATTGTAATATTTATATGAATATTTTTCCAGAGTTTATTTAATAAAAGATATTATTTTATCATTATTTAATTCTGTATAGATAGATCATTTTCAGTTTCCCATGTCTCCAAAAGAATGTTCCACACTGTTGTTGTTGCTTGTGCTTATTCTTTATTACTGACTCCACTTAATTTGTTTGATTCTTGTTTATTAGTCCACTCATTGTTCTGACAAGATATTGCTACTCTAGTTTCAAAATAATTTACAAGTACTAAAAAAGGTAAATGTTATTTCATCTAGTTGCTCTTTATGTGGTGAATCTGTTGAAACTTTTGTTTGGCTTTTTTATTTTTGGATTTGTCCTATACTAAAACTCTTTAGCAAGATATTACAGGTTTTATTAGGAGTAACATTGTATATTATGACAGTGAGCATTGTGCTAAAAGGATGTATGCTATGCAGATCAGTTATAGATTAGTTTTTGCAACAGATCTTTGTCAGTTGCTTGCCACATTCCAGTCTCACAGTCTCAGATCCAAATATTAAAATCCTAGACCTCTTTTTTTGTTTTATGAAAGAGCTTGAGCAAAACCAAATCACCTGTAATTATTTTCTTGTTTTAGTTAATTTCTTCAGTTCAGTTCCTGTTTTTTTTTTGTTGTTGTTGTTGTTGTTGTTTTGTTTTCCATTTTATTTTGTTTCTTGTTGCAGTAAATGTTCATAAAGCTTCATAAAATTATGCAGTATGACAAGATAACACTGGCCTAAACATTGACCTGAATACATGAGACATTTTCACAACAATAATTGTGAATATTTGCAATAAACACTACTTGGAAACAGTGATAGGAAGTTCAATTAATTGTTTGTCGTCATGTTTTTTTTGTTTGTGGCTTATAGGATACACAGTTTAGCCATTCTAATGAGCTAATGAGTTAGCTAATGAGTAATGTACTGTATAGCCCTTTCTCCTGTAGTAAGTCCTTTCATGGGTCACGTTCGGTTCCGTATCTTGTGATGAAGCGCCTCCGCCTGGGCTTTCAAACTGCGAAACTCCCCTTGGATAAAGTCTGTCAGTGTTTTCCGCATTTCCATCTGTACAGAAAATAGTGTTGTACTCAATTGTAAGACTATTATTATTACCTTTTTAAACACTATGAACATCACATCTCGTACCAACATGAACACCTACCGGACATGTGTTCTCAGCTCTTAGTGCATTTACCAGATGTTTAACAGTGAATGGCTTTCCAACTACAACAGTTACTCGCTGCACAAAAGAAAAAAAACACACAATAAAAGTGAAAACTGTCCTGTATGACATTTAAAATTTCAGGTATGACACATTACACAAGCAAAATATGTATTAACCTGTCCTACTCGAGGGATGTATGGAGATTGATTTGGTAAAACATCATTCATACCTGAAAAAATATGGTACATAAACAAGTGCTCAAATATGAATTCATAAAGTTATGTGCTACAGCAGCAGCTTATGTCAAGGTAAAATGAATCAAACCTCTCAATTTGCCACTGACCAATAAGCAGCAGTAGTGAGGAGAGAGAGATTTTAGTTAGTATCTTTAGCATGTCCATTCACATTTTCATCACTTTTCACTGTTAAATTTAGAAGTTGTTGTATGGAAAATGCCTTATAATAGATAATAACAATTATGTTTTATAAAAATGACAATTTAAGATTTTTTTTTTTCTTTTTTTTTTCCGATTTTTATTTTCAACAAAAGATCAAATGTCTCCCTATGTATTTCACAAAACATGTTCAACTTTCATTCCATTATGATTTTGTTTAAAGATCATAGTACTGTTTCATCAGTTGACATGGCAAACGAGAATAAGTTATTACATATGGGATAGGCACAAATGCCTGTAGGCCCATCCTGAAATAATTAAGTACAGCTTTCTGTATTTACAGTAAGTATTCTGTATTTACAGTGTATTTACAGTCAAATACTGCATCAAATATAAAAACTCAACAGCTATTATCTGCCATTTAAAACGTCTCAATCTGTAATTTTAAAAAAACTACTCATTGTTTCAGAAGTCCCACATTAAATCAAGAATTTGACTTAATAATCACTGTTCTAGGACAACTGCGTATACAAATGTAACAAGTTGTTAACAAGATGTTTAGGAAATTCAATACAAAAATGAATGACTCACTGACATGCTAGCATGTAAAAGAGCTACTTGCATCATTCTAAATGCTAAAGTTAATTTTGATGGGTCAAGTATTCATTGCAATTAAAAAAAAAAAAAAAAGACTGTGGGAGAATGCAACATGCTTCACAGTCTACAAGGCATTTTCAGTCACTTACTTGCACACAACATATCTCCTGAGGTCCTGCACACTGATCAAAATATATTTACTTTGTCTGTAGCTGAAACTCGTTTACAACAGCAAAAGATCTCCGTTTTCCTTCAGCCCATATCTGACTGTCCACTCATTAATAAACTGACACCCATGGACATAATAGTACTTAAAAAGATGCTGTAAACCTCTTTGGGTGTAGTAAAAATCTGTATGATTGTTCTTCCTTAGTGTCTATGCTGACTTGTAAGGCCCGGGTTAGCTAATGAGTAATGTACTGTATAGCCCTTTCTCCTGTAGTAAGTCCTTTCATGGGTCACGTTCGGTTCCGTATCTTGTGATGAAGCGCCTCCGCCTGGGCTTTCAAACTGCGAAACTCCCCTTGGATAAAGTCTGTCAGTGTTTTCCGCATTTCCATCTGTACAGAAAATAGTGTTGTACTCAATTGTAAGACTATTATTATTACCTTTTTAAACACTATGAACATCACATCTCGTACCAACATGAACACCTACCGGACATGTGTTCTCAGCTCTTAGTGCATTTACCAGATGTTTAACAGTGAATGGCTTTCCAACTACAACAGTTACTCGCTGCACAAAAGAAAAAAAACACACAATAAAAGTGAAAACTGTCCTGTATGACATTTAAAATTTCAGGTATGACACATTACACAAGCAAAATATGTATTAACCTGTCCTACTCGAGGGATGTATGGAGATTGATTTGGTAAAACATCATTCATACCTGAAAAAATATGGTACATAAACAAGTGCTCAAATATGAATTCATAAAGTTATGTGCTACAGCAGCAGCTTATGTCATTTGATTGTGTACGTGCATAACTTACCTACATGCCACATAGGTAAAATGATTGGGTGGAGAGAGCACTCCGCAATCAAACGCCCAATTCCTGTCAAGGAATAAAAGGATTTACTTATGTAAACTACCAAAAAATCAGGTAAAACAAATTATATCCTTATTATTGTAGCATAAATCTTACCCCATTTTATCCTCATGAACTCGCCAGTCATGTTAACTTTACCTGGGAGGGGAAATGTACCATAGTTTCTTTAACTTTGTTTGTACCACAAACAAATGTTAAGGGTAATCATGAGTGTCATCTGCTGTCTGTACCCTCTGGAAATATGTGTATCCAATCCCCTTGATTCAGCCTTTCCAAGAGGAAATCCATTCCTTTCTGATATACTCCATCTCCTAAAAACAGAGGACAGTTTAACGCATTTAATACAATGCCCCTTTAAAAAAAAAAAAAAAAAAAAAAAGTTATTATATAGATTAGATTTGGGACTGACAGGGACTCCCAAGATAAATTCCTCTTCTTTTACAGCTGTGCACTTCAAATTTTTTCTTCAGCACTGATAAGTTTAAACTTAAACTTAATCATCTCAATCATCTTCCAAACCATCAGTGACCAAAACTATTCCGCATACCTTTTAAACACAGGTACCTTCTCCAATAGTAGGCAAATTATTTTATATGACAGTTAATTTGTGCTTTGCACTTTATGTTCAAAAAAAGACTACTTCATAAAGTTTGATTCAGGTTAATTAAGTCTAATAATTAAAAAAGTGTGGAAAATAATACAGACTGAGGAAATAAAAAAAAAATGTGGCATTAGATGAGCTCACCTCTAACAACAGGCACACATTTCCCTCTGCTGAAGAAGCTGGAGTGGAATTCTTTTGTGAAACAGATGTCAGAGGCAGCAGGTGTCCTGAGCACACACAGACAACAAATGATATCATATAAAGTGACAAACACTTTTACACAAGTCTCCAAATGCTGCTTTAATTTTCTCACCATCTCATCCTGTTAAAGTTCCACAGATGCCGGAGCTTCAGGACTCCTGATATCAAAATATGCAAAAACTCTATTAATGCATTTACATTTTCTACTGGAAAATCTACTCTACAATTTGTGAAATCAGTTATATTAAGTGTGTATTTTTTTTGTTAAAGCTATGATTTTGTTATTCAAAACCAGATATCTTAAGCTCTGCCTACCCCAGATGTGTGGATCATCCATACAGGACTGATGATTGCATACTGTGATAAGGGGTGTGTCCTGAGGACGCTCATCAACCAAGTCCAACAAAACATCCTGGTTGTGCACCACCAAAGAGTTAAAATAATCTACAGATTCAGATAAATTAGGTGAAGGTTACATCTTTCATAGTTCATAGTACACATCATTTAAAGTTTGATATGGAGAAACATTAGACTCACTGGTCCAAAGGTAACTGTATGAGCCCACCATTCCCATGACCACTCGGCTGGATATTCTCCAGCCCAGGCGGGGGCATTGTGGGAAGGGCCATGTCACCTCCAAGGGCATCGCCACAGCATTCACCCACACTAAGATATTACGACACAAAACAGACTTTTGAACGGATTTTCATCTGTTAGGAACGTACATATCTATAGGCAGTGTTACAGTTAAACTCCCGAGAACATATTTGCTCCAGATGAATCAGATACAGCATGTAATCATTTTGGGATAGATATGTTAAGCATAAGCCTGAGCTTTATGTCCAAATAAAAACAGAGGAGCAGAGTGGCAGCTCTTAATGCAAATTACACAATCTTGAGAGATAGCGTGATGTGTGAAAACACAAAACAGCGACAATCATGACATAAAATCTTCTGAATGCTTAAGAAGTTAAACAATAAGAAACTTCCTCATTTTAAACTTAAAACTTATTATATGAACAGGGTAATTGCACATGACTGAATTTACTAATGGATGTAGTTAATTGTTCCTCTTTTTTGTAGCATCAGCATTAAATTGTAACGTGAGTTTGATTCATTGTAAAAAGTATAATTTAAAAACGTAACCCTCCCACCTTCTGTCCCGTCAGCCGATGGGCGCAGAAATGCAACGGCACCGGAAGTACTATACTATCACGAGTGGTCATGGGAGTTGTAGTTTTGTAGTCGTCATTAGTTTCCTCGACCTTGACGTTTTCGCTTTTATACCAGCACTACATAAATCTTAAAACATAAAACAGCATTGATGTTATTATATTGGAAAGATATAGAATAGAAAGAGTGTCGCGGGACTGCTGAAGCACACGTTATTTATGATAGCATCACATTTTTCGTCACACACGGAAGTGGGGGTATAAAAAAATCACATTTAAAAGGCTGGCGCGAAGCATAAACAAAATATTATTTAGTGTATTTACAATGTTGTGCCCTGCTGTAAGCTGTCAAAATCCTAAATGCAGAAACCAATGGGTTCATTTTTACGGGTTCGTCAGAGCTTGAGGCTATTACACATTACTTAATAGCGGAACAATAACGACTCAACGGACTGTGTTTTATATATTCTCTGCGATATGGGGACCGAATGTCCCTACAAGTATAGTAATACCAGTAAAATTTGACCTTATTGGGATATTTTTTAGGTCCCCATGAGGAAACACGCTTATGAATCCTACAAAATGAAGTGTAAGGGGTAAAGGTAGAAAACAGTTTTTACAGTATAAAAACCATTACGCCTATGCAGTGACCCTAGGGCAAACCAACTCCTTAGTCTATTATTATTATTCATTATTATTATTAGATCTATTATTAATATCCTTTATTCAACTCTATTCTAAATGATCTATTATAATGATTCTCGAATGTGTTGCTATTTGTAAATGTTTCCCCATCTAGACTGCACCAAGGGGGTTATAATACTATTTAATAATACTGTTTTAATACAGAAATTTTCGTAGGAACATGATGAAATTGAACAGGGCATTATCTCCACCATTATTTATTTCACTGTTAATATTACAGAGCCTTTGTTTTTGATTCTGAACCGGTATATAAAGCTTGTCGCATTGTACCCAAACAGAGTCTGAATATTTACATCAGTGTGATATTTCAGTTTTTCCTTTTTAATAAATTATCATGTAGGTTACATAGAGATGCAAGTGATTGGTTTCAAAGGTGACCAGCTAGATAACATTTATGATTTTATTTACAGTAACAGTATGATACAAGGATCATGATTTGCACATATAGTAATTGATCTACAGTTAATATTATCATTTTTATACACAGATGTAGAAAATAATCTCACATGAAGATAAATGCATGATTTTTTTACCTTGTCATGACAGATCCATTGATGCATTCAAAACACAATGTTAAAGACATGTTTTTAATGCAAAACCAATAATTGATCAAACATCCAGAAATTAAATATATATATATATATATATATATATATATATATATATATATATATATATATATATATATATATATATATATATTAATTATAACTATAAAATTGCACATAATTAACACAGGATAAGAGACAAGGCATAATAGGTAAGAGAGCGTCATACAAAAAGTAACAGATGTGACTGTAAACTTTCTTTGGATAAGGCACTAAATTCTGTCATCTGTTTCAATTGAAATGGTTAGTAAAAGAGAAAACAATATGCATTGTTGTCTTTCTGACAAGGACTGTGAAACAATGCTACATAGAAAAAAGAGACAAAGGTATTCAAATATCATTTGTATAATATCCCTCATTAGTCGTAACTGTGTCATCACCAGTCTGGAGCAATGTAGTTTAAGCACTTTAGTGCAACCTCAAAACCTAGAAAACAAGCCTATAAGCAGGACAAACACACAGAGAGTAACACTATTAAGAGATGAACTTTTCAAAACGTGCAAAAATGTCAACATTCATTTTAGCATTCATGATCTGTTGAATCTCAAATGTCGAATGGAATCACTGACCTATTTAAAAATGTACAGTTGTAAGGAAATGTTTATAAACCGTTTAGAATAGTCAGGATTTCTGTGTCAGTGTCACCTGTAAGTGACAAGTTTTTTGTATATAAAGCTTTTGAAAAGCAAGGTAAGTGGAGTCCAATAAATGCACTATAAAATTTCTTCACATGGTTATTTTCCATGTTTTAATCCGAATATCTTTATCTACTCATCAAGACTCATGATTACACTGGCAGTGTAGTTTATGGGGACTGCCAGACCTACACTGGACCTACACCTGCTACTACACCTACAACTATTATGATATAATACATTATTGATTCAACATCCATATCAGAATAACCACTAAATAGCTAAAAAGGCAAATCGAGCTAGAGAGCAGTCTATTGTAAATACAGTCTTAAGCAGACCCACATCAGCGAGACTGGGCATGACCTGAATTGAGCTTCACGATTCTTATTCTGCACCTGAACATGACAAAACTCAACAAACAACAAATGGGAAGTGGGGCATTTCTGAAAGCAAGTGAAGGCTAGTCTGATTTCAAAGAGGACAAATACTTTTATATGGCACTAAGACTTGACCAACACCAACTCAGATATGTTTAGTAAGAAATCCATAAAATCCTAAACGGCTCACAAAACCTTTTTCTACAACTCTACTAGAGCTCTGTAATAAATGTTTTCATAACAATGGGCATATTAAGTGCTGATACTGAAAAATGTACTGGTAGCATGAGTATGTTTTCTCACCGCATTAGCAGGAAATGCTCGTAACATGACTGCGCTCAAGCCTTTGTAGAGACCACGGGGTCCTTCCTCCCGCAGCAGTGTTCTTAACACATCTCTTAAACCCCGGTAACGCCTGTCTGTGGCTGCAAAACAGAGGATAGAACATTGTCTGCATTTTCTGTTCTAATCACAAACTATTATTGCTTTTGGTATTAAGTACAACCCACTAATATAAGCAACCTTGGTAATTACAAACAAGATATACTGTGGAAAATAGTTACAACCTTTAACTGAAGTAAAATACTTTAAAAAATAGGATAAATAAATAACAAATTAAAAATCTTCAAAAAGTGTGCCACAATTACTGGCATCTTTATAAATTATGGAAAAAATCTACCTGAAGTGTATTGTAAATTAAACTTAAGTGGCACTGGGTTTTATATATGAGGTGACACAAAGGCCAAATTCCTATTCTCATCCTATTGGAAAAACCTAACAACAGGGGCGTAGCACCAAATTCTGGGCCCTATGCACAAGCAGTGGCCATGGGCCCCCGTAAGCTCGAGGTTCACAACTACCTACAACTAACCTTACTACTAATCTAAGAACTCTTATATGTATAACAAAAAAAGCCTTATTACACAACTTCTCTGAATTTCTGTTTTATTTGCAGAATGCTTAAAAGCTAACAGTAGATGCCACCAAAGGTAGCCTAACATTATAGGCCTGCAAGGAAATAAAATTTCACTCCTCAGGGGCCCTCCCCCCACTTGGGGCCCTGGTAATTTAGTCCCACTTTTCACCCAACTACGACGCCCCTGCCTAACAATATAGTAATGTTTGACAAAAGGTTGAGGTCAAAATTCATACAATGTTAATTATTTTACCAAAATAAGAGGGATCATACAAAATGCATGTTCATTTTTTGAGTATTGACCTGAATAAGATATTTCACATAAAAAACATGACGTGAGTCCACATGAGAAAATAATAGTTGAATTTATAAAAATGACCCAGTTCGACAGTTTACATACACTTGATTCTTAATACTGTGTCGTTACCTGAATGATCCACAGCTGTGTTTTTGTTTGCTTGTTTGTTTGTTTTTTTAGTGATAGTTGTTCATGAGTCCCTTGTTTGTTCTGAACAGTTGAACTGCCTGCTGTACTTCCGAAAAATCCTTCAGGTCCCACGAATTCTTTGTTTTGTTTTTTATTTGAACCCTTTCCAGCAATGACTGTATGATTTTGAGATCCATCTTTTCATGCTGAGGACGACTGAGGGACTCATAGGCAAATATTACAGAATTCAAACACTCACTGATGCTCCGGAAGGAAAAATGATGGATTAAAACCGGGGGGGTGAAAACTTTGAATTTAAAGATCCGGGTAAATTCAACTTATTTTATCTTATGGAAAACATGTGAGAATGTTCTGTAGCTTCTAAAGGACACTACTAAATTAAATAAATATGATAATTAGGCAAAATAATAAAAATGTACACATCTTCATTCTGTTCAAAAGTTTTCACCCCCCCCCCCCGGCTTTTACTGCAACCTTTTTTCCTTCTGGAGCATCAGTGAGTGTTTGAACCTTCTGTAATAGTTGCATATGAGTCCCTCAGTTGTCCTCAGTGTGGATCTCCAAATCATACAGTCATTGTTGGAAAGGGTTCAAATACACAAAAATGCTGAAAAACCAAAGAATTTGTTGGACCTGGATTTTTCTGAAGAACAGCAGGCAGTTTAACTGTTCAGGACAAACAAGGAACTCATGAACAACTAAAAAAACACAGCTGTGGATAATTCAGGTAACAACACAGTATAAAGAATCAAGTGTATTTTATCCCACTGAATAAATAATCATAATATAAGAGCATAATAATGCAAGAAGGCATTTATTTTTTGATATATGAAAACAGTTTCTGATAACACAATTTTCAGATTAGAATTGCCAGCCACCCATACAAGACTATACAGCCGTTTGATCTCCCTAATCATTTAATTAAAATGCATGGTAAGTCTAGATTTAAGAACACTACTAAGTGTGTGCAGATGACTCATTTAGATAAATATCTATATTTAAATATACATGTTGTAGCACTGATAGCACTTTGTAAATTAGTTTGCTTATGGTTAGTTAATATGATGCTGTTTTTTGCGGTGAAATACCACACACAAAAGAGGAGCAACTCTTTTGTGAATCTCCCACATAATTCACTGACGTGCTTTTCATAGTATTATTTGTGCTCTAGGGTACAATGTGCAGCCATTTTATAGCATATAATCATAAAACACAATGACACATTCAGAAATGTCTGTTGTGTACCTGTTTGGTAGTTTGACTTAAGCACATCTGCAGGTAAAGCAATCAGCCAGTTTAACATGCCAGCAGTCCCACCTGCAAGAAGAACTCTGGATGTGCTGAGATGATGAACACTTGGAGAAAGTGAAACGAATATTAGTTTGAAATCCTAATACGATTTATAGCTTGAGTAACAAAGTACTAGATCTTACCACTCTCCCTCAGGGGTCAGAAACTGTTTTAAGTATTCATAAGTTAGAAAGTATACACCATTTGAAGGCACATCTAAGAAAAAAATGCAAAGATGCATCCACAAAAGCCACTTATTAATTTTAGTTGACATGTCAGGGACTATATCACACAATATCACCTTTGAAGAACGCACATACATACATGCACAAACCTCTGATTAGAGTCAGAACAGTGCCCTTGTAGACACTGCGAATTCCTTGTTCCTTATAAAGTCTAAGTGCACAATCCATTGGTCCAGCGTACTTCAGCTGACTGGCTGAAGACTGGATCTAAAACACACATGCAAATGTCAATAAATACAAATCACAAGTAACACTACAGGATTTTACTTCCCATCATTATTAAGTTTAATTAAAGTTTCCAGGAATTTATAGATGTTCCCCCTGTCATGATGTCATGGCACAAAATGATTTCACAGAAATGATTTAAATTTTCTGATCGTATGATTTTATTTTAAACATGATTTTTAGACATTTTAGACTTGTTTTAGACATCTTAGAGTGCCAAATCAACTAAATTGACAGCATATATATGTATGTGACCCTGGACCACAAAACCAGTCTTAAGTAGCTGGGGTATATTTGTAGCAATACCCAAAATACAATGTATGGGTCAAAATTATTGATTTTTCTTTTATGCCAAAAATCATTAGCAAAATAGGTAAAGATCATGTTTCATAATGTTATTTTGTAAAATTCCTACTGTTAATATATCAAAACATTATTTTTCTTAAAAAGAGCTTAATTTGGACAATTTAAAGGCAATTTTCTCAAAATTTAGATCTTTTTGCACCCTCAGATACCATATATTCAAATTCAGTTGTATCTCGGCCAAATATTGTCCTATTCTAACCATACATCAATGGGAAGCTTATTTATTCAGCTTTCAGATGATGTATAATGCTCAGTTTCGAAACATTTACCCTTAAGAGAGGTTTTGTGGTCCATGGTCCCAAATATATAGTTATATGTAGTGAATGAATGTCAAGTGAGCTAATATCCTGTTGCAATGGCAATGTGACAATAATATATACGTATATTTTTTTACTCCTTAGTGTTTTATTGCCATGCTAATGGTGTCTATGGATACAGGAGTATTTATGACAGTAGTGTGTTTGCCCTGCCTGAAGTAAACACTTGATTCTCTCCCCAGGGGCCACGATCACAGTGGTGAATACTCCTGCCAGCATCCCTGCCAAATAGATCTGTGTGTTCCTGACAGAGGGTCAATTAAGGTCAAAAAGGAGCAGTAGAAAAGACAAAAATCAAACTATGTTTTCTACATTGCATTTATTCACATATATAGGGTACAACAGGGCTAAAGGCGCCTTTGAGATTATTTTTCTCTAAACCACTAGATGGCACAAAAATGTGGCGTAGCTCTTTCCAAAACATTTGCTTTTTAAGATGCACGTGCAAAATTGTCTGATTCTTGACGCGATCGTGGGCTGCAGCACAAACTTGTTTCTGTGCTTGCTTGATCTAATATTTAATGTTTTTTTCTACAATAAATGTTGTAGATTTAAGTAGCAAATGAGAATCATTTGGAAAAATGGATGCACGTATCTTCTTAATGATTTTCAGTTTTGTTTAAGATAATTGAAGAAACAGTTTTTAAATAATGGAAAAATATGTAAAAGTATAGTATTTTGGGTAAAAAGAGCCCCTGCTGTAAAAGGTACAATAATTAACATGATAATTAATAGATGGCTTTTCCATTTGTTGACATGACATTGTTAGATTCAGATGGTAAATATCATATATTATGTTGTTATATTATACAATCTTTACTTTTTAAAATGATTTTGTTTCTGTATTTAAAAAAAATCTTTTTATCTTTATAATTTTAATGACAATATATTTATTGAACAAAAATAAGCAGAAAATAGTACAAACGTTGCTAAAGTGATTGTTTTGAACAAGTTTTAAATTATTATTAAAAAATAAAAAAAATATTCATTGCTATTTGCACCATGCTTTTTGCACCCCCTTGCCACCTCATTCATTTATAAGATTTTACATCAAAATAAAAGACTTGTATGATTTAATACAATATTTTTTCTGCAATTATATATTTTAGGCACAGTGAACAGCACATTTTTTCTTAAGGAGTGCCTTTAGCCCTGTTGTACCCCATATATATGCACTAGTCTTTATTAAGACTAGACAATTTTATCTCTAGGCATATCATGGAAATTGAAACACTTAAATGTGACATTTTCAGCACAGACATGACATCACAAACATTCTCTTATCTACCCTCTCCTGTACTAACGTGATCGGTACGGTGGGGTCACTTTGAAGAAGTTCCTTTCCCAGCCCAAAGCCAAAGAAATTCAAAGCCATCATTGGGGTAACACCAGCTAGCGGGACACCCATCCCTTTATACAGGCCAAATATTCCCTGCACACATTAAAACAGAGTAAACATGATAGTGCAGAGAAAGAGAGAGTGAATGTTAATCAGATCAGTGCTTCTCAATCGTTGAGTCACATGTGTGCTGTGATAACTTTGTGGACAGCAGGTTGGCAAAATAAATATTCTTTTTAAATCACATATCTTTTGTTGTTGATGTTAAAGATTGTACATCCAATCAAAGTATTTTTGGGCAAAATTCTTCTGTCACTGGTCATACCCAATTACTACATGTCCAAAGGTTTACCCCAAAAGTTGCTATAATGACTGGAATAAATGTATTGATAATTTAATTTAACCCTTTAACTGTCACCCCCGTTTCTGAAAACAGACGTAAAAATGTACTTAAATTGTTATAATTCATGAACAAATACATTTTCTATATGATTTTGAAGTACCATTTCCATAATACAATGTCAGATTTTAAAATGGGTTTTTCAAAGGATGAATTTTGAGGTTTTAAACTTTCAATTGATATATAATTTATGATAATTTCTTAAACATGATAGGGAAAAAGGCAACGAAAAAAGACTTTTGGTGACAAGGTCAGAACTCCCGTTATGTATAGATTTCTGAGGTGCAGTCTTGTCATAAATAAATCTAATACTGTTCCTACATAATTTGTAACAAAAAAACAGAAGTAAAATATCTATTTAGGGGTCTTAAGACTTTCCAACAATATATAGTTTGTCATGATCAGATTAGGATTTAATTGTAATATAGTGAAGTAAACGTAGGCATCAATCTGAGGGGATGGGCGAAAGTTAAAAAGGTTAAAGGCCTTTTTGTTACATTTGTATGATAAACAAATGTGGTACTGTGTCTGGTTCCCAGCTGATGTTCAGTGTGAAATTTGAAACCTGACTAAAACCCTGTAGCAGAACCAGCTGAGAGCCACCAAACAAAATAACCAAAACTGCACAAACGTTCTTAAAGGTGCTGTTTCACAAACTTCTACTGGGTTTATCTACTGAAATAGACAGTCCTCATCGCTGCAACCATGTCCCTTCTCTCTACACTGCCCTCTAAAGACTAGACCACAAACCTAATGTCAGTAAACCAGAAAATGCCTGATGTCTGCTAGGCAAAAAAGCATTGATTTTTCTGAGTAAATGCATGTGCTGCTCCACTGACTCTTTTAAGTTACTTTTTACAGTGTCTAGGGTTGTCACAGTAACAGGAGTGTTTTTTACCTATTTCAATAATATCTGTTATCTGTCATGTAGTGGACTAACGGATTGTGTAGTTGAGTTAAAAAACTGGATGACAATGAATTTCTTACTGCTAGATTCTGAAAAAACAGAGGTGGACCTAAAACCTCCACGTGTAATAACCTAAATCACTGTCTAATACTTGATGGCTGTTCTGTCAATTCTTCGTCATCAGTTAGGAACCTAGGTTTATGACCTCATGCGTTTATGATTATTGTAATGCTCTACTGGGTGGTTGTTCTGCACACAAATTCCAGCTGGTCCAAAATGCAGCAGCTAGAGCTCTTACTAGAACCTGTCAACTGCCTTGGCTCCCTATTAAACATTGTATAGATTTTAAAATCTTGCTAATTACTTATAAAGCCCTGAATGGTGTAGCTCCTCAGTACCTGAGCGAGCTCTTATCACATTACAGTCCCTCACGTCCGCTGCGTTCTCAAAACTCTGGCAATTTGATAATACCTAGAATATCAAAATCAACCGCGGGTGGCAGATCATTTTCTTATCTAGCGCCCAAACTCTGGAACAATCTACCCTACGCTGTTCGGGACGCAGACACACTCTGTCAGTTTAAATCTAGATTAAAGACCCATCTCTTTAACCTTGCTTTTACATAACACATCAACATATTCCTATAATTCAAATCCGTTAAAGGATTGTTAGGCTGCATTAATTAGGTCAACCGGAACCGGGAACACTTCCCAAAACACCCGATGTACTCAGTGCATCGTCAGAAGAATGGCATCTACGCTAATATTAGTCTGTTTTTTTCTTATTCCATGGACACCTTAACCACCAGATCCAGTCCGTATCCAGATCAGATGGTCACTGCAGTCCCCCGGATCCAGTCTGTACCCAGCCCAGACGGTGGATCGGCACCTAGAGACGGCCTCTACAGCCCTGAATGTCAGCGGAGACCACATCGACTAGATGAGCCCCAGAGACGGATCCCCAGTGAAGACCTTGTCAGGCTGTCGCCTCTGGCTTGCTTAGTCGGGGACACTTTTTTCTTTAAACGATATTGTATTTTATTTGAGCTGAACTGAGCTGGATGACGACATCATTGAATCCAATGATGAACTGCCTTTACCTGAAAATTGAGTGTTTACTGTTGCCCTTTTGCATTATTGATGCACTATTTCCTATTTAATACTGTACAGATGCTTTGTCACATTTCTGTATTGTTAAAGGCGGTATATAAATAAAGGTGACTTGACTTGACTTGTGTACTATAAATTTTGCTTACAGAAAGCTATTACCTCTTTGGACACAGTCTTTCGTAAGCAGTCATATGTTCCTCTGTAGACAACACATTCCTGTGTTTGTAGACGGACCTGTGAAAACATGAATATTCATAAGGCATAAGGCACAGCAATATGAAGTAAAACACATTGATCTTGGAAGCATCTTAACAACAATGTAAGGTAAAGCATGGTCTAAAAAATACTGATAAAGCACTATGTCAGAAGCAGCAGCCGTTATTTGTCATGTGCTCCCTCTGTGTCTTTAGATAACATATCACTAGTCACAAAAGGTCTTCATGCTGAAACTTCTTAGTGACATATTACTTCATTTCTCCTTGAAACATTAACCATTCCAAAAAATGGTAAGCTGTCAATTATTGAAGAAATTGTGAGTGCAGGTGTGAATATTTGAGAGCTGAATAATTATTTAGCATAAACCAGAATTAATGTTACACCATTGAGATCTTGTATTTCTTTCTTTCTTTTTTTTTTTTTTTTTTATAGTTAAAAAAAAAAAAATAAATAAATAAATAAAAAAAGCAGTACGTGTATGTTTGTCTAGATGAATGCAATATTGAAAGTATCATCCAAAGACACTCCCGTTCATGAATCGTATCATTCAGCTTTCTCCTCTTGGGTAAAGTTTTACCTTGATCGTGTCCAGCGGGTGTCCAGCGACTAAGAGACAGACCCCACCGACCCCTCCAGCCACAAAGTTCTTCAGAGGAGAAACCCTTCTGTCTGACTCCGCTGCATCCATCATGACTATTCAAGAAAACTTCGCAGCTGTCTGTGTGCTCTTTCACTATCATCTGATTTGCATGGACTTTTACCACTATTTCCCTGATCTTGCAGAACCTCGTTCAACCCAATTGCCTCCTCTAAGGGCCATAGATATGAACTGCATTATCGCATGATTCACGCTCATGTGCTGTTACTAAAGAACTGAAAGTAATAATGCTTTTATATGAAAATAAGCATTATGAACAACAACATTAAAAATCAGTTGTTATTTAATTCATCCTTTTTATTCTATTGCATATCACATTCTACAGCATGTCATGCTTGTCTTCCTGATCTACTCGTGTCTCATCAAGACGGTTGATGTCCAGCAGGTGGCGGTGTGATGATGTTCAGCTGTTAGCCGAGCGCCATTCTTCAGCAGTAGAAGAAATAACCGGGAAACTGTGTTTAAGCGCTTGCAAGCTAGAGCTGTAAATAGAGAAATAAATATCACTGACAGGTGAAACCCGTTTTAAACACCTCATCCTGCATTCTTGTTGTAATCTACATAATTTACTGAGATAAAGCATTAACTTTAGCTTTGTTTAAATCTGTTGGTTCTGATGTTAATATCATCGTATATCTTGCGTTCGTAACATCCGAAATGACAGAGAAACAGTTCATTTATTAATGTATTTTATGTCAGTTATTCACATCTTGTGTCTCTTTTGTGTGTGTATAATTCTCAGGGATCGATTGCTATGTCTCAGAGGAAGAAAGCGGTTTCAGCTTCTCAGAGCAAAACTCAGAGAGTAAGAAATCACATTTACAAACGTCTTAAATAAAATATACTTGTTTTAACGTTATAAGTGTTAAATCTATGTGATTGTGATTTTACGATCACATTTGAACCGATGTACACTACCAGTCAAAAGTTTTTGAACAGTATCCTGCTCATTAAGCCTGGATTTATTTGATCCAAAGTACACCAAAACACTTATATTGTGAAATATTTTTACTATTTAAAATAACTGTTTTCTATTTCAGTATATCTTGAAATTTAATTTTTTCCTGTGGTTTCAAAGCAGAGTTTTTAGCATCGTTTCTCCAGTCAGAAATCATTATAATATTTTGATTTGCTGCTCAAAACATTATTATTGTTGTTGCTATTATCATCATTAATATGTTAAAAACAGCTGAGTGTATTTTTTCAGGTTTCTTTGGAAAAATAGAAAGTTCAGAAGAACAGCATTTCTTTGAAATAGAAATCTTTTGTAACATTATAAATGTCTTTATCATCATGTTTGATCAATTTAAAGCATCCTTGTTAATTAGAAGTGTTCATTTCTAATTAAAACTCCAATCTTTTGAATGGTATAGTGCATACTGTTACAACAGCTTTAAATTTCAGATAAATGCTGATCTTTGAATCTTTCTATTCATCGAAGAATTAAAAAAAAATGTACTCAACTGTTGTAAATATTGATGATAATTATAAAACTAATAATAATATGACTAAATGTTTCTTGAGCAGCAAATCAGCGTATAGTATAATGATTTCTGAAAGATCATGTGACACTGAAGACTGGAGTAATGATGCTGAAAATTCAGCTTTGATCACAGGAATAAATTACAAAATACATTCAAATAGAAAGCTGTTATTTTAAATAGTAAAAATACTTCACAATATTACTGTTTTTGCTGCATTTTGGACCAAACAAATGCAGGCTTGAAGAGCAGAAGAGACTTCTTAAAAAAAAAAAAAAAAAAAAAATACTGTTCAAAAACCTTTGACTGGTAGTGTATAATGGCAGTATATGATCATCTATGTGGAAACGTAACTAAGTGGAAACCAGTATTTTAATTTAAGATGGTGCTTTCAAAATGTTTATCTTGCATTCAAATAATATTTTTATTAAAAGAAATGTTATGTTTTTCTTTTTTGCTTTGGTAAGTCATCAGACTTTAACTCTGATATTAACAACACAGAGTCAGTGATATTGGGAGTGTAATTGTTTTGTATGTGGACTGCAGCGCTCTCAGTTATGTCTGGATGAGGAGGATGAGGATGCTAATTTCAGCCAGATAACATCATCACAGGTCCAGAAAGCCCGAGATAACTTCTCGAATGACCAGATCGACCGCAAGGTACCTGTGAATCCATTGTGATATTCAGTTCTGTTTTATCATATACTCTGCATGTGAAAGAATTGTCTGGTAATTATAGATCAGCGCTGATGTAACTGAAAAGTTGTGGTTCAACCCTCTGTAAAAGTAGGTGTACAGAGCAAGGCTTGATCTTGTAGATGAAGGTGTTGAAGTTTATTGCAGTGTAGCAGTGGCAGAGTACTTGAGTACTTTAAAAAAGTTTCACAGGTTTGGCTGCCCATCCAGTCTTGATGGTTAATGGTAAACTTTACAACGCAGTACCACACAGACTCTTAAATGGAAAGGTGGGGGCCTCTGGCAGCATTTGTGAGGGTCTTTTACGCTAACCCTGCCATAGGCCATCGACCAGTCCTTGTTTCTCAAGCCCTGATATACTAGAAACTTTCTAAGTCACAGTAATAGTGACCCAACATTCTCTTTCAGAACATTGAGCAATTTTTTTTCAACTTACTTGTATTTTAATCTGCACTGACTGCACTTATATTTCTACATATTTCTCTGCTTTTATACCAAGGTGGCAGAGGTGGTCCAGTTCATCTTAATTAAAGACCAAAAGAAAATACCCGTTCGAAGAGCAGGTTTGTCTTCTATGGTCAATGATTTGCTCTTCATTAGATCCCTGTTAAAGCAGTGCTTTATAGCTAAATTATCATTCTATAGATATATTTAATACATTGTATTTGTGTTTACTCTCTGCAGACATTGGCAAACATGTGATAAAGGAATACAAAGCTATCTATACAGAAATCATGAACAGAGTTTGCCGCAAATTTGAGCAGGTACGACAGATGGAGCATACTGTGACTAAATGGCCTTTTATGCGAATTTGAACAGAGGTGAACTTCTGTGTTTGATGCAGGTGTTTGGATTAAAGCTAGTGGAGATTGATCCAAAAAATCACATTTATGTCCTGATTAATAAGCTGGAGCCCATTTCTGGAGAGCCAGTGAGCATGTAAGTAACACAAGATAGATCTTTCACAAGAGAACTTTAACAAGCTAAGCTGCTGCGGTGGTCCATTATCATTGTTTGTCAAGACTTGAGTCAAGACTTGATGTGCTTCTGTAGTAATTCTGTACTTTATTTTGTCCAGTCTGGGTTTGTTTAACAACAGTGTGCTGTTATGAAGTTGGTTCTCATTTATGTTACATGCACATATTCTTTTTTGGTGCATGGGACAATTCTTAAACAATTCTGAACAAATCTTATCTATTAAACTGTATATTGATATTGAGATAATAGACAAACTGACTAACTTGGGACTAAATGGGAATCAGATTTATTTATTTTTTTCCTCCTTCTTCTTTTTTTGAGATCACTGCACTAATTTTGCTGTCTTGGGTATACTGTTTCTTTTGTCCACACAGGCGTCCTGGAAACCCAAAGACGGGCCTGCTGTTTGTCATTCTGAGTGTCATCTTCATGAAGGGTGGTGTCATTAAAGAGAGTGAGTGATGCGCCACTCACACGATCACCTTAGACTTAGTTACTGTTCAGTTTCTGTGGATGGTTTGTTAATGTGTTTTCCTTTAATGCTGTAGATCTGGTGTGGAATACACTCAAGAAACTGCGGGTGGATCCAGGGTTTGTGAACTAGATTACTTTTTATTTATTTACTTTATTATATTATACTTTTTAGAAGTATGTATCTACTTCTGATGCTTCTGTCTTCTCACAGGGAAAAGCATGAAGAGTTTGGTGATGTAAAGAAGGTGGTCACAGATGAGTTTGTACGGCAGAAGTAAGTGAAAGTGTCTTTCAGCAACAAAATGATTGGCTTTCTATAAACAATGTTGTGTAACACCTGCTATATGACCCGTGACCTCACTTTAAATACTCATTATTGCTTTCTGATGAGGTTGTGGGTTTGAGTCCTAGCAGATTTGGTGTGTTCAGAGCTGCTGTTCCTTAGACCATGAACAGGTGGTTTATATCACACCATAGACAACGAAGGGGTCTAGTGGAATGAAGACAGAAAGATTTATGTCCTTCATCAGATGACTCCTGACATGCTTCTTGGACCACTGAAACGTTTTTTTTTTTTTTCCTTTTTTCATTTTTCATGTTTGTTTTAGATATATAGAGTATGTGAAGATCCCTCACACAGAGCCAGTGGAGTATGAATTTCGCTGGGGTCTGCGGGCAGAGAAGGAAGTGTCCAAACTCAAGCTACTGGAGTTTGTTGGAGAGGTTTGTGCTGTTACATTCTGTTACATTCACTAGTATAATTAGCCAAGTTACAGTCATTATCATATCATAAATGTAATTAAGTCATGTCATGTCAATTAAGCCTCAGTCTGAACAGTCATTTTGGAATTCATTTGACTTTTATGTTACTCTACATCAGCATTCGTCATAATTCAAAGATTTTACAACTCATAGTTCTTTGATCATACTGTCAAGTATGACAGACAGTCGTGAGGTAGTCAGTGGAAAGAGTGTGGTGTTGTTTGACAGTTTATTTAGAGTGACGGCTCTATACAAGCTAAACGTATGGGTTCGTACCATAAATGTAAATTAAAAACTCTCTTTCTCCTCATCTGTGTCCTCCTGTCACCTGCTCATGAATTCTATGGCTTTTGCAGCACATCACTTTTTTTAATGAACTTACTTCAGTTAAACTTTCAGTTTACTTCAGCACATGCCGTCTTATCATTCTTTTACACATGCAGGGCACTTCACATAATTCTTTTGACAGCCTAGTCTATAGTTGCTTTGCACACAGTTTGGTAAAGATTGTACAAACAACCTAAGAGGAGTTTAATAAAAGTAGGCCCTGACATGTTCTTGACAACACTGATGAGATTTACATCTACAATGACTGTTAAACAGCCGTCATTATTTATTTATGAGTGTAGAGCCTTTTACTTGAGCACAGAAATTTAAAAAAAATTATAAAATTTAATTTCTAGTCAGTAACAGTGTTGGCATGGGTCTTTTCTCTCGCAGCTTTTTGATCAGGATCCTCAGAGCTGGACGCAGCAGTTCAGAGAGGCCAGTACCGCTGAGCCCAGCAGCCAGAGAGCATGAACACCTTGTGATGTGCATTTATTATATTTAAATAGTCCTGCTTTAATACTGAACAGTTTTTTGGAGTTGCATTGTTTTGTCTAAATATATTTTACACTTGTAAAAAATTTTAATTGCAATATTTCTTGTTTGTAAATAAAGCTGTTTTACAATTCTCTTGTTGACAGTGTTCCCCATGATTTCTTAAAGAAGTCTGGTATGGTATGATGTAGAGGTACTGTGGACAACCCCTTGTAATGAACTATTGCAGCCATTTCTGTGAGGACAAATCAGTTTGCTTCAATTTGAATTTTAGCTTCAGAATGAGAGTATCTGTGTGCTTAAAGCAAGGTCTGTATAGAAAAGCTTTTTAGAGTCCATTGTGGAGGAACTTGCTGTCCTGCACAAAGCCCAGAGTTCAGTGGGGTTTCGATCTGAGCTTTGGGACCTACCACACTCTAAATTCTACATTGCAGTAGCAGTGGATGAAACAAAAAGAGAATACAATCATAACTTTAAAATCGATAGAAACCACAACACATCCATTTCACACTGATTCAGACGTATTCTCAGTGACAGCTGTTTGTAGTGCAAACATAAATTCAGCTGTTAGCATATAAATACTTTACTGTTAAATAAGACTCTTTAGCTGGTGCTCCACAAAAGCGAGTCTTGTGACACACTCACACACCTGAAGTCTTTCACTAAGCCAGAAACCAACTGCATAGCAAGAGTTGTTCTTTTTTTTGCCCACTGATAGTTTCTCTCCTCATCTCCTTGGTACTATTTATGAATATAGGATTGCTTGCGAATTTTGATTTTATTTTGGCATAGAGCTTTCTCAAGTTTTCTGTTCAGATTTTCTTCTAGAACATGTTGTAAAAAAAATATAGAATAGAAATATAGAATAGTGTCTACCTTGTCAGGTTATTATGCGTTAGAAAAGCAGACTGCAACTAAATAGGAAAAATGTATGTTAGTAATTGTGCAGAAAACGATTATTGACCTTCACATACAAAATACTTAGAGGACCTTTTGTTTTTGAGCAGACAAAATTTCTTACAAAATCTAGCTGCACATGGACGGTCCCTATTATCATCAACTACAGGCAGAAAAAAACACTTTATTTATATGATCGACAACCTTCGACCTGATACACCGAATGAGCTGTAAGCACAATCTGAAGCAACTGACACCAGAAAGGGGATCATGTGCTGTCCTCTCCACAGGGTAAACCCCCACAAAGCTAAACTTTTTTTTTTTTTTTTTTTTTTTTTTAATTAATTATGACTTAAACTGCCTAATCCAAAGACTGTGCACTATATCATTTTTAATTTGGGTATGCCATTGTTTGGGTTTGTGTTTAAAAGGCAATATGTTTGAAAGCATGCACACTTGCATGCCCTAAAAAATACATTACAGGGAGCATGCTGTCATGGTGGCAGGGCTGGCCAGCCAAATGCTACTCCATTATTCAACATTTTCATTTTGTGTGATGCTGTATCAATGCCTCCAGTGTCCGGCAAAGCAAAACCTGACAATGTAGACTAGGTTTTCAGTTACAGTTCCAAGTGGTACAGTTTCATCTGTGACACTCTTTAAAGAGGGAAAGAAGCAATCTGCAAGGAACAGAAAGGGCTTGAATGAAGTGTTCACACTATATAAATTTTTTTAGGATATAATGTCAAAAGATACCATAAATGACCCTGAGTGCTTTGTGGATTGTACTGCTTTGTTGTTTTGATGCACTGCTCACTTTAAACTATACAAATATGGTTAATGGTGCTACTGTTGTCATTAGGTTTCACAGTCCAGTTAGAACCAAGAACCAGAATGTGTTCTGCTATTTGAGGACCCCTGATGTAGACTGCCATACAGAACAACACAATAAAAAATTACTGTCTTCACCTTTAATGAACTCTGTGAGTTGCGGTTTGAAAGCTGAAATGATCTGGTCAGCTGTGACGTCTCCGAACTGAAAGTCGTATGACTCATAAAGCGGGATCATCATCACGCTGCACAATTAGGCTTTTAAAAGTCTAATTACGTCTTAAATGTTTATCTCAATTAATCTTTTACATTACACATCAACCTTCTATAGCTTTTACATTTTCATGACAAGCATGTCTAAGTCTAAATAACCATTAAAAGTAGTTGGCATTTCTTGTTCATAAATGTTTTCATCAAATGATTGAACGTAATTTTATACAATTTTGACAAAAGATCATCATGAGTGACATCAACAACGCAGAATAACACCCCAACTTACCCCAAAATTATTGCAATTATTACAAAATAATATCCAAGGTCAGAAGGCCCTTGAAATGAAAAAAATTCCGTAATCATTTAGAGAACTGAACTGGTGTATTTTTTGTGGCCTTGTCTAGTTGTGTTCTGGTACGGTCAGTAAAGCGTCCTCTGGATCTCTGTTCACATCCACATTCTGAAACATCACAACAAGATTATCAGTATCACACAAATTCATACTTTAAACAAATACAGGAGGCTGCTAAAATGGTAATGTTTGTAAATGCATCTATATTTGTCATGCATTTGTAAGTTCTCTTCTCTAATAACAAAGGTTACACCAAATACCAAAAACTGCAACAATACAAATGTTCATGCAACATTACAAATCAGAACATAAACTGTATTTACTCAAAACACTTCATGATGGGGCACTTTCAGATGACCAGAGTCAATTCATGTATTAGGATAGGATTATCTAGAAAGGCAATCAATAACATTCATAAGTTTATGTAAAGATGTAAACATGTTTGGGAGTCACTACAGAACCCGTGACATTACGTGTACCAGTGGAAACAACACTGGATTTGTTTTGTTGAGTGGAAATTTCAGAATGGCATTCAGAATTCCACCAGGAGTGGAATCGAGGGCTAAACAACTCCTAGTCAGGACACAAATTGTTGGATCAAAGTGTGCAGAGTCTGGCCCATGTTAAACCATCTCCAGAATCCCAGTGCTCTGAATCTCACCCCTGCTTCCTTCACTCACACAACTCTTTGGTTCTTCCAGAAGTCAGATATTGTGGAGCAGAGGTCTTCAACCCAGCTTCTGGGGACCCACTCTCCTGGAAAGTTTATTTTTCAACCTGCGTCAGCACACCTGCTTGCAATTTTCAAGCAGTCTTGAGGAGCTTGATTGGCTGCTTCAGGTGTGTTTGATTAGGATTCTTCAGGATAGTGGGTCCCCAGGAACAGGGTTGAGGACCTCTGTTGTGGAGGCTTCAAACTGTATGTTTTTTTGCAAAAAAAACAGACCTAGAAGCAAAGCGTCTTGATTTTTATACAAAATCAGATCCTAGTTGTGGGCACGACCCAACCATTTGGTGCAGCACATTATCATGGCATGACTCTTTTCTTGTCTTGTAGACATGAACAGGCAGCTGCCGTGAAGAAGAGCCGTCAAATCAGACAACTATTATTACTAATTTATTATTATTTATGTAATGCTGAGTTTATATATTCCTAAAGCTTCTTTATGTAATGTCTATTCAACGTTTTTCTCATCTACCACAATAATGACTTCAAATGATCTTTTGGGGTACTACACCAAAATTGATGTGTGATTAATTTGTGATTAATATAATTAATTAATCTGAAAATCATAATGGATTATTTACATTACATTTTTTAATCCATATACAGACGTCCTCACAATTTCAGCTGCCTTTTTTTCATCAAATGTCTCATTTGTAAATATTTGTATGACAGATATTTGTGTGAAAGTTTTGTATAAAAAGATCCTTGAAGAGAGGGGTCAATATCAAAAGTAGCAGTCAGTAAGTAGAGGTCAGACTTGCAAGTTGTTGAGATCGTTGTTGAGACCAGTAGAAAGGTCTCTTTAGTGTCCTAAGTTGTTGGAACTGTGACAAATTTTCTTCTGCCTATAAGCTGTTAATGTTTTACGAACTGTTCCACAGGTACATGTGTAATAATTGTTTATAACAGGCATGAAAAACTAAAAGATCTGTTCAAGTAAATTGCTTTTTTTCTGTGGTGACCCTAAGTAAAACGTAAGGGCACAGAGTTCAGTTTCAGACTGCAATGCTAATTTGTCACAGTATAAGCATCCATATTACTAGCATATTGGCTGTATATTGGTACGTATAAAGCACATATTAATACTTTATTCTGCATGACCAATTTGCATCCTATCCTGCGTTGTGTCACAAATTGCAAATGCTCTCTCTCACACACGCACACACATAAATACTTGTATATGTGGTTAATGGGGACCCTCCACAGACAGGCATAATGGTTTTTATACTGCACAAACAACATTTATTGTCTCCTTACCCTAACCCTACCCCTAAATCTACTCATAACACAAAAAAACAACTGATTTACGAAGACACAGGAAGTGTCCTTATAAACCATGTTTAGGTTGTAATACCCATTTAATTACACCAAGGGTGGTGAACTCCGGTCCTGGAGAGCTGCAGCCCTGCAGAGTTTGACTCTAACTGTAATAAAAACTCATCTGCCTGTAGCTTTCTAGTAACCCTTCAGACCTTGATTAGCTTTTTCAGGTGTGTTTGATTAGGGTTGAAGCAAAACTCTACAGGGCTGCGGCTGTCCAGGGCCGACGTTCACCACCCTTGTTAAACGCGATTGTGTCCTCATAAACCCTGTATTCAAGCAAACACACATACCCACACACACACGCACACATTTTGAACACTGTTGTTGTCATTTAAAATACACATACTGTAACAAGTATGCATTATATTTAGTTATCTGTTGTGTAGAATTGCAAACCATGTGTATTTAATCTGTATCTAAAACTATACCAAATTATTCACTAATTACCCATTGAGATTACTTGGATTAATTTAAAATGAACCAGAACAGGTGCAAATTAAAAGTTTAATGTTGATAATATCTTTAAAGGCAAATAGTTTTAATAAAAGTAAAAAAGGTACTTTGTGATTTTGTGCTAAGTTGGAAAAAAGTGCATTGTTGAAGATGTGTTGTAAAATTAGGACTAAGGAGTTTGAAAATGTACCAGTTGCTTGTGAAAATAATACCAAAAAAAAAAAAAAAAAAAAAAGAATTGCTCTTAAGTTCATAAATGTTAAAGTATGGAAGTATTACTGTGCTCACCACAGGTCTGTCTCTGTGTGTGTTTACTGCTTCGACATTTAAGAAATTGGACTCAACTTCACATCCTGGAAATACAAAAGAAAAACAGACCATTTTACAATCCAACTGATCTATGTGTAAAAAGTTAGATTTCAGAAGAAAGTAAAAGAGCCTGACCATAGGCAACAGGAGTGAGTTTCATCACCGTATGCAGAGGACACTTCAGATAAGGCAGCTCGTCTACAGTGACATCAGGACAGAACGGTCATTAAACTCTGTTCAGACAAATGTACAGTACATGTATACTCTGGACTGACCGTTGTCTTTCCTCACAATTCAAGAAAGAGTATAATGTTGTAAATATCAAGGATGGTAAAATACGAAATTCTTGGATTTCTGCATTGATTACTCATAAAATATGGTCTGAGCAAAATTATAGATTATTATAGACAATTATATATATATTTTAGTTAGGTAATTAGGCTGTGGTAATTGTAATAATCTTATGCTAGAATTGGGTAGGCTTTTCATTAAATCCTTCTTTCAAGCCTAAATGTGAAATGAAGTCTTTATTTGTATAGCGTTTAGCTTGTTTGCACGTGAGGAAATAATGATAATGGTTAAACCTAAGTATCAAAAATCAAAGTACATGGATAGGAATGGTGGCGGTGTGTACTTGGATAAAGATCACTTTTTAATCAATGCAGAAATCCAGGTCATTCCAAAGGGTTCACAAACTTTTGATTGCAACTGCAACAGCTCAAATATTGCAGTAATGTTCCAGTAGTATGTTCTGAAAGTTTTTCTCTACCTGAGCTTTTGTCCAGGAAGTACGCCAGCAGACAGCGCATGACAGCCTGATGACATATGACCAGTACATTCTCCTGGCGCTCAAGTTCCATGATAACAGGCTCTAAACGCTGAACCAGATCCTCATAGGACTGAACACACACACAGACAAACACAAAATGTCGTTATCAAATGGTAGGACTTTCTTCCTTCTGTGGAACACATAAAAACAAGAATGTTTGAAGAATGTTGGTACCCATTTGTTTCATTGAATATTTTTTTCACAATGCCTTCTTTTGTGCTTCACAGAAAAAAGAAAGCAGTTAGGTTTGTAATGACATCAACATCATTTGCAGTATACACATGGTGTAAACAAATGTAAAAACAAAAATAACTCCTAAAAAGTGAAGCCAAAACATTTTGATTTTGATATTTAGAGAAATAAGTATCCCTAGTGACAGCAATGTGTAGTGCAACATCCTACACAAACTCAGCTGTTAGTGGACAAATGAATGCATGCATGACAGTTCAATCTTTTCCCATCATGTTTGGACTTAATGTGTTCGCAACATTGCCAAATGCATTCGGGTTATGGTATGAGAAGTGAGAAATGCACCGGTAAAACTTTAGTGACACTTTTCTAACCCTGTGTTTGGACTATGCAAATAAATTCCACAGGAGGTAAGAAGGGTGGGTCACCACGTGCCCCCCCCACTCTGATGGAACCAGCCAATCACAGCACGGAAATGGAGAAGCGCCAAACTGTAATCTCTTCCTCATCAGAAAAGACACAAAAAGACACTCCTTGTTCTGAGTCTCCGGCCTGTTACCAGGAAGGCAGCAACAAGAACAACTACGTTCCGAGTCTGAGTCCCATAGAGGAAAGACACAAACAGAACAACCCGCAAGGCTGAGACAACAACAGATACCAAACCCGAGTCTCCAGCTTTTGAGGCAGCAACAGATACGACCACGTTCTGAGCCTCCAGCCTGTGAGGAAAGAGATAATCTACATTCAGAGTCTTTGTCCAGTGAGACAACAACAGATGCAGTGTCCTGAGTCTCCATCCTAGAGAGACAAAGTGAATTGACCAAGTTCTGAGTCTCTAGCCCGGAGAGGCAGAAGATACACAGACATTACAACAAGCTTAAGCTCCGGCGAGCAGACCTTCACTTCAGAGACTTTTGCTTGCGTGTTCCAAGCTACGGACCTTCAGCACCTACTCCAGGGCCACATCTGCATGTTCCAGATCTTAGGACCCTTGGTGCTCCAGGAGATCAGCATCCTACAGCGCTTCTTGTTCAAGGCTGTCGAAACAGATTCCTGCTCCTTTCCCCACTGTACTGCCACCAGCGCAACCAGTGGAAGAAGTCGCCGCCACCGGACTGCTCACTCAACCACAGCGAACGTAAATTACTCTTGTCTATCTTTTGTTAATAAAATTTATTTTATTACACTTGTGTCTTCCTTGTGTTGATAATACAGTAAGAGGTTCTACAAGTTAGAGATCCCACCAATCTTTCTTATGTGATGTACTCATAACCACACATTAATTGACATGTGATCCAAGAATCAAAACGTCAGCTGTGACATGAGTACCCATCACTACACTATTTCACCTCCCTAGGTGAAAGCGAAATTTACTACACAGGATATTGATACTGCGGTTCACTACTGTGTATACTCTGGTTGCAAATGAATCACTACTGAATATACTCTGGTTCAGAGTATGTGAGCGGAGTGGAGCGACAACAATTTCCCCTCCGCGCTCCGTGCATTTTATAACCGCTCCGCTCCAGGTTCACCGTTTCCCGCTCCTGCTCCACTCCTCGCTCACTGATACCAGAAACACCGCTGCGCCTTCGCTCCGCGTCTAAACTATTATCAATATGTTTGAAATACCACAGTTCTGTTCATAACGTATATTAAAAGAAGAAAATAACAGAAATAAAACGAAAGTATAGCTTATTGGAACACTAGTGCGCAAACTTTTTTCCTCATGCCAAGCTAACATGGTTGTCAGTCAGCATTAAAAGGTATAATTGCTGCTTTTTGCAGTGCAAATGTTTGTGATAAATAATAACAATAATAATAATAACAATACGTTTCGTCAGTTATTTTACGTACAGATCGCTGCATTTCTTCTAGACTTCCTCTCATTCGAAATCGGATATACAGATGAAGTACCACAGTAAGTTTACATGTGTTTGAAGGCATTATTGAGAGAGCTATTGCATGTGAATAAGTGTTGTACTTGTTTAAATCACGCTTTCACTTGAAAATATTCAGTATTTTGAAAGAACAAATTCATTGAAAACGTTCTGCTCATGTCCACTGCCGTCATATAGTTTTCACATTCTTTATGATTTGAGTGATGCATCTCTATCAAACTACCTAAATAGGCTATGTTTAACACGTGAATTCTTGCTATATATGCAGTTATATTATGGGTCGTTGTCATGAATTGTACTCGTGATGGAGCGGTAGTGGAGCGTTCTTGGAGCGAGTAAAAACCACAACGCCGACTTTTAAAATTTCCACTCCTCACTCCATTAAAAATCACACCGCTCCACTCCGCTCACATACTCTGCTCTGGTTGCAAATTACATCATTAGAACAGTATGGTAGCGGCCATCTTGGCACATTTTGGCTTCACTTTTCTACAGTGGAAGGTAGACACAACTATAAAAATGCAAACTCCAGCAGTGGACTAATTGCACAGGCCAACAATATTTACTACTGGCGATTAACCTATAAATTCCTAATTTCTCTTGCCACAACATATACTCACTTCACCCTTTGGATAGCGGTACCGGTATTTGTCTTGGTCTCTGAGAGCAAACTCCTCAGGAAAGTGATCTTGAATCTCTTCGTAAGTCATCTCCTCACACACACCCTGCACATGAACACACATAGTTTATGACAGATATCTCTCATGCAGGAAAACACAAACACACTCAGCAAAAGAACCAAAATAAAGGGCTACTTGGGTTGCAAATCAGCATTCTGCTGACAATGCCATATGTGTGACTAGAAACAGGATTATACTCACTGCATCAATCTCATTCAGTGCTTTCCACTGTTCATAAGGCACTCCGATTGCCTCTGCAGTCTGGATTGTTCTTCTCATGTGACTGGTCCAGATCTTCAGA
Organism: Cirrhinus mrigala; assembly: GCA_036247105.1. Taxonomy (NCBI): domain Eukaryota; kingdom Metazoa; phylum Chordata; class Actinopteri; order Cypriniformes; family Cyprinidae; genus Cirrhinus; species Cirrhinus mrigala. The sequence continues at coordinate 30,655,606 of CM070029.1, forward strand.
TCCAGGATGCACTGACCCCTGATGTATGTGCCTAGAGCTGCAGCAAACTGACACAAATAGGTCTTAACTTGCAAAAAGGTTTTAACTTGTTGCTGTGCAGTTCTTAAAGGAGAAGTCCACTTCCAGAACAAAAATGGACAGATAATGTACTCACCCCTTGTAATCCAAAATGTTCATGTCTTTCTTTCTTCAGCCATAAAAAATTATGTTTTTTCAGGAAAACATTTCAGGATTTTTCTCCATATAATGGACTGATATGGTGCCCCGATTTTGAACTCCCAAATGCAGTTTAAATGCAGCTTCAAACGATCCCAAATGCGGTTGTAAACGATCCCAGCCGAGGAAGAAGGGTCTTATCTAGCAAAACTATTGGTTATTCCCATAAAAATAATACAATTTATATACTTTTTAATGTCAAACGCTCAGTTAATGTCTCACTCTGCCTGAACTGTTTTTGTTCCGGTTCATGACAGTTAGGGTATGTCGAAAAACTCCCATCTCATGTTCTCCCTCAACTTCAAAATTCTTATATCGCTGTTTTACCTTTTTTTTGTTAAGGGTGTTCGATCTTCTCTGCATGTTCACTTTACACAGTCTGTGTTGGTACTTCTGCAGCGATGTATTTGAAATGATTTTTGAAGTTGAGGGAGAAAATACGATTGGAGTTTTTCGACATACCCTAACTGTCTTGAGCCAGAATATACAAAAGTTCAGGCAGAGCAAGACAAGACGAGCGTTTGAGATTAAAAAGTATTTGAACTGTGTTTTTTAAAAACTATCGTTTTGCTAGATAAGACCCTTTTTCCTCAACTGGAATCGTTTACAACCACATTTGGGATCGTTTGAAGCCGCATTTAAACTGCATTTTGGAAGTTCAAAATCGGGGCACCATATCAGTCCATTATATGGAGAAAAATCCTGAAATGTTTAACTCAAAAAACATAATTTCTTATTTCTTTAAAACGGCTGAAGAAAAAAAAGACATGGACATCTTGGATGACAAGGGGGTGAGTACATTATCTGGAAATTTTTGTTCTGGAAGTGGACTTCTGCTTTAAGAGGTTGGTTTCTTTGGTGACATGGGAGAGTGGGAATCTCTATACTAATATGGGTAGGGTTAGGGCAGTCAAATTACATTTCAAACATCCATCAAATTTAAGATAAAAATGCACAAGCAAATGCAAAAACGTGCATTTGATTTCACATGTGCCTTTAACATGCTCTTTAGGCCAGAGCCCTGCAGAGGGCCACAGCCCTGCAGAGTCTAACCTTAACCCTAATTAAACACACCTGATCCAGCTAATCAGATCCTTCAGACTTTTTTGAAAATAACTGTACATGGTATATGTGATGGAGAAGGGTCGGAAATAAACTCTGCAGGGCTGTGGCACCCCTGCTTTGAGGTTATCAATCACACAGTTCTAACCCACAGACAGTGCATAACTCAAGGGTCCCAACTTTGCACATCTTTCCCTTATGTGAACTTGCACTGCATGGGAAAATAGTGATTATATAGGAACACCTTGTGTGATTGTGTCTAAAAATCACGAAGCATGTGTAAAATCAGGCCAATGGCATAACGTAACATCATGGGCAGGGAGACGTCAGGACCAGAAAAATTAGACGTGCATCCAGAATATAGATGGTGGATGTTGAGTTGACTGACAATCATAAATATCTTGGGATTATGTATCAGTTATGTATCAGATTATGCATCACATGTATCAGTTTGTAAGATAATTCAGCAAATAATGTTTTTTTAAGGAAGATGGGAAAATTCAGTGCATCAATGTTGACTTTATTTTATAAGTGATTTATTGAATCGGCACTGTACTTCCACGTATATATCCATCCTTAACACAAGAAATCCCTGAGGTTTGCTTTTGGGGGTGAAGCATACCAATATCGGGCTCTTTCTTTCAGTCAGCTTTATCACCCCGCACTTTCACCAAATGCATAGATGCAGCTCTGACTCCACTGCAACTTCAAGAGATTTGTGTGTTAAATTACGTAGACGATTAGTTAATATTATCTTAATTCGAACAGTTGGTGGTTGAGCATCAATATATCATCCTTATGCATATGAAAAAGTTGGGTTTAAGGCTTGGCCAGTTAACTTCCCAGCTGGTACAGTGCTGGAGTTCCTGCAGGAATGGTTCTCTGCAGGGTTTTCTTCCTCCACTTTAAAGGTCTACGTGGCTGCCGAAGCTGGTTACTATGCACCTTTGGGTGGACGATCACTGTGAAGAAACCTGTTGGTGATGGATCTCATTTGTGGTGTTTTGAGGCTGAGGCCTAGGCAGTTTACTTTTTTTACAGTGCCCTTTGAACCTATAGAATTGGTTCCAGTCATGTTCCTGACACTAAAAATGCAATATTTTTTTCTGGCAATTACATCTTTGAAAAGAGCAGTACACCAGAACAGGAGAAGCATAATCGAATGTGTCCAGTGAGAATGCTGGATACATTTGTCCACAGAGCTGCCCTGTGGAGGAAGTTTGATCAACTGTTTGTATGCTTTAGTCTGCCCAAAAAAGGTTTTCCTGCGACCAAGCAAACTTTAAGTGGATAGTCGAGGCTATTTCTCTTGCTGGTCCTCTGGTCAGGCTTCACTAATAGTTGTCAGGCATACTCAGCTAAAAGTTTGGTGGCTTATAAAACATTGTTGTCAGGGGTTTCCCTTCAAGATGTTTGTGATGTGATAGGCTGGTCCTTCCCGTGGACATTTGTACATTTTATAATTTAGACTTAGATTAGACCTAGGTTCTCAGGTGCTGCTGGCTTAAACCTGGAATACGTTACACAATTTTTGCCCTAATTTTCTGCTGATTTACAGTCTGGATTAGTTGATGCTAGTTGCTGAAAGTCAGAGCCAGTCTGCAGATTTGAGTTGACAGATTCCATGCAAAATCGTGTAGTTTATGATGGTCACAGATTTTGAGCTTTAGCTTCAGACTCTGATTCCGCCCAGTCGGAGTGTATCAGATATGATACTTTCAGACAGTTTTAGAACACATATTGTTTTCATTTGTCAAGCATCTCATAGCAAAAAGACTCACATTTCTGTGTCGGTAAGTGTACGATGCCTAGTGTTTTACAGGGGTCATTGGATGCCCATTTGCCATGGTATGATTATTTAGGGTCTTATTGAAAAATCTATAACATGCTTTTCAGTGGTAGTGTAAAAAAACACCCTTTTTACCTTGTCAAAATCAGCTCTGTTCACAGCAACCCATTTTGTTGCATGTCCCTTTAAATGCTAACGAGCTCTGCTTACCCCGTCCCTCTCTTCTGTGGGGTGACAAGCCATTCTCATGAGTCATTCTCAAAGTTGCATTTAGCTGCGAATCTTGCTAACAAGCACGTTATTAGGAAAGGTGATTTGCAAAGATTTATAAAAAACCATTATACTCTGCAGGTGAAGCTGGATCACGGATGATTTGGGCGAACATAGTCGTATTTAGGTAGATCGGGGGGCGCATTCCCTTCACAAACAAACGTAATCCTCTACGTCTTCAACAGCTCAGTTGTCGGGACCTGGGAGTAAATGATGACTGCTGTGATCATCACTACATCCAACACCAGAACACTTAATTCACTTAGGAGCCGTTCTTGACTTGCCCTGCACCAGAGTTGACACAATGGCGGACTGCTCACAGCTCACGGGTCTAAGGTAAGATGGCCGTTTCAATCAGCTATCGCGGGACCGGTCTTGGTTTGTGTGACGTCACACAGCCAAGAAGCTGGGAATGGCTTGATTTGAAAAAGGGGATATTATTTTTAGGGATTAAACACTAGGTGGATTTTTTGTGTACACACCCTGCCAACATACATTTATGTTCAAACAACATGTAAAAGTGAATTTTGCATCTGACAACCCTCTTAAAAATCTTTGCAAATTTTAAACATCATGTAGTGTATTCCAGGCTTCAGCTGTGCTTGCATGATTTCACATTACACATTGTAAGTTGTGTTGAGTTTGAGTCCACCTTAGTTAAGTCCAAGTCTTTAACCTTTGGAGTCTAAGATGAGTCTGAGTCCAAAATGGGCCGAGTCGAACTCAATGGGCCGAGTCGAACAAAACACTACTGTTTGTCAGTATCTTAACATTGTTTTAACCTTTACAACTAGTAAAATGCAATGTTAATTTAAAGGTAACAAAAGCAAACCTCTATTGCATCTTACCATTTTGATTTCATACCATCTCATAATTAGTATCCTGCTCTGCTTAGCAAACGCAAAGTCATGTAACAGAAGTTATGGCTGACTTGATTTATGTATTGTGACACATTTCAGAGTGAAATAGGTTTTAGAATGTGAATTCTGGACAATACCTAAAAACACATGCAAATACAGAATAGAATATTCGTGATAATGCTTTGAGTCAGTGAAATTTCCATCAACTGTCCCTGGACTCTGAGTCTGAGTCCTCTACAAATTGTACTCGAGACCAGAAGTAGGTATTGTTGTTCCCATAGCATCTTTATTTTAAGAAGCAACATGAGTTCTCTCGTAAGGGAACATCTCAGGACTGTAATCATGGTTTCCTGAGGAGGAAAGAGACACTGTGTTGCTCCCTTTCTTTTTTTCTGCTTTTTTTGATTTGGTTCAGTGCTACAAATACAAATAAAACGTTTTAAAAAACTGCAAGCATGGGAGAAGCGTGTGAAGACGGTTAAGTAGAGAGGCCACTTTACAGTGACAAGATGCACTTAAGTATGCAACAACGTGGACCATGTACAGTGACTTGCCTGCTCTTCTGCTACTAACTCAAAAGTATGTACTTTTTTTACTTTCAATAGTGTACATACTTTCAGGCCGTAGTATAAGTATCAAAAAGGCATTTTTTAACTAATCAATTACACAGGTTTTTTTTTTTTTTTTTTTTTTTACTAATTCTCAATAGCTGCACCTGACATTTAAACTGATAATCATAATTATTTAAAAATAATTAATCATGTATACATTTATATTTTAAAAAATATTTAATAATTTGCATTATTAAATATTTCATTATTATTTAATTATTAAATGTTTACACTACCTGCAGTATTGCATTATAATCAGATTTATGCTAACCTTCATTCCTCGTGGCGAGAGTCCGGAATCACCTCCGATACGCCCCAAAAGGTTGAGTTCACTCTCTCCATGACGACAGAGGTAGATCGTGCGAGGGGTGACATGGATGTTCATCAGATAATAGACGATCCTGCTCTGAATATGATCCTGAACCTGATTAACCAGGTACCTACTGCCCACATTAAAGATCTTAATGTATGACAGGTTCCTGTGGACACAAAGAGAGAGGACAGTAATATTGAGGACATGTTGGATCATGTTAAACAACAGGTTTGTCAAATTCATTCTGGGTGACAATGTTTCACCTGTCTTTGTCATCATCTAAAGGAACGTATGTGAGTTTGTAGCAGTCTATTCTCTTAAGGAAGTCATCCACAGCCTCCTCTTTATCACAGTTAACATAATCGGGACTGCTCAGCTTCACTTGCTGCACATAAACAAAGGTCTTTTACAGGAAGCAGAGCGTGTATGTTTTTTGTTTTGTTTTGTTTTAAAGAATTGCTTACACAACAAATATATATTCCAATACAGACAACTGACCAGGTAACAGTTTAAAAATGATGCATCTCATTAAAAAGCAACTCACACATACAGGCACGGTAATACACAGAGATCAGTCGATAATTAAAAGGAGAAACAAAAATCATTTTTAAGACGTTATTATCTCTTATTTCTTCACCTTGATGTTTTCTGCAATGATTTCTGGGTCATCACAAAGAGACTCAACAAAAAACACCTACAAGAACGACAACCATACTTTAATAGTTATATACAGTAGAGATCTTTTCTGAATAGATTCTAGATATTAAGTCTTATTTTGGTAACACTTTAGATTAGGAAACATTATTAAGTAGTTGCTTATTAGCATGCATATTACTAGCATATCGGCTGTTTATTAGCATCTATCACAGCATGACGATATTCTAGATCCTTTAATTCTACCCAGTACCTAAACATAACTACTACTACAACATCTACCTTAGTTACACAGAAAAGCAGCAAATTATAAGTTTATTTAGGAAAACTCTGAATGTGTGTTCTCTAATCTAAAGCGTTACCATTAATTCTGATGAATATTAATTCATCAATTCACCTTTTTCACTCACTTTATAGCCGTTCTCTTTAGCAAAGGCGAGAATCACCTCTCTACGTTCTCTTGTTGTGTTGGTCGCATCGAACACCTGAATATAAATTTGCTGAATTAGTTGTACCATCATTAAAAACCTTTCACATACATTACCAAACAAAAGTTTGGAATAATTTTACAGTTTCTGCTGCTTTAACAATATACTGTTTTCAATAATAATAAGAACCAACATAGCTAAATACAGCAATTAGCCAACGGTGACAGAATGGAGGAATAAACCCTTGGCCGAAACCAGGCTCAGTCAGGGAGCCAGTTCTCCTCTGGCCAGAATGTGATTTTAAATCAAATTTTAAACAATTTTTAAAAACAAAATGCTTAAAAAAAAACCCATCTATACAATAACTGTCAATAATGTGTCATCATTGCTTATCACCACTAGTGGCCGACAGATATATATCAGCAGATATCATTGGAATCTGTAGAACCCAGGAAAATAAACAGAGATTCAGACATTCATGGCCACTGGACAAAATTCACAAAATCCATCAATTATCCATCAATCCATCAATTTTGAAACATATTGTGACCACCAGATAGAAACAGCCCAAACATCATAGGGGGTTTCAGGGACTGAAGCCAAAGACACATATCAAGCTTCATAACTGTTATGATGCGGGAGAGACAAGGATAGTAAGAGTAAGGCTGATAATACATGGTGCAACTTTTTGAGCAATGCTACTGGGCAACTTTGGGCAATGTTGCTGTCAACCGGGTGAGACAGGCCTACGACCGATCCAAAGTATTTAGACAGAAATTTGTTACCCATTCTCAAAGGGAAAGTGAAACTTTGGTTTGTTTTTACTGCATTTTTAATTAAATAAATGCAGCCTTTGTGAGCATAAAACACTAAAAAATCGTAATTATTCCAAACTTTTGGTAGGAAGTGTATAAACATATGGGAATGTTAAACAGAGTACCAGCATTTACTGCTAATTGTTCAGAGAAAGATAAAGTTTCTACACATCTCTTCTAAACTCATCAATTTCTGTGGTAACATCAGTAACTGTTGTCCGTGTTGAGGTGAGGATGTGTGTTTGTGCTGTCACTTACTGCCACTTGTCCATGATCTTGAGTAAAGTAACAAAAGACGTCCTTCAGTGCCGCCAGAGCACAAGCTCTAAAGCACAGTTTACAAAAAACAAACAAACAAAACATTCAAAAACATAAAAAACACAAAAAATGTTTACAATACAGTTGATACAACAGTTCGTATTGGTGCTCATATTTGATTGGCGGAATGGTATACCAGTTGCAGTTGAGCATCTAGATGACCTACTCACTAAAAAAGGCAGAGCCCCTCAAGTGGGAAGTCAGAGAAACTCAATAATCGGCTTTAGTGGTGGAGATTGTTCAGAGACCCTTTCAGCAGTTTACATTACATTGCTCCAGTAGCAAGTGACAAGTCTTTATCGTTCTCTCACCTAACGGATTAAGGAACAATACTGTCACTGTGTATCGGCTCGGAGGTGAACTGAATCATAGCTTTGCTGATATTCAGACAAACAGCATGATTATGTGTGTGATACCGCTTAATGCAACAGTTAAATAAACAATACCATATTACTGCGTTTGGAACAATAGCACTCTTGCTCAGGTGATACTGCTTGAATAAAACACTGATGTATAAAGTGTGAGTTTCTCACTTGCGAATTTTCATGGCCTCTTCATTGTCTGGGCAGAAGAATTCATAACTCTTATAGCTGCGTACAGCATCCCTGCGGTACTCTCCAACATTAAACACTGTTAAAATAGTTTTACATCAGTGATACTGTATAGTGCAAGAAATAATGCTGTACAATTTTATTTCAACAACTGAGGCACAGTTACAGATACACTTGAGACTTTGCTTTTAAAACTATTGAACTTGAAAAATAACAAAGCTACCTGCCAGATTTGCCCATTTAAGAGTGAGAAATTACCATAGTGTTGGCAACAAAAATGTACATATTTCTAATATCTACCAGTATATCAGCCAGAAATGATCTGTATCGACCAATAACTGCGCAGTTTGGTTAGTTAACTGAAACATATCTAAATCTACCAAAAGCCTTGTCAATGGACAATGAACATTTATCTTTGATCAACTGCTAGTTAACGAATGCTTGGTAAAAATGTGGGAAAAGATTTTGTGCCTCTACCTGCTAATCTGATTAACTGATCCGTTCATGTATAATAATTCTCACCCTTGGTGGGAACTCCAATCCAGTTGAGGTAGCGTGTGAGTTTCTTCGAGATGTAGGTCTTTCCACGCGCAGGCAGACCAACCATCACGATCATGGTGGGAGAGTTGGTGAACTGCGGTACTGATGCTGAAACAAACACACATCATGTCTAAGCAAAAAAAAAAAAAAAAAAAAAAAAAAATGACATTGTTTTTTACACTGTATATATTAGTCTAACATTTCATACAGAAACAGATTCATCATGTAATATGGCTTCATAATGTATTTCTGTAACTGATCTCCAGGGGACCGAAGTACTGTTTACACTCGTATCATTTTTAATCAGTGATGTAATTTACATCAGTGAAGAAACTGAACTAGTGTCTCTTGTATTAGTGGTCTCTCTCTCTCTCTCTGTGCGTAAAGGGCAGTGAACTGGACCTCAGTGAGGTGAAAACCCCTGAGGACACAAACCGTCACACACTGCGTCAAACCAGCATTAAAAAAACACACAAAACAAACAACAAAACTGATATCTCATTACAAATAATCTCAAACGTATTCTTGTATTAGGAAATATCCTTTTCTATATTTTATTTTAAAGTATTTTCGCTATGCAATATACTTTCTTATGTCTCTATTATATATAACTCACTTCTCCCTTAAAATACTTTATGAAGGTTTTATGACAAACACTTTACAAAGGTCTAAAAGAAAAGTTCTTTTTAAATGCTTTACAAAGAAGTGTTTAACAAGTTCACTTGGTTAAATACATTTCTAGCAGTGTAATTAACTCATACTTTTATAAACTTGATATTAAGACCACAGAAATAGAGTGAGGGATGAGACAGAGATGTTTCTTTAGGCATATGACTTACAGCCTCTTCTCCGTCTCAGCCTGCTGCTCATCCATGGCACCCAGATCTTCTCCAGAGGATTTTGTGTAAGTTCAATTTGTGAGTGATACATATTCACCAGTGTGTGAGAGACAGCTGTCTCTGTGTGATATTTATACAGGTGAGTATGGTAATTGCACAAAGTGAACAGGACCGTTGATATCTTCTATAAAGAATATATCTGCAGCCTTGTCCACTTGGAAGCAGATGTGTATTTAAACTGGTGAACCCTGATGGAGGAGGTGCATCAAAGCACCTGACAAAATGTTACACAAAAACAGCCCATCAATACTCACAAAACAGCCCTAATCTAAATAAATGGTAATCATTAAAAATAACTCCTCCTTTCCATCAAAAAGTCAATTTATCTAGAATAACCAGAAATATGAAAACCAAAACCAACAACTATCATTATAATAATATAAAATAAAACAAAAAAATACTAGTGTACATGAAGGTTTTTAATGCATTCTGACATTTATTGTGTGTGTTTTCGTATAGTTGTAACTCAAACAGCAGAAAGATGCTCTCTGTCTAGAGGTCTGTGTTTGCCCTCCACTATCTAAGATTTATCCAGAACACATTTGACACATCTGTAAGAAGACACCAGCCCTGCCAGTACAGATACCTATATTTATGTGTGTACGGGTTTGACTGTGCTTGTGAGGTAAAAATGTCCTCACTAATATAGTGAAACCTGTTAAACACCAACTAGCAAGCAGAACCTTACTAGTTTAAAAAAAAAAAAAAAAAAAAAAAAAAAAAGTTTTATGAATAGGCCAAATATGTTTATATTTAAATGTTTTGCAAAGGGCTCTGTGAGGGTTATTTTTAGGGGGCAGGTGCCCGGTTAGGCAATAGAAAATATCACTAAAGATATAAAAACGGTGACAGTCTATTAGATGTCCTCATAGTGAGAAACGTGCGTGAGTGTGTTTATTAAAAACGCAGTTTGCATGCAATACTCCATGCTCATAGATATTTATTTCAGTCTAACCTGTGCTCTCGCAGCGCGCTCTCTTTCTCATAACGGCTTTCTCACGACGCTCCATTAATAACACATAACATGAACACAAACATTGATACCACACAAACAGCTAAATAAACAGTCATACTGCGCGAAGACTGCTGTCTTGAATATTCACTAGTCATGATTACGTCGTATGGTTCCTTCCAATGGCGAAGGGTTGTCTTTCGCCATAGTAGCACTGGTAGTTCGCGGTCATGTGTGTTTAGAAGGTAACAGTGCTAAACTCTCACGAGAATTATGTGCCTCTTCCCATTTGGCATTATTCTGTACAACTGTTTTGTATCTAAAAAACAAAATACTGATGCATTTTTATCATAATAAAAAGGCAACATAAATTAACGCTGATGGTGGACATAACTTGCAGTGCTCTCACCTTTTCTAATAAATAATGCATTGTAATTTTAAATGACCTGTGTTTTTTTTAAAAAAAATAACACTGTTTCTGTTCTTTATTTTAAATTCCAGACGGAATCGCGGAATCGAGTCACAGAAAGGGAATTAGCTGCATAACGCAGAACATCGTGGAATTCATCGTGGCAAATTTTAAAAGAATAAATAGCGATATGTACTAGTGTCGGTGAATATTAAACTGCGAAAAGATTTAGATATGAAATCTGCATGTTCTTCGTGTCTCTGTGTGAATGAAACTGTGTTTTTCGCATCCGAAGTGTCTATTTACACAAAGTGCAAATAGCCTTGTTGGCAGAGGCTATTTACAGTAACTCCACCACCCACCAGTGGGTGGTAGAATTACACATGGCACATGGCAAATTACTTTTTTTATTTATATTATTTTTATTGAACAATATCAATTTACAAAACTCAATTGGGGAACAATGATATGCATATGTAGAGCACGTAATATGCATTATACATCAATTACATGGATGAATCAAAACATTTTAAACACCTTTAAACATTTAGCCTTAGTAATACATAGTATTACTATGCACATATGAAAGCAAAATGAATACTAAATGCATGCGGTTTAAGAGATTAATGTCAGAATATTTGATAATCTTTTGTTTATGTGTTGTTTGTATACCATCTTTATGGAATGGCATGAAAGGCATAAGCCAAGATCGATAATCATCCATCAGTCAGTAAAGCTATTAGGTGATCCTGTAGTTTAAACAGTAGATCATGTCACACACATATCCTTGGCACCGCTAATGATTCTCGAGGGGTGCAAGTACCGATAAATCTCATGAACATTACATTCATACATTTCGCAGACACTTTTATAAGCCAAATATTGTACTAACAAACCATACATCTCAATTTCTAAATATTGACCTTTATGATTGGTTTTGTGGTCCAAGATCACATTTATACACCCTCCCATTCCCTAAGTCTAGCTTTTATACGCATTATTAAATACATTTTAATATAACGGCATGTGTTTATGCAACCTTATCAGGAATTCTTAATATGCTCAGTGAATTGCTGCCTAGATCTATTACAACCAAAGTGAATTTTAAAAATACAAAAAAGGCCACAAAGACCACAAAACAGGTCATGATGGAGAATTCAAACAAGACATGCATGTGGTCAAAAATGATTGAAAATCAGAGTTTATTTTCCGAGAATTAGTTAAAACTTAACATACTAAAAAGGACAAATACAAGACAATACAGTCAGTACAAAAGTGGTGATAAAACTTTTACCAATCAACAAAAACAAACAGTTAAACTGCACCTCTAATGTGAAGTTGTACACTTTAAAGCCAATTACGCAGAGTTAAAATTGTTAGAAAAGTCTGACTAATCTAGTTTCAGTGGATTCATCAAAATTACATGATTGCCAAAAAGGACTAACAAAAACACATTTTGTCCTAAGCAAGTGCGAAAAACAAAAATCATAAAGAACTATATTCAAATCCAGCAAGAGACTATAATGTGTAAATGCTGAGGAGTAAAAAAGCAAAGCTGAACTTTGAAAACTACATTAAACAGACAAATGTTTATAGGTATGCAAGTAATGTCTCATTCATTGGGATTGGGATTGGCATCTGGATACTGAGAGAGGTCAAAGGTCAGGACTTTGCTGATGACGCAGTCTCCTTGCTGTTGAGACAAGCAGACAAAGCAGACAATAAGTGACACATAGTAAGTCAAGTCACTTTTATTCGTACAGTGCTTTTTAACATTACATTTTGTTTCAAAGCAACATTTATAAATTCTTAAGCCCTTTTAGTTCAAATCAAGCAGTTTAGAGATGGGTGATGCAGTTTACATCGTGATATGTATAAATAGTATATATTGCTTTATGCCAGTATATAAGTGGATAAAGTTGGATTCAAGTACAATAGCTGTCAACTGAAGTTAGCTATTTTTTCTGTAAATTTGGAACATTATGAAATCTGTGTGTATATATATATATATATATATAACATTCAGTGTATTACAACATTCAGTGTACAACATTCAAATATATTTTATCCAGAATCGCTCATAGGTGATATCACTGCAATCACTAAAATGTTTTGTCATATCGCCCACCTCTAAGCAGTTTTATTGAAATGTTGATTTAAAGTTATGCCACAGTACACATACTATGTGTGTAAAGGTGTATCTTACCTCTGGATAGACTCCGATCAGGGAGTCTGCTTTAGTGTAAAACTCCTCTTTGAGGGAGATCACTATAGCCTGGAAGTTCTGCATTGACTGATCCTTGATGTAGTTTGCAACCTACACAACACACATTCACCAGACAAGTGTCTGTTATTATGACAGCACACATGTAAATCTGTGAGCGTTTACCACTGACTTTCACCTCAGAATGTTAAAGTTATGAAAATCTGGAGCACTGATTCTTTGATTAATAGTAACTAGAGAAGTCGCTATCATCAAATTTAGACTTGCAATTAACTAACAGAAAATTTAATCCCAACTTTTTAAGGTCAGTGAGTGTGTAAAACAACTGTGTGTGTGTGTGTGTGTGTGTGTGTGTGTGTGTATGTATGTATGTGTATGTATGTATTATAATAACACATTATAATAAAATATATTTCCTTCTAAACTGCAAAGTAAAATGGGCTGTTCCAACCACTGTTCGGAAGAACAATGTAACTTAAAAAGTTAGCTAGAGAAGAGAAAACGTGAAGTGCAGCAAATTATAGGATGCTCACTTAAAAGGATCTCAAATGCTTTAAAATGGCAGCAAAACTCAAAACATGCAGAAGAAAACAAGCAACTACTGTTAAAACGGTTCGAAAAAATAGTCAGGATGGCAAGGATCCAGCCAATCATCACCTCCAGAAAGATCAAAGATGAGGTCGTGGTGGTGGTGTTGCAAAATGGTGGTGTTGTCTTAAAATTTTAGAGAAAGTTGTATCTGCTCAACTGTGCTCATTCTTGCGAAAAAATAATATCTATGAAGAATTTCAGGCCCCATCACAGCACAGAAACTGCACTTGTTAAAATCACTAATGACTTGCTTCTTGCGTCAGACCAAGGCTGCATCTCATTGCTAGTTTTACTTGATCTTAGTGCAGCGTTCGACACTATAGATCATGACATACTAATAGATTGACTACAAAATTATGCAGGTATCCAAGGGCAGGCTTTAAGATGGTTTAGATCCTACTTGTCTCATCGCTACCACTTTGTTTATTTAAATGGGGAGTCATCTCAGTTATCACCAGTGAAGTATGGAGTGCCACAAGGATCTGTTCTAGGTCCTCTACTATTTTCAATATACATGCTGCCCCTTGGTAATATTATTAGAAAACATGGGATTAGTTTCCATTGTTACGCTGATGATACTCAACTATATATCTCAACAAGACCAGATGAAACTTCTAAACTGTCGCAGTTAACAGAGTGTGTTAAGATTGGACCAATTATTTTTTTGCTATTAAATTCAGATAAGACAGAGATATTACTTATTGGACCAAAAAACAATACACAAAATCTTTTGACTTACAATTTACAACTAGACGGATGTACTGTTACTTCCACTACAGTCAAAAGTCTGGGTGTTATATTAGACGGCAGCTTGTCTTTTGAAAATCATATTTCTCATGTTACAAAAACAGCATTCTTCCATCTTAGAAACATTGCCAAGCTGCAAAACGTTACCGGTTTCTGATGCAGAAAAGCTAGTTCACGCATTCATGACCTCTAGACTGGACTACTGTAATGCACTACTAGGTGGTTGTCCTGCATCTTCAATAAACAAGCTACAGATAGTCCAAAATGCAGCTGCTAGAGTCCTTACCAGGTCAAGAAAATATGATCATATTACCCCATTTTTAAAGTCTCTGCACTGGCTACCTATAAAATATTACTTCTTACCTATAAGGCACTTAATGGTTTAGCTCCTGTGTACCTAACTAGTCTTCTACCACGCTACAATCCATCACGCTCCCATCTTAAGAAGAGATGATGCCAACCCCTCTGAGGACTTCAGATGATACCAACCCTGAAACAACATACAGCACTACCGAATTCTGCTACTAATTTATAGTGTTCTTTGTCTGTTTGATTACGTCATTAATTGATCTTTACCACACATCTCTGCCATATGTACATCAAGCTACTACTAGATATAATGTAAAAATGTCAATTTGGTGTAAAGTTGATTTGCAGCGATATTTATCATGAAAAGCGCTATACAAATACATTTGAATTGAATTTGATTTGAATCTAAAAATACCTATAAGTACAGCTACAGGCAGAAGCCCCCAAAGCAGCATTGTTGATGTACACAATAGGTTAAAATCTGCCAAGGAACGCATCAACTGGCCCAAAGAGAAATGGCATAACATTCTGTGGACTGAAAGTAAAACTGCTTTTTTCGGATCTAGTGGTCATCAACAGTATGTCAGACGACCCCCAGGTCATGAATTCAAGCCTCAGTACACTGTAAAGCATGGTGGTGCAAAAATCATGGTGTGGAGATGTTTTTCATACTATGGTGTTGGGCCTATTTATTGTATACCAGGTATCATGGAACAGTTTGAATACATCAAAATACCTGAAAAGATCATGTTGCTCAGGCCAAAAAGGAAATGCTCCTGAAATGGGTGTTTAAACAAGACAATGACCCCAAACATGCAAGTAAACGAGCAACATCTTGGTTTCAAACAAACAAAACAAAAAAAAAAAATGATGCAATGGAGTGGCCAGCTCAATCTCTTGACCTCAACCCATTTGAAAACTTGTGGGGTGACATTAAAAATGCAGTTTCTGAGGCAAAATCTGGAAATACCCATTTCAAGATGCCAGACGTTGGTTGACTCGATGCAACGCAGATGTGCAACAGTTATCAAAAACAATGGTTATGCAACTAAATATTAGTTCAATAATTTAAACTAAAGTTAAAAAAGTGTTTGAGTTTAAAGAGAAAAATGGCAATACTGCTATTTTTTTGAACTGCCTAATATTCATATTCTTTGCCTACTGTAACAAAAAACATACAGACTTCATAAAATCTCTTAATATTTTAATTTAGAATTGAATGTGCAACGTTTCCACTATGTATTAAATTTGGAAAAAAAAAACTCTTAAAAAAATACTGCATTTGCACTTCATTAACTTTCATTAAGGCACTGCTATTTATTTGAACACAACTGTATATATTTTTTGTCTTTGAGATTTCCATAGTGTTCCACAAAACATACAAGTTTAAAGTGACTGAAGGGTTAGTAAAGGATGACAATTTTTATTTTTTTTATTTTTGAGTGAACTATCCCTTTAAGTCATTTATTTACATTTAAATTTGAATAATGCAATTGTATTATTCTTTTTAAAGAATTTGTAAGAAAAGAATGACAGGATCAATATGGTTTTTAATATTAAAACATTTAAAAATGTCCTCTTATGTTCGCCTAAGTTGTGATGGGGTCTCAGACAAAAACGATTTTTGCTGCCTGCACATTATTTGTTAAAGTTGAAACAAAGTACCAACAGACCTTTTTGTTTGTTTTTGAGATGAGCTCATGAAAAACATAAATATGATTTTCATTATTAAAAAGTTAATTAAACTATTCCTTTTAAGGATTCTGATGTGCCATTAGTTTTTTTTTTTTTTTAAAACATGTTAAATGTTCATCATAGTGCAGTTGCATTACATGATGATAATGTACACCTCACCTGTACAGTAATGACTGTGTGTGACTATTTTAAGCAGTTACTGTAATAAACCCTGGTGAGAAACAAACCTTGCCAATGTTGGTATTGTCCAGTGCTGCGTCAATCTCATCCAGCACAAAGAAGGGCGCAGGCTTATAGCTGTGGAGGTAAAGACATTTTGTCAGGTACAGTCTGATGAAGTATGCAGTTTTCAATGAGGGTATGTATGTGTGTATGTATGCATGTATATACGTGTATGTATGTATATGCTGTACAATACCTGTGAATGGCAAACAGTAAGGCTAGAGCCGCCACAGTTTTTTCTCCTCCAGACAGGTTGTCCATGGGCCTGAAACGTTTACCTGGGGCTACACAGTTGTAGTTGATACCATCCAGGTATGGCTCCTCTGGGTTCTCAGGCCCCAGAAACGCCTGGCAAAAAAATAAATAAATAAACACACACACAAAATCATTATGTGGAAGATTGTGTAGTGGTAGTGGAGGTTGTGTCCATTTAAAGTTGTGATTATTTGTTGATGCGTCATTGTTTAAGTACCTGGGCACTGCTGTTGCGGGACAGAGCTTTATATATCTCATCAATGTTAGTGGCCACAGACTCAAAGCAGGCGTTGAAACGGTCAAATCTCTCCTTCTTAATCTGTTCAAACGCTTGCTTGGCTTTCTTCGCCCTCTTCCTGGCAGCTTCAAACTCTATGATGTTCAAACATACCAAAATAATACAGTAAATCATGTTTGGAATGGTGCAAACACAGAGTGATAAGTGATAAGTCCCACTCTACAAGGTTAAACTTTTTAAAGGGATACCCAAAAATGAACATTTCCCCATTATCTACTCACGTTCATGTCGTTCCAAAGCCTTTCTAATCAGTTTCACTGAAAATATCTTAATTTGTGTTTCGAAGATTAATGAAAGCCTTTGGAATGACATGAGGGTAAGCAAAGGACAGCATTGTAATTATTTATCAAGTTCGCACATTTTAAAGGGAAGATTTAAATATTAAATATTGTATAAAGATCTTTTTATAAGAATTTACATTGTGGGAGGGGAGAGAATATCACATCGTAGGCTGGGGATCGTGAGCAAAAGCATGTGACAGTTTGACAGTGGTTGCAGGACTATATCAAGTGTGGTTCAGTTGCACACTAGATATGCTACCATTGTCCTGCTTTTGGTCTGTACATGTGCAGGAGCAGTACACATCTCACATCATATATAAAACAGTTTTGTTCTTTCATTCATGGGAACACACACACACATATACATATATATACACACACACACACACATATACAGATATATACATATTTTGCAGTCTGCACGCACTGCATGATTCATAATAGTCCTTTACGATTATTGCTTGTCAGACTGTACGAACATGATGATCATGTCACACTGTGGGATCTCAGCGTCATTAATGTTGGACTGTACGACAGTTAAGACGCGTTAAAAACGGGTGCGCACAATTGACCATATGCACGGATTACTTCCTTGTTTTAGACAAGCCAGCTCAGTCATTTCCAGTCAACTGTAGTGTGTCGTAATAGGATTGTCGTTTGCTCGTTTTCTCTACATAATCCATTCACGATTCGAAGAAAAGTTTTGTTTGTCTAAGAAGACCAAATGTCCATGTATACTGTTTCAACAATGACAAACGCGAGTATAAAAAATTACACATGTAAATCTGCATCATTTGATATGATTGACAGTAATAACTGAACTAAACACCTGACAACCAGATGTCAAAAACTGAGCTGTGCATTAAATGATTCAGACTAAATTCAGAGGAACAAAACTACAGCAGTAACAAGCTTGTGTTGGTTGAATATAGGCTATTTAATGGCTTTTACAGTTCAAGATAAAACCGTTTTTAAATGTATGTAAAAAGATGTAGTTATCAAATAAATCCAAAATATTTCAAATTCATATTGATTCATATTGAATGCATCATTTAATTCTTATATGATTAATATTTAACTTATTTAATTTGTAGTAAACTATATATACGTGTTTAAATAATTCACCCTTTGTGTCTGAGCTTATTCATTTATTTTACTGACTTTCTGCACTTGCTATACAATATGGTTAAGTGCGGTAAAAGTACTAAAATGTGTTATACTAATAATTTTATATTAAATCGAAAAGAAAGACGTGAAAAAACTATGGGAAATGGCAGCTGCAGCCAACGAGTGACCATCTACTGCCATTTTCTGGTTATAAGGGTAATTTCATGTCATTTTCATCTTTAAAAAAAAAATTGTTTTCCCTGATTTTGTTTTTGTCGTCTTTATGAATGAAAAGTAAATCTTTTAAGTGAATTTTAGTGCACAGCTGTAGAGTTGAAAAATAATAAAGACTTTAAAATATTACAAGATTTTCATGACTATGAAAGCAAGTTATTGATTATCAAGAATACTATTAAGATGTAGTTGAAGAGAAGCATCTCTAGCTTGCTAACGTTAGATTAAACGGTTATTATAGTGTTTAGCTGTCAGCATTTAACTGTACAACTACATGTCTATGTACTCTCCTGGGATTACCAGTCTTGGAATTGAAATTATATGTTGTTAAATAACATGACACTGAACGTTCATGCCGCTATCATTATTTACAATGTTGCAATTATTATATTTCTCAGTTTCTGATAAGAACGAGGCAGGAGAGTAGTCTCAGGAGTCTTCACCTATATATAGCACATATAAAATGAGCTACAGCGGAAATTTACAAGCTGGCTTATCATTATGGGGAAGTTCGAAAGAACGCTCCGTGCATATGGTCAGTTAAACTGGTCCAAGTTTTTACATTATAAACCCATACACATTTAGTGAACTTGTCAAACTAACAATCAAAAACGACAGATTTTAGCCTAGGATCAGAGGAATCTTTTAGGATTCGTGAAATTTGTCTCAGACGGCCAAATCGTGGCCAAAATCGTACAGTGTGAGCCTGGCTTTAAAACTGACAAACAGATTTAAATTGCAGCCTTTTGGGCTTTATCACGGTAACTGCAATTTTACTTTTATTTTGATTATTTTACGGCATAGTCTAAGAAAGACTGACCATCACTGGTTTCCTGAAATTTGTCTCTAACGCTCTCTAGTTTCTCCATGGCTTTCATGTTGGGAGCGCTGATCCTCTGCAGGATGCTCTGCTGCTCATTGAGTCTCTGTTGTAATGTGTTCATCTCCCCCTTGATCTCCTCTTCGGACAGCGAGTCCTGCAAAAAAAATTAGTCACATCACATTCTCAACACACTTTAACACATCTGATGTGAGCAAAAACAGTAGTGTATTAATAGAGTAAACATGCAAGCACTGACGTACTTTTAGGTCCTCTGACAAGCTGCTGTAGTCAATCTCGATAAGAGCTTCCTTGGCTAGGACAGTGCTAGATGTCTTCTGACTGCTGCTGAGACTCTCTTCAGCCTGAGAACTGCCCTACAACACAACCACAAGCAAGATGTTAGGTAAGTTTATGTAATATAATTAAAGCTTTAAAAGCTTCAATACACAGACTTGTTCTTTAACAGGATTATCACTTTGTAGAATGAAGCTTTCTTTTGAAATAATTTTATGTCATGAAAACTATAAAATGTGGGACATTATAAGAACGAAAATTACATAGTAAAAACTTTACTAAAAAATATTTAAAATAGAAATGAATATTTTAGATTTTAGATTCTAACAATGAAGTTCCAGTGAAATCGTTGTCTTCTGTTCTTCTTTATCTACTACACCTAAGTTAAGCAGGAGGTATTTTTTTTAAAGTTCACTTTTTAGGTTAATCACAGAGTATCAACACAACTAATTTCAAGCATAAACTTTGAGATAATAAAAGTAAATACTTTTAAGATTATAAAAACCCAAACATTTTCAAATGTCCAAACTTCGGATTGGCAGTTCATTTTTGAGTTTTAATTTATACTGTCAAGAATTAGCTTGGCACACACCTCTTCCTGGCTGATGTCATCCATAGTTCCCGACCGGAGGGGAAGTTTGATGTCCTGCATCTTACAAGCCTGCAACAGATTGTGTCTGTCACTGCGTTTTTGCTCCAGCTTGGTCTCAATGGCTGTCACCTCCTTCTGCAGCTGCGTCAACTCCCTAGCCAAACACAACGTTTTTTCTTTACATCATCCTTCTCATTTTCTTGAAAACAAATATAGTAGTCAACATTCGAGGTGGAGCAAAACCTTTCATAAAAGTTGTCCCAAAACCAAAACAATACCCATTCTTGCCTTAGGACAAGCTTGATTAACTTTTCTGATCCACTTCAAATGTTGACTACTGTTTGCATGTCTAGAATAAAACAGTGAAAAGTCTCACTTGTTGGCACCCCCCAGCTTCTTGCGGATCTCCTCCATTTCATGATTTTTATCATTAACCTCAGATTTCTTGGCCAGATGCTGGTTTTTCAGATCCTGCAGCTGTGCCATGGTTTCATCAATGATCTTCATGTTCCTTTGCTCTTCCTGTTGGGAAATATTAAATGAAATTCAATGAGATCAAACATTATTTCTAGGCTTAATGAAGTATCAGTATGAGAGCATCTGAATGTTCTCTACCTTCTTGAGTTTCTCTATCTCATTCTCATCTTTTTTGACTGTCTGTTCCCACATGATCACCTTCTCCTGGTCTTCCTTCAGCTGGTTCTTCTCATAATCCAGCTGGATAGCCAGACGTGTCTTCTGAGTCTCAAATTCCAGGCTACCAGAGAGTTTGAGGAAAGGATTAATCATCAATTACGTCAACTATTTGCATCTGAGGGAGAACAGTTAAGTACTCCCCACAAATTCTTACTGATGTAGATTTAAAAAATATAATAATTCGTCATTAAAATAAATATAATTCCAAAGAAAAAAATAAAATAAAACAAAATAAAATATTTAGCTGCATTATAGTAATGGGAATTTGAAAAAAAGAAAAAATTAAAGATAACAAAAAATACTTCTGAAACATCAATGTTTTTTTTTTTTTTTAATTATCTAACCGTTTTTTTGCAATCTCATTCTGTCTCTTGACTTTCTCTTCTTCAAATTCACGAATGTTACGAACTCCAATTTCTTTACAGAACTCTACAAACACCTCATCCTCCACCTGTAATGAAAGACAAGCACCAAAAAGACTGAAAACAGGCGAAAAATTACCCATGGTAAAGCTGTTTTTATATGACTGTGCCGTGTCCTACCAAGTTCATGCGGTCTTTCAGGTCTTTCATATCTCTCTCTCTAGACTGGATGATTCTCTTGATGTCATTAATGCGTGGACTGAAGTTAGCAAGTTCACTCTCCAGCTTTGACTTTTCCTGAAATCACCCCAGTAACGCAAAGTATGACAAACATCTCTACTATAGTAAGTCATTTGCAATTAGAAAAGTAAACAAGCAGGAAAACAGAATAGCTCTGACTCCAGTTTTAGATTGGATGTGCCACATTCAAAGCTACTACAAAACGCTGCTAAAAAACAAACCTGTGATCAAACACTAGTTAAACTCAATATTAATGTTAGCGTTATGTGGCAATGCAGTTTGACAATTGTAAATGGCTAATAAACTATTACATCACAATAGAGTGGTTTTTAATTATTAATATTATTATTGAACATTAGTATCTTATTTCTTCCACTTTTTATAAAAGCATTAAGCAGCGTTTTTCTGGCAACAGTTTGAAACAACATAACTTGAGTGGCAAAGTGGTAGGTACCTGCATGTTAAGAGACAGGTGTCTGGTCTTGGTTTGCTCCAGATCACTCTGAGAGTATTTGAGTCTCATCTGCAAACCATGAGCTTGAGACTGGACCTGACGCAGCTCTGCCTCCTTTCTCTTTGCCTTCATTTGCTCCTGATATTCACACACAAACACTCAATCAGTCTACTTGCCCATATCACATTAAACATCCTTCTGATTACTTACTTTTAGCTCATCTGTGAGCTTTTCCTTTCTGTCTTTCAGTTTATCAACAGCCTTCTCATCCCAGCGCCGAGCTTTGGCCTTCAGATCACTGGCACCTCCGGAGATCACTCCAGACTTCTGGAATAATGTTCCATCTAGAGCCACAGTCTTAAAAAAAAAAAAAAAAAAAAAAAAACATCCAAACCAATAAACTTACTTTACATTTCCCATATTACATGAGTACTGCTTGTCTAAGCAACAATCACTACAAAAGGTGCTTTGGGTTTCAAAGGTGTTCAGAGTAGCCGCTGTGGTGTTACAGGCCTCAGATGGCACATCTATGGATTCCTCTTAGTCCGTTCACCAACAATCTAATGCAGTATCTGCTCAAAACAAATCCAATACCTGGATTTTTTTTTTTTTTTTTTACATGATTCCCGCCCCCCCCCCCTTGTACCTTGTGTCTGTATGGTCCTCCAAAGGCAATCCTGCGAGCGTCCTCCACATTCTCACAGACCAGGGCATTTCCACAGGCATACTGCAGGGCTTTCTTAATCTGTGGCGGCTCGTATCGAATTACATCAATCACCAATTTAGCACCACGCAGCTCACGCAATTTCTCATCTGTGGGCTTGACCTGTTAAGGGCATTATAATAAATGAGCCAACATGCTCTAGCACAACATATTCAGTGAAATGAAAATCTAGTGTCATCACCTCCAGGTAGTCCAGAGGCAGGAATGTTTCAGGTTCTCCACGCTGCTCTTTTATGTACTGGATACAGTCACGACCTGTCTTCTCAGAGTCCACAATGATGGCATCCATGTTTTTGCCCAGAACTTTAGTAACAGCAATCTGATATTTCTTCTGCGTGGGCTGGCACAGGTCAATCAGTCTCCCGTACTGAAAAATCAGATGACTATATGTGAGCATACAACTATATTAGACACGTCTATGAAATGACATTGGGAGTAACAAGTAGTCTCTTCTCACCACTGATCCAGGATACAGCCTCTTGATACTCTCCAGGATCTCAGCCTTACGTTGCTGCCTGCTGTTCTCCTGTCTGTCAATACGAGCATCTCCCAGCTGCTCCATCACCTACATTAAAAAAAAATAAATAAATAAATCATACAATTAAAGCGTTTCTCATTTAATAATTGTTCATCATTTCCTCTCAAAACTTTCCTGCATCTCAGCAGTTCCATCAGTTACAGTGATTAATGCACACCTCATCAAAAGTGTCATTCTTGGCATAGCTACGGATACTCTACAGTCTATCAATTGGGCCAAAAGAACATTATTTAGGTTTCTAAAAAAAAAACTAACAAACAAAAAAATTCATTTTGACTGAAGAAGAAGCAGTGCTAAAGAACTAACTACTTTATTAGGCACTATAGTGGGTAGGTCGACAGAAAATGTCATCAAACTGTTCAGAAGACAATCAGTCCAAAAATATACATAGGAACTGTATATAAATATATAATGTATATAAAGCCACCCTCACTAAAATTCTCCATTTGCATGAATCAAGAAGCACATTTTTTTTTTTTAAATCATGAAGCACGTTTTGTTGTTAAATAGACCCCCAAGCCCCAACCCCAACCCCAACCCCCAAACCCCAACCTCCAACCTCACTTTTGTTGATATGGGCAGACTTGTTAATGCAAGTACAGTTTATTTTGTCCATTGTGACAACTTACTTTCTCAAAGTATTTGATCATAATAAATCATTCCCTTTATTTAAAACACCCGAGAAGCTCACCATTTGGTTTACTTTGGAGACTGTGAGCTAAACCAGAGTCTCACAATGATATGACTGCTTATTAGTCAAGATATCTGATGAAATATTTTAGAGTATGCCTTTCTGAAATCTCACCTGGTTAAGCTCCATGTTGATCTCATCTATTCTTCGTTTGGCCTGTTCCACCTCTTCTGTGAGCTCCTCCTCCATCCTCTTCTGCTCATCCAGAGACTGTCTGGAAACAGAAATAGAAAAAGATCAATGACGCACACAATAACAGCTGTTTGCCAAATCATAAGTGGCTTTCTGACATGTTTGTACCTGCTGGTGGTGATGTAGTCCTCCAGCTTCTCAATGCGTTTCTGGTTCTCCTCGATCTCTCTGATCTTCTGTTTGATCTTGGCCTACAATCACAACAATTCAAGATGAGTGTTTATTTTCACTGTAATAGGGAAAATTAAGTCCAGTAAAACTCTTTGCACCTCCGTTTCTATTTTCTTCCTCTCCTCCAGGTCAAGACGGTCCTGGTCAGCTTTTTGGTCTCTGTTGAATTTCTCTAGCTCTTGAGCCAGCGTAGCAGCTCGCTTACTCGCCTCTTCCTTCAGACGGTGATATGCCTTAACCTAAACCCAAAGAAAGACAACAGCTATATTAAACTCAGTATTTCTAACTGCACACAGTTAAAGAAGCTGCTCTTAAAATCTGTTGTGTAGCATATTCCAGCCTTTACTGATTGTGGACTTATATTTGTGTGGCTTGATCAAACAGGATTAAACAGGTTGTTATTCCACTAATATTAAAATTAAATTACAAAGGTGACAAACATTTATTTTTCACACTAAATTTCCTTTTTGTCATAGAATTTTTATTGTTGCAAATTGCATTTTACATTTTATACCACCCCACACACCATATACAATCCTACCCAGCCCCAACAAAACAATCCCCAATTAACAGGAATGACATCTGAGGGAAAAAAAAGAATAATAAATAAATAAAAAATACCAATAATGATAAATAAATAAATAACATACAATAATAATATCTCTCTATATATACACACCTCCACTCAATCCACGTCTAAGGTTTTTAAATCATTAAAGAAAGTGATAAATTGTTGCCATTTTTCAAAAAACAATTCTCCCCTACCTCTGATATTGTATTTAATTTTTTCAAGTTTTAAAAAGAAGGCCAAATCTTTCAGCCACAGTGAAATAGAGGGGGGTTGTGAGGAGGTCCAAGACAACAGTATTCTACATCTAGCAAGAAGAGATGCAAAAGCCACAATGTCAGCCTGTTTCCGACTTAAAGGCTGACATTGAGAAGGAACCCCAAAGATTGCAATCAAAGGACAATCAACTAATTTGACCCCTAGGACATCAGAAACTGTTTTAAAGAAAGAATTCCAAAAGTTTTAAAATTTCCTTTTTAAAAGCACACTGCTCTCTCTCTGCATCACACAAACAAATATACACTCATACACATCCCATGACTTTATTCATAAAAAAAAAGTCTTGAAATGAAACATCAGGAACAATACCTTGAGGTGCAGAAGCTGTGAAGACAACAAACAACTGTGGCACATAATCAAAGACAGTTGACCAACTTTGTAGTTGCACCAGTGTGGTCTAACAAAATTCACTTGCAAAGGCAATAAATGTGTTGCATTCATCACAGTATACAGACATTTACAGCTGTACCTGGTTCTCCTCCAGCTGTAGATCTTGTCCCTGACTTTGAGCCTCCTCCTCCATTCGCTCCTCAAACTCCTGTCTGGCCATCTCCACCGCCCCCTGCTCACGGTCTAGCTCCTCCATGTCTGCCTTGCGTTTTTTGTAGCATTTCTGGGCGTTCTGCAGTGATTTACGGGCAGCTTCTAGTTTCTTGATCTTGTGAGCAGTGTTCTCCTTGGCTTTAATGTACAGAGGCCTCTTCTGATTGAGCTCTGCATCCTTCTCCCTGTCAGCATGTCAAACAAAATTAATTACCATCTTACAATTAGCTGGGCTGTAATCATCCATTATCATACGTGTTCAATCAGAAATCACCAGACAAATTTTTAGGGATGCAACGATACCGGCATCAGTATCGGGCCCGATACCGAGTACCTGTACTCGTACTCGCACTCATTAAAATGCCCCGATACCAAATGCAGATACTACACAGCATGTGACAAGTACGGTATTCCGACAGGGAAACACCGACAACAGAACAATAGACAGCATAATGGAGTCATTAGAGATTAGGGACGTCTACAAAGTATATGCATGCAATTAATATAATGTTAAACATTCAGTATTAACGCTTTTATTAGTTGATGTGCGCGAGCTGACAAAGCATGCAGGGTGGTATGAGCGCACGCCGGCGCAGATGTGCGAGCTTTTTGAGTCAACATCCCTTTCTCATAGACATCACACTAAAAAGTTTGTAGTTTGGTCGGTATGTCAAAAAACAAGCAAGTAAAACAATGCACAAGTTACTTAACAGTAGGGAGAGAGAGAGAGAGAAAGAGCTCAAACTCTGTTGTGTGATCTTTATTGATGTTCGCTCTCTTAGCACATTGGATTGCCCTCTTGGACCTAAAACCTCAGCGTGTAATAACCTAAAACACTGTCTAATACTAGATGGCTGTTCTGTCAATTCTTCGTCATCAGTTAGGAACCTAGGTGTGCTATTTGATAGCAATCTTTTCTTCGAAGACCACATCTCTAGCATTTGCAAAACTGTATTTTTCCATCTCAAAAATATATCTAAATTACAACCTATGCTCTCAATGTCAAATGCTGAAATGTTAATTCATGCGTTTATGACCTCAAGGTTAGATTATTGTAATGCTTTATTGGGTGGTTGTTCTGCTCGCTTAATAAACAAACTCCAGCTGGTCCAAAATGCAGCAGCTAGAGTTCTTACTAGAACCAGAAAGTATGACCATATTAGCCCGGTTCTGTCAACACTGCCCTGGCTCCCTATTAAACATCGTACAGATTTTAAAATCTTGCTAATTACTTATAAAGCCCTGAATGGTTTAGCTCCTCAGTACCTGAGCGAGCTCTTATCACATTACAGTCCCTCACGTCCGCTGCGTTCTCAAAACTCGGGCAATTTGATAATACCTAGAATATCAAAATCAACCGCGGGTGGCAGATCATTTTCTTATCTAGCGCCCAAACTCTGGAACAATCTACCCTACACTGTTCGGGACACAGACACACTCTGTCAGTTTAAATCTAGATTAAAGACCCATCTCTTTAACCTTGCTTACACATAACACATCAACATATTCCTATAATTCATTTAATCCATTAAAGGATTGTTAGGCTGCATTAATTAGGTCAACCGGAACCGGGAACACTTCCCATAACACCCGATGTACTCAGTGCATCGTCAGAAGAATGGCATCTACGCTAATATTAGTCTTTTTCTTTCTTATTCCGAGGTCACCTTAACCACCAGATCCAGTCCGTATCCAGATCAGATGGTCACTGCAGTCCCCTGGATCCAGTCTGTACCGAGCCCAGACGGTGGATCGGCACCTAGAGACGACCTCTACAGCCCTGAATGCCAGCGGAGACCACATCGACTAGATGAGCCCCAGAGACGGACCCCTAGTGAAGACCTTGTCACCTAGACGGCCATCGGCACAAGACCACGGGAACTAGATGAGTCCTCTGCGTCTGGCCAGAGGAGAACTGGCCCCCCGACTGAGCCTGCTTTCTCCCAAGGTTTTTTTCTCCATTCTGTCACCGATGGAGTTTTGGTTCCTTGCCGCTGTCGCCTCTGGCTTGCTTAGTTGGGGACACCTATTCTTCAAACGATATCATATACTATTTGAACTGAACTGAGCTGGATGATGACGTCATTGAATCCAATGATGAACTGCCTTTACCTGAAAATTGAGTGTTTACTGTTGCCCTTTTGCATTATTGATGCACTATTTCCTATTTAATACTGTACAGCCACTTTGTCACAATTCTGTATTGTAAAAGGCGGTATATAAATAAAGGTGACTTGACTTGACTCTGGATTAAAACTAAATCGTAAATATAAAACAAAATTTATAGGGGCATTCAATATAAACATTTATTATAAACCTTAAGCATACATGACTTTATAGCAAAAGTTAAACTAGCAGCCTGTGTGAAATGTGCTAGGCTGTACTGTACTTGCCCCTCTCATTCTGCACCAATAAAAACACGTGCGTGAGTTGTGCATGTTTTGCTTGCTTCATGAGTGTTACTGCATTATACGAGTTGCTTTATACGCAGCACACTTTAGATGAAAACACATCACATATATTTCTAAAAATACCACAGTTAGATTTATAACGAGTGGTTCCCTGCATTATTACAGAAAAACAGCATGCCCAAGAGACTACAGGCTGTCATTGAGGCTAAGGGTAGCCTGACGAAGTACTGAGCAAATATTGTCATACTAACAGTTGTCTGAATAATTTTTGGTTGATTGTATTCCATTACATACCTTTATATCAAAGTTATCTGACATAATCAAGCTGAATTTGTTCTGACACAGTTTAACTCTTAAGTTCTTGTCATGTTTTATTACCATTTTTTAAGCTATAGCAAATAAACTGTGATAATGTGAGAAATGTTGAAGCTGTCTGAATAAATTTTGGTTTGTTCATTTGATAAATGAACTTAACTAACATTATATATATTCTTTTGGTTTCTGTACCCAGTATTTTTAAAATGTATTGGTAAAAATACCAGTATCAGTACTCGGTATTCGGCAAGTACCAAAAAAAAAAAAAAAATACAAGTATTGGTATCGGGCGAGTACTGAAAAGAAAAAAAAAAAAAAAATGTGCATCCCTACTAATTTTCATCTCCTTAGCCCCCCCGATCAACTCTGCAAGAGTTGGGCTATAGGTGTTTGTTTATATTTTAAGCATTTTTTATTTATAATTTGCAGGGCATATTATAATTTAGGGATACTCTGCTGGGTCAGGTAATGAATATAATTTACCAATAATCATGTCCTATGACCCAGCTGAAGTTCTCTCAATTTCTCCTCAAAGCTGATTACATTTTGATTACACAAAAGATGTGGGACTACTTCAAGTCTACAGCAAAGAAAAATATGCACTGTAAAATAAATACAGTGGAGAACAAAATTAGAGACCAACCTATAATCCTAAATTTCAAGGTCACTGCTTCGTCCTATTTAAAGTTATCCTAACAGGAGTCAAAGAGCAGTTTTTATGCATATTTCATAAATTAAGAAGCACGGTATAAACAACTTAAAGTAACACTCCACTTTTTTTGCTAATAGCTTAGCATAGATCATTGAATCAGATTAGACCGTTAGCATCTCGCTCGATCTAACGGTCTAATCTGATTCAATGATCTATGCTAAGCTATTAGCAAAAAAGTGAAGTGTTCCTTTAAATGAGACATTTTAAAAAGAACTCTACTCAAATTTAGAGAACACTTACAGATACCTGTTATCGGAGTTAATCTGGCACCTGGTGCGAATTTCCTTAATTATATGACAAACTCTATTGAATTGCCAGCATTCCTCCAATTGTCACTGAAATTGCAAGATTGCGGGCCACTCTAAGATGACTGAAACCCTACAACGGGACGTCATCCAGATTAAGGCCAAAGCGATAACCCTCTGAGACACTGCAAGAGAAGTTGATCATTACAAATCTGTGATTTCTCAAATATTGCAGGTTTACAGTGACACAAATTCATTCAAGTACCCCAAAAAGGCTGGTCGTCCATGTAAGACAAATGCACGAGAAGACAGGATAATGCAGAGATTCTCAATGGGGAAAATCGGTTCAACACTACAGCTGGAATTGCTTGCCTTCAGTGCTGAAAAGGGTAAGAATCTGCCTTGGCATGTTTAAGAGAAGTCACATTGAAAGTGCACTCTTCAAGCGACCAAGCCTCTCATCACCAGAAAGTATCAAAAAGCTGAGCTCACCTTTGCTGAGAAGCAAAGTGTACTTTAGTGATGAGAGCAAGTTGAAACATTTTGTTCAGCATCAAACTAAGGAAAGACTGAAGCCCAAGTGCGTACAAGAGTCAGTGAAAGGTGGAGGAGGATGTCTCATGGCTTGGGGGATGTTATCTACAGCAGGAGTTGGGCCTCATATACAGCTACATGGCAGGGTGAATGCAAATGTTTATCAGGACCTCCTTCAGCAACATGCAGTTAATTCCCTGCAAGCATCTCCCAATCAGCCTGCAATTTTCATGCAAGACAATGTTCCTGTCACACTGCAAAAGAGGTAAAGCTGTTCTTTGAAACTAAGATCACAAAAATAATAAAATGGCCAGGCCAGAGTCCTGATCTAAACCCGGTTGAAAGTATCTGGAAAATCATTGGTAAACCAAAGTTATGGCTAAGAAACCCACCATGAACTATGAAAATTCGTGTTAGTAGAACATGTTATGAGAACTGTACACACATACATATACATATAATATACACACACACATACATACATATTCACACACACACACACACATATATATATATATATATATATATATATATATATATATATATATATATATATATATATATATATATATATATATAAAAAACACATATACATATACACACACACACACGTTATATATGTTATATATGTTATTTTTTTACACATTTTTTTCTTTGCCTATAATAACAATATTAATAATAATAATAATAATAATAAAGCAAACATTTGGCAGTCTGTTTCAGACTCACTTGATCTCTTTCTCAATCATCTGTTGGTCTCTCATCATTCTGCCCAGCTCTTTCTTCTTCTCTTTCAGCTCCTCCTCCACACGGTCCATGCGTTTCCTGTCTTTATCAATCTCTTTGTTGCGGTGGGCCAGCTCTCGGTTCAGTTTTTCAATCTCTGATTCATTGTGGTACAGTTTAAAGAGCTGTAACTGTACATGAGCACGCACCACCTCATCCTTTAGCCGCTGGTAGCGCTCCGCCTGTGCATAACACATGGAGAACCCAGCTAAGATTATGAATTTATAACTGCATATGTGCTTTCAGGGATTCCAACACCCAAACATACCTGTAATCCATAACCCAAAAATTAATCTATAATCTATTTCTTACAAATAATTTACTATTATAAATACATTAAGAGCTCACCTCTTCTTTCTCCTGCTTTGCTTCTTTTCGCTCAGCAGCGATGTTCTTCTTGCGATGGTAGTTAAACTGTGTGTCCTCCTCAGCCTTTACCATTTCTTTCTTGCATCTGTCGTACTCTTGAGCAAGCTCTCCAGAACGAGAAATCTCTTCAAACAGAGCAGTTCTCTCTTTGGGATTTTTCATGGCAATTGACTCAACTGCACCCTGTGAGATAAAAACAAAATAACGTTAATAATTTGTTAATATTTAAAGCTTGTCATGGGCCACCACAGTCTAGGTAATTGATGAAAAACACCACACAACAATAATTATCATAAAACTATGAACTTTTTAAGCCCTTTTGTTATTCTATTTAATCCTTATGCTTACGGTTACATTCAAACCACATGTCTGGTAACACTTTATTTTAAAGACCAATTTTCACTATTAATTAGTTGCTTATTAGCATGGATATTACTAGCATATTGGCTGTTTATAAGCACTTATTATGCACATGGTAATGCATTATTTTGCATGACTGTATTCTAGATCATTTACCCCAAACCAATACCTAAACAACACCTGCCTTGCAAACTATTAATGAGAAGTAAATTAGGAGTTGATTGAGGGAAAACTCTTGAAGGAGAAGTCCACTTCCAAAACAAAGATTCACATAATGTACTCACTCCCTTGTCAACCAAGATGTTCATGTCTTTCTTTCTTCAGTCGTAAAGAAATTATGTTTTTTGAGGAAAACATTTCAGGATTTTTCTCCATTTGATATGGTGCCCCGAGTTTGAACTTCCAAAATGTGGCTTAAACACAGCTTCAAACGATCCCAAATGCGGTTGTAAACGATCCCAGCCAAGAAAGAAGGGTCTTATCTAGCGAAACGATCGGTTATTTTCAATTAAAAAATACAATTTAAATACTTCTTAACCTCAAACGCTCATCTTGCCTTGCTCTCCCTGAACTCTGTGTATTCTGCCTTAAGTTAGGGTATGTCGAAAAACTCTGATCGTATTTTCTCCCTTAACTTCAAAAATCATTTCAAAATCATCCTACATCGCTGCAGAAGTACCGACCCAGTCTTTGCAAAGTGAACAAGCAAAGATCAAACACCCTTAACTAAAAATGTAAAACAGCGACATAGGATGATTTTGATGTTGAGGGAGAACATGAGATGTAAGACAAGACGAGCGTTTGACATTAAAACGTATATAAATTATATTATTTTTATGAAAACAACTGGTCAATACGCTAGATATGACCCTTCTTCCTCGGCTGGGATTGTTTACAACCGCATTTGGGATCATTTGAAGCCGCATTTAAACTGCATTTTGGAAGTTCAAAAACGGGGCACCATATCTGTTAAACTTAAGTAAACACAACGTTTACGTAGCACAGAGAGAACACTTTATTGTTTTTCCCTTCGTCTCACTCAAGAAAAAAAACTCCCATCCAACACAACACTGCCCCCTTTTACCAGCGCATGCGCTAACCATAAATAACAAGGAGGGTGGGGAATATGTTAACAATATCAGTCCATTACATGGAGAAAAACGCTGAAATATTTTCCTCAAAAAACTATTTCTTTACGACTGAAGAAAGAGAGACATGAACATCTTGGATGACAAGGGGGTGAGTACATTATGTGTGAATCTTTGTGTTGGAAGAGGACTTCTTTAATAGCGAATACGTGTTCCCTAATCTAAAGTGTTGCCACAAGTCCTTAATGTAAACCTACCACACCATTATCTGACCAGCAATGGGGATAACTGACAATTACATATTTAGTAACAAATATTTTCTGTTTCACTAGCCTTACCAAACAAAACTGCTTGCCAAACAAACAGATAATCAATTTATTTTGGTGCACAGAAATTTACTTTTAAAATTGAAAAATTACTAAGAAGCAGCTGTAATAACCTGAAAGACAAGGAAGTTTCTGGCCTTGATGAGGATTCCCAGTTTCTCCAGTTCATCACTATATTCAGACAGACCCACCACTTTATTATTGATGCGGTACTCTGATGAGGAACCTACACAAGACACAAACATTTTAAATATGAAAGCAGGAAAAATTATTGATTCTTAAGACAGCATTCTAAACACTGTTCTTTGCCTGCACAATCAATCAGAAAATCATCTACTCCTGTAGTCTCAAATTATACACTTATAACATTTTTTGAAGCAACTCAATATTGCAGGCAATCACAAACATGTCAATCGTGCATAAGGCTGTGAGATTCAAATTTTGGTTTCAATTTTGACTTCCAATGATTACGAAAACATGATAATCAAGATAATTGTACTGCATTCTATTTTTTATTCCTTTAAAGTGGCGCGCTCTCGCCCCTCCTTAAAAGCCCAAACTGAACATCTAAATCAGTCAAATCATGTAATGCAACGGTTACAAAATTTTGCCTACTGTGGGACATGCTTTATGTCTAAAAGAGTTATTAAAAAAATCTAAAGGCCCCATCTACTGGTGTGCAGTTGATTAACTGCTGACACCTGACTACACCAGACGTGAGAGTCACATAAAAAGCAAAGAGAAAAACTTTATAATTACTGACACTGTCTTCACTGAATACAGCATCTGACATGCTTCAATTTTAGACATACAACAGAATAGCATCCCGTTAAAACAGCTTGTCCCTGTAACAGACTTCAAAAAGCTCTTAGCATCAGGAACAAGTGGATGGTTCAGGGACTTCCCAGATTTCAGATCTTGTTCAAATTACAGCAACTTAGTTCTTTTTCTTGTCTTATTGTGCCCGAACAGCTGAAATACCAGCTGAAATTTTGCTAAGACATCGAAAATGGTATCAAGAACATGTCAAGGCATCTAAAATGCTGATATTGATATTACTAAGTTTGTGATACAAGACTTAAATCAGATCACCCACTCCTAGCATGAAGTGAATGAGTAATTATAGGTCAGGAAGAATTGTATAAACTTGTTAAATCATCTAAACCAACAACTTGTATGCTAGACCCTATTCCATCTAGGCTACTAAAAGACTTGCTTCCAGATCTCATAGATCCTCTGCTAAATATTATTAATTCATCACTGTCATTAGGATATGTCCCCAAAACCTTCAAACTGGCTGCTATTAAGCCTCTAATTAAAAAACCACAACTTGACCCCAACGAATTGACTAATTACAGACCTATCTCGAATCTCCCATTTCTATCAAAGATATTAGAAAAGGTTGTATCCTCACAATTATCTTCCTTCCTACAGAAATATGATATCTGTGAGGATTTTCAGTCAGGTTTTAGACCATACCATAGTACTGAGACTGCTCTTATTAGAGTTACAAATGATTTACTCTTGTCATCTGATCGTGGTTGTATCTCTCTGTTAGTGCTACTGGATCTTAGTGCTGCGTTTGATACTGTTGACCACAACATTCTCTTGAATAGACTTGAGAATTATGTTGGCATTAGTGGTAGTGCATTGGCATGGTTCAAATCGTACCTATCTGACCGCCATCAATTCGTGGTAGTAAATGAAAAGGTATCATATCGATCACAAGTGCAGTATGGAGTACCGCAAGGCTCAGTACTAAGGCCATTACTCTTTACGCTTTACATGTTACCCCTGGGTGATATCATCAGGAAATATGGTGTTAGCTTTCACTGCTACGCTGATGATACCCAGCTCTATATTTCTTCGCGGCCCGGCGAAACGTACCAATTTGAAAAACTAATGGATTGTGTAGTTGAGTTAAAAAATTGGATGACAAGTAATTTCTTACTGCTAAATTCTGAAAAAACAGAGGTGTTAATTATTGGGCCTAAAACCTCAGCGTGTAATAACCTACAACACTGTCTAATACTGGATGGCTGCTCTGTCAATTCTTCGTCATCAGTTAGGAACCTAGGTGTGCTATTTGATGGTAATCTTTCCTTTGAAAACCACATCTCTAGTATTTGCAAAACTGCATTTTTCCATCTCAAAAATATATCTAAACTACGACCTATGCTATCAATGTCAAATGCTGAAACATTAATTCATGCATTTATGACCTCACGGTTAGATTATTGTAATGCTTTATTGGGTGGTTGTTCTGCTCGCTTAATAAACAAACTCCAGCTGGTCCAAAATGCAGCAGCTAGAGTTCTTACTAGAACCAAAAAGTATGATCATATTAGCCCGGTTCTGTCTACACTGCACTGGCTCCCTATTAAACATCGTATAGATTTTAAAATCTTGCTAATTACTTACAAAGCCCTTAATGGTTTAGCTCCTCAGTACCTGAGCGAGCTCCTATCACATTATAGTCCCTCACGTCCGCTGCGTTCTCAAAACTCTGGCAATTTGATAATACCTAGAATATCAAAATCAACCGCGG
Organism: Cirrhinus mrigala; assembly: GCA_036247105.1. Lineage (NCBI taxonomy): Eukaryota > Metazoa > Chordata > Actinopteri > Cypriniformes > Cyprinidae > Cirrhinus > Cirrhinus mrigala. The sequence continues at coordinate 30,691,117 of CM070029.1, forward strand.
GCGGGAGATCATTTTCTTATCTAGCGCCCAAACTCTGGAGCAATCTACCCTACACTGTTCGGGACACAGACACACTCTGTCAGTTTAAATCTAGATTAAAGACCCATCTCTTTAACCTTGCTTACACATAACACATCAACATATTCTTATAATTCAAATCCGTTAAAGGATTGTTAGGCTGCATTAATTAGGTCAACCGGAACCGGGAACACTTCCCATAACACCCGATGTACTCAGTGCATCGTCAGAAGAATGGCATCTACGCTAATATTAGTCTGTTTCTCTCTTATCCCGAGGTCACATTAACCACCAGATCCAGTCCGTATCCAGATCAGATGGTCACTGCAGTCCCCCGGATCCAGTCCGAACCCAGCCCAGATGGTGGATCAGCACCTAGTGACGACCTCTACAGCCCTGAATGTCATCGGAGTCCACATCAACTAGATGAGCCCCAGAGACGGATCCACAGTGAAGACCTCGTCACCTAGACGGCTGTCGGCACAAGACCACGGGACCTTTGGCCAGAGGAGAACTGGCCCCCCGACTAAGCCTGGTTTCTCCCAAGGTTTTTTTCTCCATTTGTCACCGATGGAGTTTTGGTTCCTTGCCGCTGTCGCCTCTGGCTTGCTTAGTTGGGGACACTTTCTCTCAACACAATATTGCATTTTATTTTATTGTTTTTGATTAACTACCTTTACCTAAAATGTGAGTGTTTACTGTTGCCTTTGGCATTGTTGATGTACTGTTTCCTATCTAATACTGTACAGCCGCCTTGTCACAATTCTGTATTGTTAAAGGCGGTATATAAATAAAGGTGACTTGACTTGACTTGACTAATTGGAAATAATCATGATCTCAATATTGACGAAAATTAGTTACGATTTCTGCCACAATTAAGCAGCCCTCGTTTTAATTAAAAGTATTTATTATTAAATAATTATTAATTATTAAATTATTAATTAATTTAAATCACAACTAGAATTAAAAAGAAAAAAAAAATACATAGGTTGTCATAATCGTGCAGTCCTAGTGCCAACTACTAATTCTGGTATTTGTAAAACCACAACACAAATAGTTTGAAGTACCTATGATGATTCTGGAAAATGAAAGCTCCTGTCCATTGTCCTGCTGGTACATCATGGTCACAAATGCTCGGTTAGCTGCAGGTTTGCCCACTGGAGCTCCATGAATTAAATCCTTCAGTGTCTTCACACGCAAGTTACTGGTCTTTTCTGCCAGAACAAAGCTGATAGCATCCATCAGATTTGATTTGCCTGAGAATAAACATTTTTCATTAGATAAACATCAAAAAAATAAATAATAAAAATCTCGACTCCACAGTGACCTTAACTTGGAATATTCTCATGCTGGATAAAGATGAAGAACTTTGAGGCAGATAAGATCATTGTTTTGTGTGAGTTTTGTGTTTTTGTAAACATTGTGATTGGCTTCTACTATGGGGTGTAACAATACAGTTAGGTTCAGGTTCAATTCAAGCGGTTCAGTATGTTTTCTGTACAATAGGGGGAACAAAATAAGTAGGGGCGCTCCGACTGATTGGCTACCGATCATTATCGGCCGATAATCCCTTGGGGATGTTAGATCGGTGGTCTCTAGAAAGGCAGATTTTTTTTTTTTTTTTTTTTTTTCCAAAGTCTCCCCTCCACCCCTCAAATTAAAAAAACTCCCCTCTCTCTCAAAAAAAAACAAAAACATCAGGCCCTGAATAAGTGTCTAAAAATCCTGACTGGAGTATCTCTATAAATAATTCTACATGATTAATAGGAGGCTTCAAAAAGATCTGTATCGGTGATCGGATCGGCAGATACAGCTTCCTGTGATCTGCGATCGGTGATCGGCCTCAAAAATCCTGATCGGAGTACCTCTAAAAATAAGTAGGTGCACTTTCACTGCATCAGCAAGTATGTGTGAAATTCACAACCCAATCAACTGCCAAGCAAACAGGTAACCTAAACACGCTGGCCCTGAACACATGTATGCCGTTATTTATGTAAATGTAAACTATATTATTTTCTTCCTCACTGGTCACATGGTAGAAGTCTCACAAGATACCACAGCTGGTAGCAGGGTTGTGCCGACAGACGATAGTATCATGTATTGACAATAGTCAGAGATATATCGCCTGTTGATGATGCCTTTGACGTTAGCAAAACGATTATTATTATTATCTGTCAAAAATAGACTAGGCGCCTAACTTTAGCCGTGTAGTGCAGAGAGCCACTTCGGGGGCGCTACAGAAACTTGCCGCAAGGTGTCTGTTATAAAAGGCACAAATCACGGTGAGCGGGAGGGGGTGTTTCGGGTGGGAAGCATGCAATCTGTAATTGCGTGCAGTTGCTGACGCTCGTGAAAGTGCGCAATCGCTTTTCTATGCGCGCTGTTTTTCCGGTTTTACTTTCACTTTTGAAATCGATCCCGTTCAGCAAGGAGGGGAGAGAATGGAAAAGGCGGGCACAGTCACTCGTTTTGGGGGGGGGGAGGCGCTGCAGATGTGTGCGGTGTAAATACGTAAATAAAATGTAAATAAATGTATTCATCATACAGTGAACTGTTGTTTTTACTCATGATACCGGGAGTGTTTTTTAAAGTGCATAAACTAGCGCTAGACTAGGCTAGGCTAGTCAGTAATGATGTTCTTTGATAATGTAAATGTTCTTTGCTCGTTTTCTGTAGCTTTTTGAATAACTAAGGAAATGTAAACAGTAACTTACAATGTTTCTATTTAACTGTTATCATGTTAAACACAAATTAAGTCATACTGAAAACATAAGGCTGCTTTTAGCCTTATGCTCGTGTTGGTTCATTTGCCGGCAATAAAACTAAGTAAATAATTAAAAAAATTAGCACAATAATATTGTGTATCGCGATCTCGCAGACTGACGATAAGAAGATATGGAAATTGAGCATATCACCCAACACTAGCTGGCCGTAATCATTAGAGTGCAAATACAATGAAAATATTAAGAAAATATTTAGGATTCCACACTATTTGTATGATAAATGCAGATTTTTATCTGAACATTTAAAAATTTATTTCATACTGGGCTGGGCGACAATTCGATAACGATAAATATCACAATATAATTTTCCTCGAAAAAAAAAACGATATGAAGAGTTCGATAAATGTTTGATAAATTTTTATGTGCCAAAAGCGTACGAAACAGCGCGGCTCATTTGAATCGCGCCACACAGACCATTTATCTGCTCGGACCAAAGTTCAAACTGCCGCACTGGATACAGCTCTGACCGGACACTACCAATAAAATTATTTGTTCTACCTATTGGATTGTGTTTTTTAAAGTCTACACCTACCCCAACCCTAAACTTAGCCCCTACTATAATACAAAAACAGTTTTATTGTTGTACAGTGTGACAAAAATAACATTAGATTGATGTGCGCATGCCCAGTAGCTAGAGGTGTATTCCTTCTAGCCTTAACCGAGCTCACTAGAGAAGATGCATTTATTATCCAGATGCAGTGCGGATGAACCTGGAAAAACAGAGCGCGACGCACCGGCAATATGAAACAATATAACAGCAATATGAAATAATATAACTCATTACAGCATGGAGAAATAATTTTTCAATTTAGATATTTATTTTGTTAAGGAAAATTAATGGTCTGGTTTCTACAACTTTTACTTTGGAGCAAAAATCTGACTTTAAACTTGAAAGAAATAAAGATTTGACATTTATCGTGATAATTATCGATATCGACAGATATGAAAAAAATTATTGTGATAATTATTTTGCCCATATTGCCGAGCCCTACATACTGTATAAAATAGCATGTATTTAATAAAATTAAGGGCAAAAAATAAAAATCTCACATTTTTTCCAGAAAGCTTGACCGATTTTACGATTTAGATTTTTTGTGTGTCTGTAACTAGTCAACTTAAAACATAACTACAACAACAACAACATGACTGAAGTTAAAATCTCTTTAATTGTAACTTGAAAAACCTGCCACAAATGAAGCTGAATGTAAGTTGCAGACACTCAACACACTTGGCAGTGCTGACTGATGCGCTCTCTTCCGTTACTTAGCCGTTAATTAGCTGATAATGAATAACATGCAGCGCATGCACATGTTGCTTTCTTTGACGTGAACTCCATTCAATTTGTATATTGTGCGGGAAATGAAGATAAGATTCATATGCGTTTTGCAAAGACTTATGTGGTCAAGTGTAAGGGAAAATCTTTTTTATAAAATCAGACAGATATCTGATCGTAGAAAATATATGAAGTGACCAGGCGTAATTCTCTCGAATCCAAACTATTTCCAAACCACAGATGAAACGTTACTCTCTTTCTCTGGCACAAGGTCATCCTGAAATGAAGAGACATCCGTCTCCACTATGTTAGACGCTATTTCTACATTCCTTCATAGAGTGCTCTCACAAGTGAGCAGTTAATCAGGCATGCCATCATGTGGTCGGACGATATTGTGTCTTAATTATTCTGCCATTGGTTGCAGTGACAACACTGTATCTGATTGGATACGTCCGTCAACATTTTTATTAAAATAGCAATACTTCGATTTAAGAAAAAAAAAAAATAATAATAATAAAAAAAAAAAAAAAAAATTGTGACAAAAATAAAGTTTGATTAAAAAAAAAAAAATCTTAAAGGGGTCATCGGATGCCCATTTTCCACAAGTTGATATGATTCTTTAGGGTCTTAATGAAAAGTCTCTAATATACTTTGATTAAAAATTCTCAATGGTTTTGTAAACAACACCCTTTTTACCTTGTCAAAATGAGCTCTGCAAAAATCATCTCATTCTAAGGAATTGCTCCTTTAAATGGAAATGAGCTCCGCTCACCCCGCCCCTCTCTTCTCTCTATGGAATGACTAGCTTGTTTACTTTAGCCGCATTTAGCCGCTAAACTTCCTAACTACCACGTTTTAAGGAAAGGCGTTTGCAAAGATTCATTAAAAAAACGCTGATACTCACTTCTGCTGTAAGTGAAGCTGGATCACGAATGATTCGCGCGAACATAGACGGATATATGTAGATCGGGATCGGGAGGCGCATTCCCTTCACAAACAAATGTAATCCACTGCATCTTCAGCGACTCAGATGTCGGGAGTAAGTGACGAGCACTATGTTCATTATTACATCCAGCAGCACAACACCTCAATCGCTCAATCGGAGATATTCTTGTTTAACTTACATCCCTGCTTCAACATCGAAACAAGAAAAGTTGCTGGACTGTGACAGCTGGTCTGAGGTAAGAGCTCATGTCAATCAGCTATCGTGGGAGCGGCCTCTGTCGGTGACGGCTCGATTTGAAAAAGGGGATATTATTTTTACATATTAATTAAAAACCACTGCATGGATTTTTGTCATTATAGGGTAGATTTTACATACACTGCCAACACACATTAATGTTCAAACAACATGAAAAGTGAAGTTTGCATCCGATGACCCCTTTAAACAATAACATTGATTTAAATAAACAAATATTCGTTTTTATGAGCTCAAGTATTCGAACGCAGTATTTAAGAAAAAAAAAAAAAAAAAACTAGCCCATCCCTAATTGTCAGCTGGCTAAAAATGTTTTGGCAGGCACACGAAATAAGAAGTTGGGTTTAACCTGATCACTTGATGTACATGTCCTTGTTTTGGGCGGAAAAATATTCAATTTTATTCATAATTCTTTTTTTTTTTTTTTTTAAATCAGCTCAAATATTCAAACACAATATTTTTGAAAAATGTCCATCCCCACGTCTTCAGGTTACAATGCCAATAATGACACAACGCGCCATCTGCTGTCAGAGAGAACCCAGTAGTAGAGAATACAGTATCTGTATTAACTAAAAATGTTTATGTTTATAGTGCTGCCAATTTTTGGTTTCGTTTTCTGTATTAAAGCTAGTTAAATAATGTCAGTGCTTGCATCAGTATTTTTTTTTTCCAGGACATTAATATGCGCTTTATAATAACCCAATAATAGTAATATGCTAGTAATATGCATGCTAATAAGCAAAGAATGCCGTTCACTAATCTAAAGTGTTAGCGAATTTGCTTTATTTACTTTTGTAATGCATAGGCATTTTCAAAATTAAATACTTTGTACTTTTATTTTAATATTTTATTGGACCACTTTTACCCAAGTATGGGATTGTGTACTTTTTCCCCGCTAATGTTGATTCAATTTAAGATTGTTACATGGCATAACACATACATTTTACACATGCACTTACCTGACACTTATTCAAATGTTATATACCGAATATGTGTATGAATGCGTTAATGCGTTGATATTAAGATTATCGTTTGTGATTATCGTAAACAGCTTTTGCTAAAAGTGTTATTATAAGCGAACACACTTACCTGATCCATTCGGCCCAATAATCGCTGTAAACTTGTGGAAAGGCCCGATTATCTGTCTGCCTTTGTAAGACTTAAAGTTTTCGATCTCTATTAACTTTAAGTAGCCCATGGTGAATTACTTTTTCCGAAGAGTTTGATAAAATGAAATCGTGAAAATGCTAACACGAAAAAAGAAAGCGGGCTAACATTAATCACACCTCGGAGCACGATAAATACAGTAAACGACAGACTAATATTTATACAAATAGCCTGCACTTCCAAGCAGAAGAAAGTTCACATTACACTATTAATATATGATTGTGTTATTCGTTGTTATACAAGTAAAACTGGCGGACATAGATGCCTGCTACACAGCGCGCGCGATAGCAGTCCCATAAACAGAACACATATCGCGAGACGTCTTCTTCTTCTTCTTCTTCTTCTTCTTCTTCTTAAACGTTTTTGGCGGTTGGCAAACCAACTGATAGGTGCTTTACCGCCACCTTCTGTACTGGAGTATGGAACAAGAGTTTGGCAGAAAAAAATGTACAAACAGACCTGTCCCTTTCAGAAATATAATTAACTGTGCATATATTTTCCTCAGTGCTGCTCCAAGTATGTTGTCCAATGTAAAGTTTAATTTATATTTTTACATACGTCTTTTAATTTAATTTCCCATCACATGTTGTACAGATTCAGGTTGATTGCAGTGCAAATATAATCCGTTAGTGTGTTTGCCTATTAAATGAAGTGCCTTATTGAGTCCTGTATGTCCTATTCTGATAGGACAGTGGTTATAACCACTTCCTCCCTTCGATTTTTACCACTGATCTATATAATGACTGGATCGCTCATTGCGTTTCTAAACTTCCGTTAGGCAGTGAAGCCACTGGAAGTGTTCGATCCGCCATCTTACTATTTACTATTATTTCTCAGAGTTATGATGTGTATATTTTTAATGTGCCTGACTGAGCAACATTTATTTCAGACTCTTAAAGATCACGCAAATACTGTATTGATTTACTAACATTGCCGTTTAAATGTGAGTAAAATGTTAACGTTAGGTATATATCGTGAATTAATTATTTATTTAACGAACAAATCAGTACATGCTTCAAAATGAATACTGTCAACGAAATCATTGTTGAAACGTGCAACAATGAAGACTTCTGTACGAATAAAAACACTATAACAAAATTACATAAACAGTGAATAACTGTATAGGGCAAATTAAGGTATATGTACACAGCATAAATCTTCATTCAGATTTCTGGATGAGCACTTTGTCATTTGTAAACATATGTTGAACGTCCGGTGTTTATCATGTTCATCTAATGTATTGACTGTAATGTAGGCTATATGAACGTAAATGTTTAATAAGCAGAGGGAATTCCCGACATTAAACAAATAACCGTTTACATGCTTAGGACGTTTGCATTGTGAAAATGTACAGAGACTTCGGATATAAAAACGCGGACTTGTTATGTGATGCTTTCTCATTAAAATCGTATAATTTCCTATTCATTCAATAGAATGTATGTGCATATTAGGGAACACTAATATGGCGGTGTGGTGGCTTCACATTTATGACGTCATGAGCAATCCAGTTCTCTATTATAGATCAGTGATTTTTACCCATCTCTCTTCCCACTCAAACTGTGCTTTGGATATTATAAAAAATGTCTTCCTGTGTCACTAATATTCCAATATTTCTGCCATATATTTTGTGTTTGAACTTTTATTATGGCTTTAGCTTCAGCTTTACTTAAAATCTACTGTTTGAGATTTGAGAGAGAGTTTTGCTAATAAATCTACTTCTTCATTTTCCTTTTTTATGTAATCTATGTATTGTTTGATATACTTTATTTAGAATATCAAGTCTGCATGACTTCCCAGATCTAATACTTGTGAGAGAGAGACTATCAGATGCAATTACTACATTATTTTTTAGGTGCGTTCACACCATATCGGAATTCCCATAATTACAAGATTCCAAATTGTAAAAAAGTGTTCATGTCCTCGTAAAACTCGTAATTACAATCTGTAAACTGGGAGTCTTCTGAGAGCTACGACTTGTACAACATGACCGCTGTACCACCTGACCAACATAGGCTCTGTTTAGGCGTTGATAGTGTTGCCACAGAAAAGCATATTTCCTATCTGAGGACATGAACAGCTCCAAGTAGAACGTCACATGTTGCCATCTCGAAATGAACTACTTGCACAACTACTTCCGCGTTCTACACTGTAAAAAATAAGAAACACAATTTGTTGAGTCAGCTTAAAATAATTTGTTACCCCGCTGCCTTAAATTTTAAGTTCAGTCAACCAAAATAAGTTTAGTCAACTTGAAATGTTAAGTTGTATTAAGTAACAACTTAGATATTTGTGTTTGCTAAACTTAACAGATGGGTAAGTAACCCAGCTGCCTTAAAATTTTAAGTTGATTCAACTCAAATATCTAAGTTGTCACTTAGTATTGTAACAGGACTCGTCAGAAGCGTGAATAGATCCAAGTGCGAGCTTTATTGTACAGATCGTGGTGAAAACAGGCAGGGTCAGACACCAGCAAACAGTACCATCCAGGGCAAGACAAAAGCGTAATCCAATAAACAGGCAGAAGGTCAAAATACCAGAGAGCAGTCCAAAGTAACAAAATAAACAAGGCAATGAAACAAGGCAAAAACTATGGCAATGGAACAAAACTATGAACATGGAAACAATAGCAAGAAACAAGGAAAATGTTTGGTAGAGTCAGCACAGGCAAAACAATACTTCACAACTTCCTGTTTGGCATGGCCCTCCAAACAGGAAGTCACCAAAGAGGGAGCAGTAACAGACAGTACATGGTAAGGGCTCCCTCTGCTGGCATGGCGTTATAGAATCCCCCCCACTAGGAGCGACTCCTGGCGCTCAAGAAACAACAGTCCAGGAGGGTGGGGGAACAGAGGTAGACCAGGGGGTGGGATGGGGGGCCAGGTCCATGCAGAGGAGGTGGGCCTGGATCATGGACCAGTGATAGACAGTGAAGCACTGGACCTGGACCATGGAGCAGTGGCCGACAGTGGAACACTGGAGGACCTGGGCCGTTAGGCAGTGGCAGACAGTGAAACACTGGAGGACCTGGGTCGTGGAGCAGTGGCAGACAGAGAAACCCTGGAGGACCTGGGCTGTGGAGCAGTGGCAGACAATGAAACCCTGGAGGACCTTGGCTGTGGAGCAGTGGCAGGCAGTGGAACACTGGAGCAGAAGTCCACCATGTTAGATTCTGAGGAGCCTGGAGCCATGGCGGAGCAGGCAGAGCAGGGAGCCATGCTGGAGCAGACAGAGCAGGGAGCCATGGCGGAGCAGGCAGAGCAGGGAGCCATGGTGGGGCAGGCAGAGTGGGGAGCCATGGCGGGGCAGGCAGGGCAGGGAGCCATGATGGGGCAGGCAGAGTAGGGAGCCATGGCGGGGCAGGCAGGGCAGGCAGAGCAGGGAGCCATGGTGGGGCAGACAGAGCAGGCAGAGCAAGGAGCCATGGCGGGGCAGGCAGAGCAGACAGGAGCAAAGATACCCACAGTGGAACAAATGACATCCATAGCAGAGCAGAGGAGAGCAGGAATCCCCATAGCAGAGCAGAGGTAGTCCCTTCGAACATGGCTGGACAGGTAGGGGGTATGGGACCGCCCTACTTGGCAATGACATGGCAGGCAGAGAGTTCATGATTGGCCTCCTGGGCGGTGACATGGCAGGGAGTCAGTTCAGAGGTGGCCTCCATGACTGTGACAGGATGGGCAGAGAGGTCGTAGGAGGACGCCACCACCTTAGGAGGTTCTGCAGCCGGAGCTGCCTCCTCCGGGGGCAATGGCGCAGACTCATGGTCAGACGAGATCTCTGGAGTAGACTTGTGGACAGACGAGATGGTGAGTTCATGAATGGACGCCACCTCCTTGGGAGGTTCTACAGTGTTAGCTGACACCTCTGGAGGCATTGGCGCAAATTCGTGGACAGGAGAGGCCTCTGGCACAGACTCGTGGACAGACGAGGCCTCAGGAGCAGACTTGTGGTCAGATAAGGCCTCTGGAGCAGACTCATGGACAGACGAGGACTCAAGAGTGCAGTGTGTAGCCCACACGCTCAAGATGGCAACCGCCATTACAGGCAGCACAGTAGACAGTGGGATGCCTGCCGGGCTTGAGAGTGTGGAGGATGTGAGGTTAGAGAGCGTCAAGATTGCGTGGCTTGGGAGCGGGGGCTCTTGCTTGGGAGCTAAGACGAGACCTGGCGAGGCTTTGGAAGGATGGCTAAGACATGATGAGGGTCTGGGATGTCAGCTGATACGTGACGAGGCTCTGGGGGGTCAGCTGAGACGTGATGAGGCTCTAGGAGGTCAGCTGAGACATGACGAGGCTCTAGAGGATCAGATGAGACGTGACGTGGCTTTGGAAGGTCAGATGGGACCTGGCGAGGTTCTGGCATGACGGCCGTGGCTTGGCGAGGCTCTATGATAGCAGCCATGTCTTGACTTGACTCAGGCAGATCTTCCATGACTTGACTTGAGTTAGGGAGATCTGCCGTGGCTTCACTTGTCTCAGGGAGGTCTGCCGTGGCTTGACTTGACTCAGGGAGATCAGTTGTGACTTGACTTGACTCAGGGGGGTCTGCCGTGACTTGACTCGGCTCGTGAAGACCAGCTGTGACTTGACTCAGCTCTTGAAGACCAGCTGTAACTTGACTCGACTCAGGAACAACAGCTGTAACTTGACTTGACTCAGGAACAACAGCTGTAACTTGGCTCGACTCAGGAATAACAGCTGTAACTTGGCTTGGCTCAGGAAACACAAATGTAACTTGGCTTGACTCAGGAACAACAGCTGACTTGACATCAGAGGATCAGCCATCTTGTGAACTGGCTCTGGGATGGCGGCCATTTTGTGAACTGGCTCTGGGATGGCGGCCATCTTGTGAATTGGCTCTGAAATGGCAGCCATCTTGTGAACTGGATTGGGGGTGGCGGCCATCTTGTGAACTGGACTGTGGATGGCAGCCATCTTGTGAGCTGGCTGTGGGAGGGCAGCCATGACGGGTGCAGACTCTGGAAGGGCGGCCATGACGCGAGCAGGCCCTGGAGCGACAGGCATGGTGTGAGCAGGCCCTGGAGCAGCAGGCATGGCGTGAGCAGGCCCTGGAGAGGCAGGCATGGCGTGAGCAGGCCCTGAAGTGGCAGGCATGGCGTGAGCAGGCCCTGGAGCAGCAGGCATGGTGTGAGCAGGCCCTGGAGCAGCAGGCATGGTGTGAGCAGGCCCTGGAGCGGCAGACGTGACAAGTGCAGGCTGTGGCTTGGCAGACGTGACGTGTGCAGGCTGTGGCTTGGTAGATATGATTTGGCTTGGCAGGCATGACGTGAACAGGCTTTGGCTTGGTGGACATGACATGAGCAGGCTTTGGCTTGGCAGGCATGACGTGAACAGGCTTTGGCTTGGTGGACATGACATGAGCAGGCTTTGGTTTGGTGGGTATAGCGTGAACTGGCTTTGGCTTGGTAGGCTTGGCAGGCTTGGCATGAGAGGTCTCTGTTTTGCTTAACATGACGTGAGCAGGCTTGGCAGGCATGGCACGAGAGGGCTCTGGCATGATGTTAACGATTCCAGATATAACATGTACGCACTTGAGTGTGGCAGATACTAGAGGATGGCAGGGTCTCTCATCAGCAATCCCCACAGTAAACGCAGAACCACTCAGAAGCAAGGCAAAGTCTATGTAACGTACCAGGGACCAGTGAGGGTGATGACCTGGCATCCTACTTGAAATGTCCTTACACAAACCAAAGTAAAAAATGTCCTTGAGGAAATGTCCTTTCTTTAAAGTCCACCAAGTGACTTAGTTCACAAAAGTCAATGACATATTCCTCAATAGACCAGTTACCTTGATGGAGTCGAACGAGGCGTGATGCTGGGTCCATGGTTGATCTGGTTTCAGAAAGCTTCTGGAGCTGTGGTAAGCAAAGTATTCTGTAACGGGACTCGTCAGAAGCGTGAATAGATCCAAGTGTGAGCTTTATTGTACAGATCGTGGTCAAGACAGGCAGGGTCAGACACCAGCAAACAGTAACATCCAGGGAAAGACAAAAGCGTAATCCAATAAACAGGCAGAAGGTCAGTCCAAAGAGAGCAGTCCAAAGTAACAAAATAAACAAGGCAATGAAACAAGGCAAAAACTATGGCAATGGAACAAAACTATGAACATGGAAACAATAGCAAGAAACAAGGAAAACGCTTGGTAGAGTCCGCACAGACAAAACAATACTTCGTAACCTCCTGTTTGGTATGTGCCTCCTTAAATGGCTGCCAAACAGGAAGTCACCAAAGAAGCAGCGGAGGGAGGAGTAACAGACAGTACATGGTAAGGACTCCCTCTGCTGGCATGGCGTTACAAGTATAATTTAACATTTCAATTTGAATAAACTTTTTTTGAGTTGACTGAACTTTTTTACAGTGTACTTGTTACGGCTCAGGAGTTTCCAGATAGCGTTCAGTGTACCTACATACAGACAGTTTCTCATGAGAACGCAGATTATTACTACATTTTAGGGCTGGCATTTCTTTAAAAAACTATTAATCATATTCTCTGTGTTAACATGAATAATCTTCAACCTGCTGAAATGTTACTATAAATACCAAGATCGCTGAGCTTGAGCAAAAACTGAATGAAGCCGAACGATATCAGCGCAGATGGAATCTTCATCTGTACGGAATCCCTTAACAATCTGAATAAAAAAACATAAAGCTGAAGGTTTCCAACATCTGTGCTGCAGTTGTTCCTGATTCAAGTGTGGCGATTCAAGATGACATCGACATTGTGCATCATCTGGGAAAGCTGGAGAACAGGCCAAGACCGGTGATTATTCGTTTCGCGAAAAGATCTACGCAGGATCTGGTGTGGCGGCAGACAAAACACTCCGAGTACCTCAGGAACCACAAACTGAGATTCACCGAAGATTTGACTCAGGCAGACAAGATGCTGAGGATGAAACTCTGGCCATTGGTGGAAGCTGCTAGAAAGGAAGGGAAGAGAGTGTTCTTTGTCGGCGGGGGGCGTTTGTTGATAGGAAAGCCGTGCATCCACCACCCTGATGATGTGGACTTGCGGTCTCATAATGTATGAACACTTGTTTCAACCTGTTGCTCTCTTAAGTTTTTTCTCTTCATCTAATGCCAAAGAATTACTGTTTATTGTCTGAAGTAATTCTCATAGGTTTGCGGCTGGATTAATAATCACATTGTTCACTTGTTTTTACTGGGAATGTAATATTTCAGGTTGTTCCTGTTCTTTTTCATTGTTTACACTGTTTACATTAAATTCACATATCCACATATGTCTTTTTTGTTAATTACTCTCAATGCCAGGGGTTTGAGGTTAAATGTTAAATGTAAGGCTTTGTTTTTATTTGCTAAACAGCAAAAGTTCATTCAACTCCCAATGATGTTAGTTTTTGGAAAACACAATGGGGTAATGATATTTGGTTCGCACATGGATCCAAGCACTGTGCAGGAGTAGCAATTTTTAAAAGTAAGTTTTCAGGAGATATTTTATATTCTGATGTGGTCACTCTTGGTCATTATATTCTTTTAGTTGCAAAGCTTGATCTTTTGACTATAATTCTAGTAAATATTTCTGGGTACAACTCTAAACGTGAAAATGATGACTTATTTGATACATTAGAAATTCGCTTAACACATTGTTTATCTATATTCCCAAATTCACTTATTTTAATTGGAGGTGATTTTAATTTTACTTTAGACAATTCCCTTGACAGATGGCCTCCTCGTGCTCCAACTTCTTCCAATACCAGGCTTAAGGCCTTTATGCAGAAATTTGATATATAAGACTTCTGGAGGGAGAAATTCCCTAATTTAAAATCCTTTACTTGGAACAATAAGGCATGTACTGCCATGTCTCGTATTGGTTATTGGCTAGCTTCTTGTAGCTTACAGAAAGAAAACATTTTAATTAATATTCTTCCTATGCCTCTGACAGACTGTAAAGCAGTTTCTATTAATGTTGGCCTTAAGTCTTTTTCCAGCAGCCATTATAACTCTTACTGGAAACTTAATTATTCAATTCTGGACAACGAATCTGTTAAGGTAACCATTCGCATCACTGTAAAGAACATACTGTAGAATTTACAATAATTTACTGGCAAAAAAGTTGCCAATAAAATCCTGTAAAATAGCCGCTAATTGCTGTAAAATGGATTACAGTATAATACTACAATAAACTGATGTTTGCAGAATACAGTATTTTTTTTTTTTTTTTTTTACAGGATTATAAAATTAAACTTGTAAAAAGGCATTACAGGTTTTTTTTGTAATTACGCTAAATTACAGTACTTACCTGGCAACAGAAGTTGCCAATAAAATCCTGTGAATTCAACAAAAGCCAAGATGTAGCTGTAACATTTTTACTATGAAATTCCTGTAAATAACTATTTTAACTGTGAACTGTACTGTGCTCTTTACCATTATACTGATGTGAATGCATTACAACAAAGATTTTAAAAAATAATCACTCAAATTCAAAGCTGTTGTAAGAAAACTGTTTATTAAAGCTGACACCTGACAACACTAAAGCACTGTCACTGGTAACATAATTTTACTTTTTCAACTACAGAAAAACTTATAAAAAATCAGCTGTTACAAAACAACTACAAACAACTCAAGATTAAAGCATAAAGCAATAGTTAAAAGTTAAAGGGACTGTTTGCCTAAAAATAAAAATGGTCATTATTTACTCTCACTTAAGTTGTTCCAAAACTATGAGTTTCTTTCTTGTGTTGAATACAAAAGATTATATTTTAATGAAGTTTATAACCAGACAAGTAATGGTAGCCATTGACTTCCATAATGGGGCAAAAATATGGAAGTCAATGGCTACTGTCAACTGTCTGGTTACCAACATTTTAAAATATCTTAAAACAAGAAAGGAACTCAGAATTTTGGAACAACTGAAGGTGAGTATATGATGGCAATCCCTTTAAGCTCAAACAACAGAATGGCATTTTGGTACCAAAACGGATCTGACTTAAGTTAAAACTCACAAGAAGTCATACAGTATTTCTGCTTAAAATAAATAAATGTTTAACACTGTCACAAATGCTACTGACTGTGCTGATTCATTAAACCTAGAATACTCTAACAAATATTTAGCCATTTTTTTTAAACATTTAACATTCTTTAACATTTTTTGTAAGTTGACCAGTTGTTTGTTTGTTTGTTTGTTTTTTTTTTTAACATGACCAAAGAACAAGTCTGAAAGCAAGTGTCATTTTATAGATGGCTTTTCCTGTAGGTGTAGTTTTGATACATTTGTAAACTTACATTCTTAACCACTCAAAGTCCATTAGCCTTCTGAGAAGATAACTGTTACGGATCTGGTCGGTGAGCTGCGGACCGCTCACCACCAGATGTCGCTCTCACTCTATTCACACACTCAGACTGTTGCTTTACACCCCGGACTACATTATTCATCAGCCACTGCTCCCACCACCTGCGCCCAATCAGAGACAATATTTAAGCCCCGGTCTTCCCGTCACTCTTCGCCGAGTATTGAACTGTTATACATTCATACAAAGCGTTTCTCCTTGTTATTTCTGTGTCTAGTTTTCCTGTTGTTGAACCCTCGCCTGTCTGATCATTCTCCTGCCTCGCCCACTGGATTACGTTTGCCGCTGGACTGACCCTCGCCTGCTCTATGGACTATTCTTCGCCTTGCTGTCCAAATACCTGTTTGCCATTGTTTGACCCTGCCTGCCTGACCATGTCTATGTCACGTCCCATATAATAAAAGTTTGCACATGGATCCGCTTGTCTCCCGCCCTTCTGTTACAGAATACTCGGCCACACAAGGATCCAGCAACTTTTCGTCCGGACATCATTCAGGTATGGACACTACAGGACAGTTATTAGCCCTCCGGCAGGGCACCCGATCGCTGGAGGGCTACATCCAGGAGTATTTATCTATTGCGCATTATTCAGATTTGCCCGAATGCGCACTGATAGATTTTTTTTGTGAGGGCGTTAACCAGCCGCTTAAGTCACGGCTCATTCGCGAGGCTCCGCGTTCATCGCTCGAGCGTTTTTTGGACTTTGCTTTAATGTGTGTGGGCTCGTCGTTTACTGTGGGGGTCGCGGAGGAGGAACGCGACAACGCGGTAATGGCGGCCGCGCCGGAGCGCGACGCCACGGACCCGCTGGCCGCTTGGATCACTCGGGGAAATGCGGCCACGCTGGAGCGCGCCCGAGCTATGACGACGGCAATGGATCGCATTGCTCAAATGGCGGCGACGGCAATGGATAGCATCGCTCTAATGACGACGACAGCGGTGCCCATTCGCAAGATGGCGGCCGCGTCGGAGCGCGTTCATACCCTGGCGGCGACAACAGAGCCCGTGCACAAGATGGCGGCGACGGCGGAGCCCGTTCACAAAATGGCGGCGGAAACAGAGCTCCGTCACCTCACAGCTGCCATATCAGAGCCATATAAAGTTGCAGCAGCATTTCCTGAATCAAGTCAAGTTTCCAAGTCAAGCCAAGTTGTAGCTGTGTTTCCTGAGTCAAGTCAAATTTCCAAGTCAAGTCAAGCTACGGTCGGCGTTCCTGTGTCAAGTCAGGTTAAAGCTGTGTTTCCTGTGTCAAGTCAAGTCAGAGCTATTGCACCTGTCTCAAGTCAAGTCACAGTCATCTTTTCTGAGCCAAGCACTGTCAAGATGGCTGCCACGCCTGAGCCACTGCACAAGATGGCCGCCGTCTCCAAGCAACTGCACAAGATGGCCACCGTCTCCAAGCAACTGCACAAGATGGCCACCGTCTCCAGGCCACTCCACAATATGGCCGCCATCCGGACGCCACCTGTGGTCATGATGGCCCACGTGCTGGACTCACCCCTAATGACGGTATGGGCAGCTAAAATGGCGCTCCTTCATGCCGTGGCGGCTACCCCAGAGTCAAGTCAAGACACAGCTGTCGTTCTCCACGAGTCAAGCCAAGTCACGGCTGTTCCCCACGAGTCAAGTCATGTCACGGCTGTTGTTCATGAGTCAAGTCCCGTTACAGCGGATTTCCATGAGCCAAGCCAGGCTACAGCAGATTCTCATGAGCCAAGTCAAGTTGCTGCTGTTATTCCAGAGCCAAGTCAAGCTTCAGCCGCTGCTCCAGAGTCAAGTCAGGCTACGGCTATAGCCTCCAAGTCCAGTCAAACTTCCAAGTCCAGTCATGTCAAAGCGGTCGTTTCTGCATCAAGCAACGTCAAGGCGGTCGTTCCTGAGTCAAGCAAGGTAACAGCCGTGATTTCTGAGTCAAGTGAAGGCAATGATCTTCTCAAGCCAGCTCAAGTCACCGCTGGTCTTCACGTGTTAGATCAAGTCATCGCTGATCTCCATGAGCCAAGTCAAGTCACCACTGGTCTCCATGAGTCAAAGCAGTTCACTACTGTTCTTCATGAATCGAGTCAAGTCACAGCCAATCTCCAAGAACCAAGTCAAACCACAGCCGATCTTCATGAGCCAAACAAAGTTATTGTTGATGCTCCAGAGTCCAGCCACGTCCCGCCTGACGGCCCAGAGTCCAGCCACGTCCCGCCTGACGGCCCAGAGTCCAGCCACGTCCCGCCTGACGGCCCAGAGTCCAGCCACGTCCCGTCGGACCACCCAGAGTCAAGTCACATCATGTCAGCCAGTGCGATGGCGATCACCATACTCAGTATGTGGGCCGCACACTACATTCCTGAGGTCACGCCTGTTCCCAAGTCAGCTCCTGAGGTCACGCCTGTTCCCAAGTCAGCTCCTGAGGTCACGCCTGTTCCCAAGTCAGCTCCTGAGGTCACGCCTGTTCCCAAGTCAGCTCCTGAGGTCACGCCTGTTCCCAAGTCAGCTCCTGAGGTCACGCCTGTTCCCAAGTCAGCTCCAGAGCTCCCGTCTGATCACAAGCCTGCGCCAGAGCTCCCGTCTGATCACAAGCCTGCGCCAGAGCTCCCGTCCGGTCCCAAGCCTGCTCCAGAGGTCCCGTCTGGTCTCAAGTCTGTTCCCAATGCCTCGTCTGACCACGAGACAGACCCAGAGGCCTCACCAGTTGGAGAAGCCGCGCCAATGCCTCCTGAGGTGTCAGCTTCGGCTGTAGATCCTTCTAGGGAGGCGGCGTTCTGCCTCAAACTCTCTGCTTCTCCTCTCATTCTGTCTGCCTCCTCTGTCACTGTTCTCCCCAGGTCCCAGTCCATGACGCAGCCTCCTGTTCCGCCCCAGAGGGCTGTGGCACCTCCTGCTCCGCTTCCTGTTCCACCCCGGAGGGCTGCGGCGCCTCCTGTTCCGCCCCGGAGGGCTGCTGCGCCTCCTGTTCTGCCCTGGAGGGCTGTGGCACCTCCTGCTCCGCCTCCTGTTCCGCCCCGGAGGGCTGCTGCGCCTCCTGTTCCGCCCCGGAGGGCTGCTGCGCCTCCTGTTCCGCCCCGGAGGGCTGTGGCACCTCCTGCTCCGCCTGCTGTTCCGCCCCGGAGGGCTGCTGCGCCTACTCCCCCTATTCTGTCTGCCTCCTCTGTCCCTGCTTTCCCCAGGTCCCAGACCGTGACGCAGATTCCTGTTTCGCCCTGGAGGGCTGCTCCGCCTCCCGCTCTGCCTCCGGTTCCGCCCTGGAGGGCTCTGGCGTCGCCTATCCCGCCTCCGGCTCCGCCCTGGAGGGCTCCTATGCCTCCTGTTCCGCCTCCGGCTCCGCCCTGGAGGGCTCCTGCACCTCCTGCTCTGCGCTGGAGGGCTCCGCCTACGCCCTGGAGGACTCTTGCTCCGCCTCCGGCCTCGTCCTGGAGGGTACCTACTCTGTCGGTCCTGCCTCAATCACTGGGCCCCCCACATGGACCTGGCCCTCCAGCCCTTGCCCTGTCTCACCCCCGCCCCACCACTCCCCTGGACTATGCTTCGTTTGTAGCGTCTGGAAGCCGCTCTTTGGGGGGGGGGGGGGGCTATGTTACGGATCTGGTCGGTGAGCTGCGGACCGCTCACCACCAGATGTCGCTCTCACTCTATTCACACACTCAGACTGTTGCTTTACACCCCGGACTACATTATTCATCAGCCACTGCTCCCACCACCTGCGCCCAATCAGAGACAATATTTAAGCCCCGGTCTTCCCGTCACTCTTCGCCGAGTATTGAACTGTTATACATTCATACAAAGCGTTTCTCCTTGTTATTTCTGTGTCTAGTTTTCCTGTTGTTGAACCCTCGCCTGTCTGATCATTCTCCTGCCTCGCCCACTGGATTACGTTTGCCGCTGGACTGACCCTCGCCTGCTCTATGGACTATTCTTCGCCTTGCTGTCCAAATACCTGTTTGCCATTGTTTGACCCTGCCTGCCTGACCATGTCTATGTCACGTCCCTTCAATAAAAGTATGCAGATGGATCCGCTCGTCTCCCCTCTCGTTCCCACTGTTACAATAACACACATGAGGATTGACTGTGTTGTTCCTCTTCTTGGAGACCTTCCCACTTTTTTTTTGCTCCAACCTTTGATGTGCCTGTCTTGGTGCCAGTGTGTGGGTTGATTCCAACAAAACATCTGCACAAACATCAATCAGACAAACATAAGCATGTGCAGAATTTAATAAAACTAGTTCAATAGTTCAAAAGCATTTGCTGAACTATAGTAATGCATTACAAAGGAATAATTCATCCAAAAAAGAAAAATTAGGTCAAGTTTTTTCAAACCTGAATAAATGTATTTCTTCTACTATAATAAAAGAATATATTGCAAAGAATGAGTAAACCAAACAGCTTTGGTTCTCAATGACTTCCACATTATGGAGGAAAAAAAATGGAGTCATAAAGTATTTTGTTTAACTGGATTTTTTTTTTACAGGTTTAGAATAGCTCGAAGATGAGTACATGACAGAATTTGAATTTTTGGATGGCCTATTTCTTGAAGTAGTGTCAAAGTTTTAATTCACCAAAAAAATGGAATTTCATTGTCATTAATCACCCTCATGTCGTTCAAAACCTGTAAGACTTTTGTTCATCTGTCGAACACAAATTAAGATATTTTTAATTAAATCCGAGACAATTTTCCCCCTCAATGGAGAGCAACGCAACAGACATTTTCAAGTCCCTATAGGAAAGAAATAATCGTTAAAATATGAAATCGTCAGACCTGCCAACCTCTGAAAATTTTTTTGAGTACCATCCGGGAGTGGGGGGGGGGGGGTGTTGCAATGCAGCCACAATTTTCAGAACAACTGAATTCAGAATAACTTAATTTGAATTTGAATTATTAAACATTTTAATTAATGTATTTATAGTATATTTATTGTTAATATTATAGTAACAAAAGCACAAAGGTGTCACCAGGTTTTTGCATAGTTTAGAGTGACAAATCGTACCAGCGTACTTTGAAGTCAAAATGCGTAGCCGCTACGCAAAATGCGTACAGGTTGGCAGGTCTGAATCATTAAACATGCGACTCCAGTGGTTCAACCTTAATTTTATGAAGCGATGAGAATACATTTGTGCACAATAAATAAATAAATAAAAATTACTTTATTCAACAGTTTCTTTCAGTCTCTGGTGTGTGTTTTTGGTGCACAAAAGTATTCTTGTCACTTTATTAAATTAAAGGGATACTCGATGCCGAAATGTTGAATAAAGTTTTTGTTTTATTTTCATACAAAAAGTATTCTCATCGCTTCATGACGTTATGATTGAACCACTGATGTCTTCACTACCTTTCTGGGACTTAAAAATGTCAGTTGCATTGATGTCTATAGAAGGGGAAAATCATCTTGGACTTATTATATAAATTTGTGTAATATTTATTTGTGTTCCAAAGATGAGCAAAGGTCCTATGGCTTTTGAATGACATGAGGGAGAGCGATTAATGACTGAAATTTCATTTTTGGGTCAACGAAACCTCTAACTTTTATATTTAAGTAATATAAATATGCACATGCATAGTTAAGTAATTTTTTTTACCTCTGTATAAACTCAAGTGTGCAGGATGCCTCATGCTGGTACACCAGGTTGAAGATGTAGTATGATGCAAACAAAGCAGCAAATCCTGCCACAAAGTTGGGGTGTGGATTCACGACCACTTGGCCCTCAATACTCACCATCCACTGAGTTGCAGTGAGAATTTCACCTAAATGAATAAATACAGGCAACATGTTATAAAAAATACTAACTGAAAATACAACAGACCAAGTTTATTAAATAATTTACAGATTTTGGTTCATTGTACATTACCTAAGACAGTCAGTCTCGGAGAGTCTGGGAGTGTAAAACTCTATTCCACGTCGGCCACTGTTGCTGACACCTAAGAAACAAAACAAAAAAAAAGGGGAAAAAGTAATTACATACAAACTATAACCCCAAAACAATTTTTATAATAAAAAAAAAAAGCACAGAGCATGACTTACATCTGTCTGAAAAATGAGTGCTTCAGGTTTTTCCTTGAAGTGTGACAGAATCAGAAGGATGACACATGGGATAAAAGAGGATGCTCCACTGTCATCAGTATGCGCTGCATCTCATTTGTCCCTCCTGGCTTTCGACGGAAACACTGAAGTATCATCTTTCCCCTTTCTTCCATAGACTTCTCAAGTTTCTCCAGAATGGTTATATTTGTAAGAGACTTAAAGTGCATGTACATCTCTTTGGGATTTGATACGGCCATTCCCTTTTCAAGTCAGCAATCGATGGAGGTGGGTAGGAGTTGATGGACTTCCTTTGAAGATAAGATGTTGCCTTCATTAGCTGACTGAGATGTCCTCTCTCAACCCCAGCTGGTCCCTCAGTACTGTAGAGGTCTTTCATTTCTTGTTGTTTTTCTTTGAGACTCTCCTCAGTCTCTTCTACAGGACACTCAGGCTGCCATCTCACACAACCATATTGGTCTGGAGGTCCTGGGGCGATGTCTTCAGATGACGGATTTGAGGTCTTTTTTCGGTTTTCTTCGTCTTGATAATGTGCAGCCACGATTAACATGCTCCACTCTTGTTTTTAGTTAAGTCAAAAGTGATCCATAGTCAGTACCAATTTTTGTGCCATCTTGCAGGACATCAGCAAAGCTTTGTGGATACTGTTTAACAATCTTTTTTGCAATAGTCAAGCACTGTGACTTTGATGGCTTTAACTCTGTCAGTCTCATCTCATCAATGACAATTCTTACCATTTCTCTGTGATCTTTAGCTGTGTGGCGTCTTCCAACTGCAATGGCTGTTTTAATACCTGTAGGCATCCTGTTTCAGGGAACTTCAAAGTTTTCTGGCCATACACTTAAGTCCACAGTTGTACTGGAACTGTTTGTGCTGGAGACACTTGGTGTGCATGAGGTACTAGAATTTGATGATGGAGAGTCCTCTGTTGTGGTATGATGTGGCATTCTTGTGGCTTCTTGTGGATTTACTTTGTCATAACCTGTTTGGTCTGAAAGGAAAAAAAAAAAAAACATGATACAGCTCAGTACCAATCACAAGTAGTTAAAATTAAAATTATTCTCAGATTTACCTTTATGTTGTCTTAAATACAACTCCACCCGAAAACAAAGATATTTTTTTCATAATTGTGATGTTTATAACCGTACAATGCAAGTCATTAGTATCTTTGCTTAAAGGGACAGTTCATACAAAACTAAAAATGCTGTCATCATTTACTCACCCTCATGTTATTCCAAACATGTATTAGCTTCTTTCTTCTGCTGAACAAAAAATATCATATTTTGAAGAATGATGGTAACTAGACAGTTGAAAGTAGCCATTTGATTTTTTTCTACAATTGAAGTCAAAGACTACCATCAAGTGTCTCTTTACCAACATTTTTAAAAATATCTTCTTTTGCCTTTAACAGAAGAAAGAAGCTCATACATGTTTGGAACATCATGAGGGTGAGTAAATGATTACTGCATTTTCATTTCTTGTGAATGTCAGAAACTCTCAGGCCCTAAAAGGACATAAAGGCAGGACAATGATATTAATTTATATGAATCCAGTGCAACCAAGGATGTGTAATCAAACTTCAATCAAATCATAATCACTCCAGGGAAATAAAAGTTGCATTTTACTCTGCCCTTATTCAAAAACTGATATTACTACATGAGAAAACATAAATTAAACCCTCTCAGTTGCATGGCCTATCTCTATAATGCCTTTAAGTCCTTTCAAGTGTTGGGCCACACTAACAAACACTGTATGAACAAAATCACACACCATCAAAATTTATTTTGTTAATGTTCCAAAAAAAAAAAAAAAAAGTTGTAGGAGCTTGTTTTGAGAAAGCATAAAGGTGAACAAAAAAATCAGTGAAGTCTTCTTTTTAATCTTTCATGTCAAGTGTTTTTGCAGTAGCGATCAGGTAGATGATTATGACATACCGTCTACATTCCACGCATTAAGGAGCCGACGGCTCTGTATTGGCGTAATGTGATCAGGGAGATCTTCCTCTTTAACGAACTGAAGGTCAGACTTGGACTCAACTCCTATGCTTGCCAACTTGTTCAGGAGAGACAGGAGTTTCTCCTCTGGCAGCCCAGGTAGAACTGCCAACACAGCATCTCGAACATCCTCCCCTAACATTGACATGTTTCTACAAATCTGAGAGAGAGTGATGAAAAATAATCACTGGTAAGTCATTCATCTTATACTGCACTAATGGATAATAATCGAGGAGATCCTCTTGCTTTACACAAATGTAGTTTGACTCTTTATCTATCTCTGTCAGTAAGTGGACACCCATATCAACAAGCTCCACAGCCTTCTGCCTCCTCACAACAAAGAAGACAGAATCATTACAATGTATTAAAATCAGCTTAATTTCACCCATGTGTAGACTGTCATCATCTTGTTTTATTGCAACATACATGTTTTTCTTGTACTTTGTGCCTTTGTAAATGACTTCATTTGCAGCTAAAGTGGAGTCATGAGTGAAATTAAATGCTGCAGTTGATGCCTGAATGCTGTCATTGTAGTCACCAGCATAAAATCCATCTCCTCTACTCACGTGAACTACAGGTGGAAAAAGACTCCCTGCACTTAAGTATGCTTGAAGGAGCTGATGTCGCTCTGATAAAGTAGCACACAGGTTTTTGAAATTGTGCAATTTTCTTGCACACTGTTTAAAGTAAGTGTGCTTACTTTTTAAATCGGAGCAACCAAAGGCGGATCAGAGGTCCAAACTGGACTATTAGCTCCGGATAGTGAGACAGATAGTGGTGTTTTGGTTTAAGGGGAACCTCTGGAAATAATTCCACTCTGAACTGGATGTATTCTTCAATGAGGACACCCAAATAAGCAACCTGATCAGGAGTAATAGCTGGTGAACACGCATGCGCAACTATTTCTCTTAGGAGCAAAATCAGCTTCCATACACCACTTTCGCCTGGGTTTTTAGCCTGTCTCCAACCAACAAAGGGAGGACTCTTAATATGCACCAGTTTTGGACAGCATGCCCACTCAACTTCTTACTATTTGGACAAAACTCTGGAGGTTTGACGGCTGCTTCATTTCCAAGGCAAGTGAATTGACTTATGCTTCTATTTAATAGGTTGTTTGCACATGACGTCATTACTGTGGCGCGAAATGCAGCTGGAGGGCAGGAAGTGATTTTTCTCCATAGGAATCACTAGCAGAAACTCAAAATGCCTATGTTTTGCGTTGTTTATGGATGCTCAAATCGGTCAAACCGAGAAACCACAAAAGAGCTTTTATCATGTATGAAAATTTGTTGTTCATAAGGGGGGAAAGGCAAGAAATTGACTGAAAACCGCAGGAAAAAGTGGCTTGTAAACCTCCGTCTGTGGTCAGGAGGAGTGTCGGATAATTCTTGTGTGTGCAAAGGGTTAGAAAAGATATAATAATACGTTAAGATATTAATAAAGAAATATATAAATAGATAAAGCGTGAGACAGTGAGAATTCACTTAATGCTAAACGCAACACGTAGACACAATATAAGATATTATATTTGTTTCGAGAGCATCATTAATTATAATGGAACATTGTGAGATTTCAATAAATTGAAGTGAGTGACAGCTTTTTAGTGACTATACGGAAGCGCTATTTGCTCGCTTTCTATAAACAGTTCGGAATTTTAATAAAAGTTTCGCTTTGCGTGCTGCTAACAGGACCAATAGCCACAAAACCGAGCAAATAGCGCTTTCATATAGTCACTAAAAAGGAAAGGAAAAGGAAAGGACGTCTGTCAAAAAGCTGTCACTCACTTCAATTTATCGCAATCTCACAAGTTCCCATTGTAATCAACTGCAAATATAATATCTTATTTACATTGTATCTATGTGTGGCATTTAGCATTGAGTGAATTCTCAGCATCTCACCCTGTATCTATTTACATATATCTTAATATTATTATATCTTTTTTAACCATTCGCGCACACAGGCGTTATCTGACTGTCCTCCTGACCGCAGACGCAGGTTTACAAGCCACTTTTTCCTGCTTTTTTTCAGTCAATCCTTGCCTTTTCCTCCTTAAGAACAGCAAATTTTCATACACGATACAAAATGAAATTTCTCGGTTTGACCGATTTCCATAAACAACTGAAAACATAGTCATTTTGAGATTCTGCTATTGATTCCTATAGAGAAAAATCACTTCCTGCCCTCCATCTGCATTTCGCGCCTCCTCAGAATCACGTGATTGCAAACAACCTATTTATCGTAAGTGAAATGCTTCTCTTTGTTTACCAAGTGGTTGATGCATAATGCCATATCACAGGAAACAACCCCCTCAAAAAGGTCATGACCTAGGCATGGTGGGAGACCAGGCTGGCTGACGTGAAAGTAATGCAGCTGGTTGAATATGGAGTCAAATTTTATTCCACAAACAGATTCTCTGTTGTTTTCTCTTAGGTCTTCAATGTGCTGCTGATATGACAGCTTTGTTCTTTTTGAACCAGCTGACAATGGACTACATTCAAATGTTTGTCGGTCTATGTCACAAAATCTACAAAAAAAAAGTACTCCTGCAGGAAGCCACCAATACAATGTGACCCGAGATTGTCTCCTACAATTGCACATAGAGTTCCTTTAATAACTTTCCCATCCTTCAGTGCAATGCCACATTCCTCTAGTTCTTTTAGGTCTTTAATCAAATGATTGAAAACAACTTCTTGACCAAAATACTTCAAATCTTGTTCCCTGCAGAGGAGAACAAGCTGCACCTGATCAATACTGGACCTATTATAGGGTAAAATGTCCCCAAGTGTCAAATACACTGCCAAAATCTTGTGCTTCTTTCGGCCGGATCCTAAAGGATTTACAACCTCGAAAGCATCTTGATAGAGAACCAAGGCCATAGATGATTTGTCTTTTTGAAATAAGGCATTATTGGCAATATTACATCCATCCCAAATGTCCTTAAACACATCCTTGTTTGGTTGTCGAGAATAAGATTGTTCATATTGCTTTCTGAATGCTTCTGAATCGAAAAGGGCATTAAGAGTTTTCTTTATTGGTACGTACTGGGCAAAGCATTCTTTCCCTGAGTCATTAGCACCTAAATACACAGGCACTGGTTCAACATAGTTGAAGGAGTTTTTAAAGACATTGATCTGTACGCAAGATAGAATTTCCTGCTTTAAGTATGTCATTCCTTTTAAGGTCTTCAATAACGTCAATTATTGCGTCACTAGACAGCCCAAGTTCTGAGAATCTGTTCTTTAGATCTGAGAAGATGTGTGCCTGGGTCAGATCATGAATTCCTTGGACTTCCTCTATGATGGTCTGAATTACAGATGAAGGTAAAAGAAGCTTTGCCTGCAGTTTCAAATGAAAGAGTAATAAATTCTTCAAAAAAACATCTTCATCTACACTTTCAAAGACTTCACTTGGCTCAGGCCCCTCACTCTCATCTTGAGATGTACTGGGCTGACACACATGTTGTAATGGGTTTGATAAAACTGCTTCATGTAGCTCAGGTGGGCTGTTTTTGTGTGTTCTTGAGATATGAGATGCAAATGTGGATTTCACAGTAAATGTCCTTTCACAACCCTTAAAAGGGCATTTTAATTCTCTGCCCTCATCTATGTGGCCTTTTAAATGTCTAATTAGATCACTCAGAACTGTACATGTGAAATTACAATGTTCAATCTGGCAAATCAGTGATGTGTCTGTTTGCTCAAATCTGGCACCTCTATGTGACTTCTGATAAGCCTTATGGTCTCCATATAGATGAGACTTGAACGCTGAAAATTTTGTAAAAGCATGGGAACAGTCAGGTACTCCACAGGTGAAAGAGCGGTTTGGAACATTACTGTGTACTTTTACGTGTCTAGTAAAACCTACAATGGTATTGCTCTCATATTGACAGAATTTACAGTGATACATTTCTCATTTAGATTTAGGTTCAAGCTTTATATACAAGTAGGTTATATGAGAACTTTTTTTGCTTGTCATTTAGACGGATTCATTGCTTATATCGTTTGAAGCAAAATTGTTTACATTACGTTTGGTTTTGACTCAGGCCTTTTAAAAATACTGCCATTACACGTTCTCAGTAAACCAGCATTTCAGTCTATATGTTGTGTCTGTTTATATGCAATTATTTCAAAAATACTCCATCGAGAGTAAGGCGAATAAATCGGTAACAAAAAGCAGCATTTATCAACACCGGCATGACATTATGTTTTTACGTTTTAGCTCCGTGATGTTTCGGCTTGCCTGACAAAAAATTAATTAAAAAAATAAGTTAACGACACATTCCTTTACAAAATACACTTAACATTTCAGAGAAACTCATCCAATGATGTTAATATTTACGTTTTTCAACAGCAAAGACAACTGAGCACTTCATGTAACGTTAGTTTTGTCTCACACGCACTTCGATAGCAATGCTGTGCCTGCCAAACTACAAATACTCTCTAGAAAGCAAAGGCAAATAACGCTAACAAACTGCAGCATATATCAACATTGTCAGGCATTCACCACAGCCACCTCTATCAGCTACGTCACCTACAGCGCCACCCATTCGTTCTGCCTCACCGGAGTTCTGATTGGTTTCACCTGACACTCGTTACCACACCCTTTAAATAGACTGCTCAGTCATTCAGCGTTTGTCTGGTCTACAGTTCACTACCCTGAATGCTAGCTCCAGACCGCTTCCTGCTCAGAACCTCCGGTGTGTGCTCCATCTGCCATCAACAACCTTATTTGAAGCCTATGAACTCTACTTACAGGAAAGTCACATCAATCTGCACTTCTGCTACTGTTTTATGTTTACTTTGCATCTCTCTGTTAATAAACATCCTTCCATTCCGTTTTACTTCCCTCTCTGGTCTCATCCTTCACCCCAGCGTGACAGAAGACCAGACCGACTACAGCACATCTACAAACCGATCTGCAATGAGCACCGAACCACCACAAGTCACCGATCTGCTTTTGGAACTGGTGAATGCCATCAAGGCGGCAATGAGATCAACACCTACCCCACCTGCTGCCTCAGGAAGTCCCATGGCCTTACCCGCGACATTCGCGGGAGAAGCGACTGAGTGTAGCGGTTTTCTTCTGCAAGTAAACCTGTACATCCAGATGCAACCACAACAGTTCTCCTCCGACAACGCCAAGGTGGCATTCCTCATCTCACTGCTAACCGGTAGGGCCCTCCAATGGGCAAAGGCTATTTGGAACGCAAACAATCCGATCATTAATTCTTATGAACAGTTTACCGCTCACTTTTCTGAAGTTTTCAGCACGGTCACGAACACGCTCTCCACTTCCGATCAACTCTTCCGGCTACAACAGGGCACTTCTTCGGTGAACGACTACACTCTCCGCTTCCGCACTCTGGCGGCGGCTAGTGGCTGGAATGAGACTGCACTTCTCGGAGCTTACTGTCAAGGACTCAACCCGGAAATCCGCACCGCTATGGCGTTGTATGACGACTCAATAGGCCTGGAAACTTTCCTCCAACGTACTACACGAGTTTCCCAGCGACTAGCCGCCTGCCAGCCACCGGTAACTGCTCCTCAGTCCGCTTCAGTGGCTGCTTGTACTCCAGTACCAGAACCCATGCAAATGGATTCCACACGACTATCCCGCACGGAAAGAAATCGACGGATCACCCTGGGACTCTGTTTGTACTGTGGACAAAATGGTCATCTCATCCGTAACTGCCCCATCAGACCCCCACGCCCAGTGGTGAGTACTATTACTTCAGACATTGAAACCTCGCAATTAACACTCATACCGGTTACTCTACGTACTGTTGATTGTACGCTGTCTGTGTCTGCTCTTGTTGATTCAGGGTCCTCCGGCAACTTCATTTCACAAGAGTGCTTAAATCAACTACATCTTTCCCGTCAACGACACCGCCATGAATATTCCGTACGCACAATTCAAGGAAAA
The DNA here is from genome assembly GCA_036247105.1 of Cirrhinus mrigala. Lineage (NCBI taxonomy): Eukaryota > Metazoa > Chordata > Actinopteri > Cypriniformes > Cyprinidae > Cirrhinus > Cirrhinus mrigala. Next base: position 30,720,820 of record CM070029.1, read on the forward strand.
CCACTAGGGCGTGGGCGGATCCGTCACTCATCACCTCACATCACCTTGCAAGTAGGACTGTTTCACACTGAACGGATTCGGTTCTTGGTACTGGAGGATTCCACCGTGAGTATCATCCTGGGACGCCCCTGGCTTCAACAACATCGACCCATCCTCCGCTGGGATCCTTGCGATTGTCATAAGCTGGAGTGAAAGCTGTCAAGACAACTGCCTCTCCAATCTTCCTCAACCACTTCCGGTCCCGGTTACCTTATCTACACTCGTGGAGAGCCCTGAGGTCGAGGATCCTCCAGAGATCCCGGCGGAGTATGTTGCGTTCCAGGATGTTCAGTAAGCAAGCAGCCACTCACCTTCCACCTCATCGGCCATGGGACTGCGCGATCGATCTGCTGCCTGATGCCAAGCTCCCAAAAGGCAAGGTCTATCCACTGTCCATCCCGGAGCGCCAGGCGATGGAGGCTTACATTGAGGAGGCTCTTAAACAGGAATTCATTCGTCCATCAACCTCGCCGGCCGCTTCCAGCTTCTTCTTCGTGGGTAAGAAGGATGGAGGTCTAAGACCCTGCATCGACTATCGTCAACTCAATTCCCAAATAGTTCAACAACCGTACCCGCTGCCCCTGGTCCCAGCCACCCTCGAAGAGCTTCGTGGAGCCCGGATCTTCACGAAGCTGGACCTGGGGAGTGCGTATAACCTCATTTGTATTCAGAAGGGAGACGAGTGGAAAACAGCCTTCGTAACACCCACAGGCCACTACGAATACCAGGTGATGCCGTACGGTTTATCCATCAGTCCCTCGGTCTTCCAGACGTTTATGAATGAGGTGTTCCGGGAGTTTTTACATCAGTTCGTAGTGGTCTACATCGACGATATCCTGATTTACTCCCGGAACCAGGCCGAACATCGCCAGCACGTCCTGCAGGTCCTCCAGAAGCTACGACAACACAGTCTGTTCCTGAAGTTAGAGAAGTGTGAGTTCCACCAACCTACCGTACAATTCCTGGGTTATAACATCAGCGCCGAGGGCGTGCAGATGGACCAGGGCAAGGTCGATGCTATCCTCAAGTGGCCCATGCCAACCAGTGTTAAGGAACTCCAGCGCTTCCTAGGATTCACAAACTTCTACCGCCGATTCATCATGGACTACAGTACCATCACAGCCACATTGACCTCCCTCCTGCGGGGTAAGCCGAAACACCTGCTCTGGAACCCCGCTGCCCACGAAGCCTTTGAACAGCTGAAGACCACCTTTAGCACCGCTCCCGTCCTCCAACATCCTGACCCTGAACGACCTTTCACGGTAGAAGTTGACGCCTCTACCATCGGCGTCGGAGCGGTGTTATCACAAGCGGTCGGTGAGCCTCCTGTCCTCCATCCCTGTGCCGCCTTCTCCCGTAAGCTGACTCCGGCGGAGCAAAACTATGACATCGGGAACAGAGAGCTATTAGCTATCAAATTGGCCCTGGAGGAGTGGCGCCACTGGCTTGAGGGAGCGGCTTACCCTTTCACCATCAGCAGTAGGACCCTCTCGCTCTTACAATCTCGTTACTGGTGGCCCAGTATGCACCAGGATACCATCAGGTACGTCCAAAGCTGCTCAGTCTGTGCCAAGTCTAACTCTCCCCGTCAACTTCCCACAGGCAAACTGGTTCCCTTACCCATTCCGGAGAGGCCCTGGTCCCACCTCGGCACGACTTCATCACGGACCTGCCCGAGTCTGAGGGACACAGCTGTGTACTCGTCATCGTGGATCGCTTCTCGAAAGCATGTAAACTGGTACCCTTGAGAGGGTTACCCACTGCCATGGAGACGGCCGAACAACTGTTCCATCAAGTCTTTCGGCACTATGGTCTCCCGGAGGAGATAGTCTCGGACCGGGGCCCTCAATTCACTTCCCACGTATGGAGAGCATTCTTCAAGATATTGGGTATCACAGTTAATCTTTCTTCTGGTTATCATCCACAGACGAACGGCCAGACTGAGAGAAAGATCCAGGAGCTTGGACGTTACCTCCGTGCATACTGCCAGGACGACCAGCACAGCTGGAGCAGGTTCCTCCCGTGGGCCGAGTACGCACAGAACTCTCTCCGCCAAGACACCACCGGGCTAACACCTTTCCAGTGCGTACTCGGTTACCAGCCTCCGCTGTTCCCCTGGACGGAGGAACCCTCCAACGTCCAAGCTGTCGACCACTGGTTTCGAGAGAGTGTGGGACTCAGCCCATCACCATCTTCAGCAGGCAGTAAGACGGCACAAGTCCTTCGCCGATTCCAGAAGACGCACCGCCCCCCTTTACCAGCCTGGGGATCTTGTCTGGCTCTCTACTCGGGATCTGCGACTCCGCCTGCCCTGCCGTAAGCTGAGTCCCCGCTACATTGGTCCTTTTCGCATCCTGAGGCAGATTAACAACGTGACGTACCAGCTTCAGCTCCCACCCAGGTACAGAATTCATCCCACATTTCACGTTTCCCTCCTTAAACCCTTCTCTCCCTCTGTCACAGACGTCCCGGGAGCTGAGGCTGGACCCCCTCCTCTGGAGATCCTGGACCAACCCTCAGTGTACACCGTCCGAGAGGTCCTGGACTCACGGCGTCGAGGAGGCCGCCTGGAATATCTGATTGACTGGGAGGGGTACGGCCCGGAGGAAAGATCATGGGTGCTTAGAGATGATGTCCTGGATCCATTACTCTTGTTGGAGTTCCACCGCAGCCACCCTAATCGGCCGGCCCCTCGCAGTCGCGGCCGCCCTCGGCGTCGTGTTAGGGCGTCGGGAGCTGCCCCTGGAGGAGGGGGTAATGTCAGGCATTCACCACAGCCACCTCTATTAGCTACGTCACCTACAGCGCCACCCATTCGTTCTGCCTCACCGGAGTTCTGATTGGTTTCACCTGACACTCGTTACCACACCCTTTAAATAGACTGCTCAGTCATTCAGCGTTTGTCTGGTCTACAGTTCACTACCCCGAATGCTAGCTCCAGACCGCTTCCTGCTCAGAACCTCCGGTGTGTGTGTGTGCTCCATCTGCCATCAACAACCTTATTTGAAGCCTATGAACTCTACTTACAGGAAAGTCACATCAATCTGCACTTCTGCTACTGTTTTGTTTACTTTGCATCTCTCTGTTAATAAACATCCTTCCATTCCGTTTTACTTCCCTCTCTGGTCTCATCCTTCACCCCAGCGTGACAAACATTAACATGATGATAACGATTTACCTTTTAGCTTAGGTTGCTTTCTGAAATGGCACGCAACGCATTTCTCCTCCTCGCCTGAAGCAACAGATAAAGTTAACTACACATCCCTTTACAAAATAGCTAAACATAACATTTAGGGGGAATATCCTGATAAAACTTATATAATGTTATAAACTTATATATATGAATTACTTAACATTAAAATAAATAATTAATACTTATGGAAGTAAATTTAATTGAACTTACCAAAAAAATCAATTCCCGTTTATCTTAAGCTGTTGTCGCTGTGCTTCAGTCCACCAGATTTCAAACCATATCAGCCCGCGCAATACCATAATGCCACAGCACAGTAAATTCTTGTAAAAATATTTAAGATACAGTGAAAGCACCTCCTACCTGTAAATTAATTACAGCTAACAGTGAAATATACAGTTAACACTTGTAAAACCCTGTATAACCCATAATGCATTGCAAATTACAGCAATAAATTGTAAAATGGCAAAACAGTAAGTTTCTGTATAATTTTGCTGTAAAAAATACAGCAATTTGTTACAGATTGCACAGTACTGGAAATTACAGAGATGGCTAGAGAAGGGTGAACAAAACTTTCTTTTTTTTTTTTTTTTTTAAATTAGAAAAAACTCAAAATACAATTTCACATTTGAACATTAATGGTATAGTAACACATGACCCGAGATCTATTGCTGATTATTGTTCATCTTTTTATAGCTCTCTTTATGAATCAAGATTTAATGAAAAGGTTACTTCTGATTTTTTAGATTCATTAATACTAAATCTGTAAGTGAAGACAAAAAAGAACTATGTTATAATCCTATTTGTATAGAGGAAGTCTTACATGCTATTAAGGAACTTAAGTTTAATAAATCCCCTGGTGTGGATGGATTGACCTCTGAATTCTATAAATCTTTTTCTGAAGAACTTGCTCCTTTTCTCTTAACACTTTTTTTCTCAGAGTATAGAACTTGGAAAGGTTCCACCCACCCCCACACAAGGCTTAATTACCTTAATACCCAAGCCAAAAAAAAAGACACATTGCTTTAGACAATTGGCGACCAATTTGCGTGCTTAATATTGATTATAAAATTTTAGCCTTTATATTTTCTGTTAGAATAAAAAGACTTTAGACTTAATTATTGATGATACAAAATCTGGCTTCATTAGGGAACAGACACATTTCAAATAATATTCATTTAGTTTTAGATCTTATTGATTATCCCTACCTATATTCAGATAAAAGCTTCATTCTTTTTTTGGACTTCCATAAGGCATTTGATACTGTTGAACAATTTTATTTTTTTGGTCCTTAAAAAATTTGGTTTCGGTAATTATTTCATAAAGACTATTAAGACTTATGCTCCAATGGTAGCTGTTCAATCAAACTGCAAGCTGGCACCTCACCTAGATTTAGTCTTAATCGTGGTATCCGACAGGGATGTCCTATTTCTCCTTACCTGTTTTCACTCTGTTCACAACTACTTGCTGATTTTATTAAACAGAGTATTTTAAGAGCAATTACAATTGCAGATAACATCATCACCATTAGCCAATTAGCAGATGATACCACACTTTTTCTAAAAGATGCAGGAAAAATACCCAAAGCTATTAATATTATCCATATGTTTTCTAAAGCTTCAGGTCTTCACTTGAATATTAATAAGTGTGAATTAATGTCTCTTAAGCATTGTGATTTATCATCTATTTGTGGTATCCCAATAAAAAATGAAGTCACATATTTAAGTATAAAGAGACTAAAGGATAAAGAGAGAAGATGTGAGCTAAATTTCTCCCCTATAACTGATAAGACAGAAAAAGTTAAATCAGTGGTTACTAAGAGATTTATCTTTGAGGGGGAGAGTATTGGTTACCAAAGCAGAGGGCATTTCAAGGCTCACATATACAGCTCTCTCTCTCTAGCAGTCAACAATAATATTTGCAAGACTGTTGATAATATGCTTTTCAAATTTTTTTTATGGAAAAAAAAAAAAAAAAAACATTATATTAAGAAATCTGTGGTTACACAACTGAAAATGGAGGTTTGAACTTCTTAGATTTTACCACTCTTAATTATACTTTTAAAGTTAACTGGATCAAACAGATCAAACAACTAGTATATGGAACATTATTCCTTATTATATCTTTTCACAGCTTGGAGGTCTTCATTTTCTTTTGGTTTGTAACTACAGCATTTTTAAACTTCCGTTAAAGTTATCCAGTTTTCACAAACAAATGCTTCTCTCCTGGAACTTAATTTATAAACAAAATTTCTCACCTAATAGAGGTTTTATATGGAATTATAAACATATTTTATATAAATCTAAATCACTGTCTTTTGAAAATTGGTTTTCTAATGATATAGTTTTGGTGAGCCAACTTTTCAACCAAGAACGTCTGCTGTTAACTTATTCTAAATTTTTGTCTAAATTTACAATCCCAAACACTCCTAAAGAATATGCTGTAGTTATGGATGCCGTCCCCTCTGGGCTAAAAATGCTTTGTAAAAATACATGCCCCCAATCTTCTCTGCAGTCTTTAGATCCTGTTGACACTTGTAACGCCATGCCAGCAGAGGGAGCCTCTGCCCATGTACTGGCTGTTACCGCTCCCTCTGCTGCTTCTTTGGTGACTTCCTGTTTGGCAGCCATTTAAGGAGGGCCATGCCAAACAGGAGGTTGCAAAGTATTGTTTTGCCTGTGCTGACTCTACGAAGCGCTTTCCTTATTTCTTGCTATTGTTTCCATGTTCATAGTTTTGTTTCCTTGTCATAGTTTTTGCCTTGTTCATTGCCTTGTTTATTTTGTTACTTTGGACTGCTCTCTTGAATTTTGACCTTTTGCATGTTTTTTGGATTACGCTTTTGTCTTGCCCTGGATGTTACTGTTTGCTGGTGTCTGACCCTGCCTGTCTTGACCACGATCTGTACAATAAAGCTCGTTACAGAATACTTCACCACCCACAGATCCAGCAGCTTACGGAATACAGATCAACCATGGATCCTGCATTACACCTCTTTCATCTTCGTCAAGGTAATCACTCTATTAAGGATTATATCATGGACTTTTGTGGACTGTGCCACTTGGTGGCTTTCAATGATGTGAACAACCATGCAATCCCACAGTCCCCACCACACCAAAGCCTACTCGCGTCATGTCTAGTAAGCCAGAGACCTCTCACGCCATGCCTGCCAAGCCAAAGCCTGCTCAAGTCATGTCTACCAAACCAGAGCCTCATCATGTCTCAGCTGATTGTCTAGAGCCTCGTCACGTCTCAGCTGACTTCCCAGAGCCTTGTCACATATCAGCTGACACCCCAGAGCCTCGCCAGGTCTTGTCTCATCTCCCAAGCCACGCAGAGCCCACGCTCCCAATCCACATGCCCACAGCCTCCACGCCCTCAAGCCCGGCGGGCTTGCCACTATCTATTGAGCTGCCTGTAATGGCGGTTGCCATTTTGAGCGTGTGGGCTACAGACTGCACTCCAGTGTCCTCGTCTGTCCATGAGTCTGCTCCAGAGGCCTCATCTAACCACAAGTCTGCTCCAGAGGGCTCGTCTGACTACAAGTCTGCTCCTGAGGCCTCGCCTGTCCACGAGTCTACTCCAGAGATCTCGTCTGACCATGAGTCTGCGCCAATGCCCCCAGAGGTGGCAGCTCCGGGCTGCAGAACCTCCTAAGGGGCGGCATCCTCCTATGAACTCTCTGTCCGTCCTGTCACGGCCATGGAGGCTACCTACGAACCCTCTGCCTGCCATGTCATGGCCAAGGAGGCCAATCATGAACTCTCGACCAGTCCTGTTCTGGCCAAGAAGGTCGGTCCCATATTCTCTGCTCTGCTGTGGAGATTCCTGCTCTCTTCTGCTCTGCTGTGATGGTCGTCAGCTTCACCGTGGAGATCTTTGGACTCATCCGTTCCATTGTGGGAATCTTGGCTTCCTGCTCTGCCTGCCCCGCCATGGCTTCCTGCACTGCCTGCTCTGCCATGGCTCCCTGCTCTGCCTGCCCTGCCATGGCTCCCTGCTCCGCCATGGCTCCAGGCTCCTCAGAATCTACCATGGTGGACTTCTGCTCCAGTGCTTCACTGCCTGCCACTGCTCCACGATCCAGGCCCAACTCCTCTGCATGGACCTGGCCCTTCGTCCCACCCTTCGGGGGGTGGGGGGGTGGATGGGGTAGGATTCTGTAACGCCACGCCAGCAGAGGAAGCCCCTGCTGGCAAAGTTTAGTATACATAAATGCAAGTATGGCGATTATAAACCATTGTTTCTCATTTTCAAATCAGAAGTTAAGCAATACGTAAAATCTATTTACAATCTGACGAACGAGACAGCTGTTAAATGTATTAATGTATGTAAACATTTTCATGTTTTTATGTAATTTTCTTTCTTTTTTTTATTATTATTATTATTTTATTTTTATTTTTTTTCCTAATTCATTGTAATTTTGTATCTCCATTTCTTTGTGTTCACCTCCTGGCTACTGTAAAATAAAAAAAAATAAAAAAAAGTATAAAAAGTATAATTACGATAGGGCGTGAACGCACCTTTATAGAGGGTATGCACTGACATCACTTTTCTGCCAGGACACGCGCCCTCAGTCATGTTTCGCTGCCTGGAGACCATTTTCTTTGAATTGCAGCGATTAATTTGCTTCTCTTTTCAGTAGCTTTCAGCAGTCTGTATAAATATACCTCAGGTTTCTTGTAAAATCTCTTTGTCAATCACAAAGCTCATTCTGGTTTTAGAGGTGTTTTGTATGTTCTGTCACAGCATTTGCGTTGAAACCAGTGCTGCCACACAGTCTTTTTGCCACTTAGAGGGCGGAGCCGCAGCCACTCCAGCTGACAGTGATGTCACATGCATACCCTCTATTCCTTTGCCGTCGTCTTCTTCTTTCCAGTTTAACAGTGGTTGGCATCCATCTTGTGCATTACTGCCCCCTACTTGCTCCTATTGTAACTTTCTGGACTAGCTGTGTTGATGGTTTGATATGGCATAAATCTGGAAACTACCTCATAAATATTTAGTCACAAATAAAGTAAAAGAAATTTCTTTCAAACTCATTCATAAATACTATCCCTGTAACTGTTTTCTTGCAAACAGATTTAACTGTGATATTGATACTCTATGTACATTTTGTGGTCTACACACAGAAACGTGTAAACGGTCTGCTATCAACTGGCTACCTTACGCATCTGTTGTGTGCTTTATTAAGGACATAATTGTGGCATAATTATGTCAAAAAGTGTTGAAAAACGAAAGAACGGGCGAAAAGTCTGGAACCTTTGGCTGAGAGGAGTTCCAGAAAAGGAGAAGGGATGAAGTCATCCGCATATGTGAGCAAACATTGGCAAGGGCAAATTCTCCTTTGCTATAGACTCAGTTCACAGATTGGGGAAAAAGCAGAATCAAATTGGCAGCAAGTCTGTCCCTTGCGCTGTCATAGTACAGTTTACATTGTGCATTGTCAGGGATGCTGTGTGGAAGGCAGCAAAGTCTTCGGCTTATTTGAAGGACAATGGGTTGTGGTTCATGGAAGACCTTACTCCACTGGACAGAGAAAGACGAAAGAAGCTGTGGCCTATGGTAGAAGAAGCACACGCAGCTGGAAAAGCACGCGTCTTCATTATTGGTATTGAGATCCATTTGCCTGCGTATGCTGAAAAAAAAAAAGTAAAGAAAAAAAAGAAGACTCAGACTTTCTTTTATGCACATAGCTCCCTTTTGCGGACCAGGGGCCTCATGTACAAAGACTTGCGTTGAATTCATACTAAAACATAGCATACGGACAAAGCTGTAATTATGCGTACGCACAAAAAAACAGATGTATGAAACTCTGCGTACGCAGGATCCCACACATATTGTCTTTGTACATCCCAATTAAGGTGAAATTGTGCTCGCGCAGGTCGTGCACCTGCGCGAGCACAAAACCCCAACCGGTCTCCTCCCCCAAATCAATCAATTTTAATATGGTAATAAGTCCACTTTGCCCAAAGCAAGCAGCAAGAAGCGAAACTTTACCGAAAGTGAATTGGAGGTGCTACTATACGAGGTAGAAACTAGAAAAAATATTTTATTTGGAACTTTGTCCTCCAGAATTAATAACAAAAAGAAAAAGAAATGAGTGGGAGAGTTTGGCGGATGCAGTCAACACGGTGGGATCTGAAACTCGCACTGTTAATGAACTTAAAAAATATATAGATATATAGATACAAAGATGGAAGTTAAGTGGAGAACTGCTGCACACCGACAAAGTGTCACTCAGAGACATAAGCCACTCATTAAAGGAATTGGTCAAAAAATGAACTTCGTCTCTGATTACCATTTATATTTTATTTATATTGCTGCAATCACACGTTGACGGGCCTGAATGGCTTGTTGGTTGGGCTGCACATACACTGGTTCTGGGTCAGGGTTATCTGGCACCGGTGCCACCACCTCACCGAGTGGTATGCCGAGCCTGTGCGTGACATTGTGCAACACCTAACACCTTGTTAGGGCGGTATAGCAGCATCCCCCCGGTCCTATCAAGGCAGTGCCACCGACATTTCAGCTGCCCAATTGCCCGCTCTACAACTGACTGAGTGCAAGAATGGGCATCTTTGTATCTGCACTCTCGGTCAGTTTGTGGGTTGGTGAGGTGAGTTAACGGCCACGTCTTCAGTGCATAACCGCAATCCCCTGATGTGAAGTTCAATAATTACACGCACAAATAAATAAAAAAAATACAAATCATTTCAGCCAGGCCACCTTGCCACAATATTTGTTAGGTGTATTTGTGCATCACATATTATTTGCACATTTATTGAATGGAAATGTTTCCGATTCACATATGCAAATTCTTCTTCAGATGGCGCCTTTATAGCAATGTGTGTGCTGTCAATTGCTCCGATTACATTAGGAAAACGCTTTAATTGTGCTTTAATGTTTGGCTGGTCAACTGTATCGTATCATCATCATGGTCCAGAAAATCACTTTGGTCCCTAAAAACTCGTTCTCTTCAGATTCTGCCATTGGCAATGTCCTGCAATAAGGCCAACGCTGTCATTGCCATAGACCAGTGGTTCTCAACTCCAGTCCTCAGGGCCCACTGCTCTGCACATTTTGTATGTTTCTGAATCTGACACAGTCAGTTCAGTTCATGGATCTTTCTCCAAACGAGCTGATGATCTGAATCAGGTGCGTTAAATAAGGGACACATGCAAAATGTGCAGAGCAGTGGGCCCTGAGGATTGGAGTTGAGAACCACTGCCATAGACGAAGGGTTGTATAAATTTGCACATGCTTTTATATGTTCTAACTTAATTGCATTATTGAGAACATTCCCATAAGGTGTGACAATAGTAAGTCAATTAGCCTATTTTATCAACTACAAATTAATAGCAATGTTTCTCTCAGGTGGTGTTGCAGTATTGTAGAATACTTCGTAGTCTAATGTTTGCAACTTCACTTCATTGCCTCTAAGAGTCGCCAACGGACAAAAAAGCATGAGAAATGTACGTACGCCAGACATGAAGTTGGCGTGGAGAAACGCACACTCACGTTAATTTCACTGTTAGTAAATCCGACCGTGAGCATGAAAGTTTTTGTGCGTATGCAGCATTGATACATGATGCCCCAGGTTATCGTCGACGAGCTTTACAAACTTCATTGAAGTTTTCGATTACCAGCTATGATCACATCTATGGATGATGCTCCGGTATTGTTATGGCTCGTGTTTTTATTAATGTATTTTTTGGGCAACCAGTTGTCATGCCTTGACGGTAGGACTTTTTCTCAGTATGTTCAGCTGAGCTACGTTTCTCAGGTTTATACTCAATACTTGTTGTGCTCTTTTTGCACTTACTGTAACTTTGTTGTTCATTAACTTGTTCATTATTTCTATTTCTGTTATCTCTCTAAATGCCAGGGGTCTGAGGAATTCTGTGAAGCGTAAAGCTCTTTTTCTTATTGGAAGAAATACAATACTGATTTTTGTTTCTTTCAAGAGTCTCACTCAACTGTTAATGACTTTTGGAAATCACAGTGGGGAGGTGATGCATGGTTTTCTCACGGATCTGAACATTCGGCAGGTGTTTTAACACTAAAGAATAAGTTTTGCTGGTACATCATTACTGTGACCTTGCAGGCTTTTTTTTTTTTTTTTTTTTTTGGTTCTTTACACTAGTAATATTTATTTTCATTTATTTTATTTTTTTTTTGATTAACATGTATGTAACAATAGGAATTGTTTTATGTTTTTGTAGAACATAAGAAAAGGGAAACACACTTAAGGAAAATGCTCATGTGAAGTTGTGTGAAGGGCTCACAGGTTTATTAAAGAAAATTCAGGTTAGTCTCAGCTGTCTGTCTTTATTGAATAGAAAAGACGCATAAAACAATGTATGGTTACAATTCTTAAATGAAATCAGGGGCTTGTTTGAGGTGTTTAAAAACAAGATTGTCTTTTGGCTAAACAAATATCCGTCTGGTATAATTTGTATGGGAGGAGACTTTAACATTGCTCCAGATAATATGCTAGATCGTATGCCACCAAAGAAAGTTCCATGTAACTTGTTACTAAAAACCTTTATGGAGAAATATGACTTAATAGACATTTGGAGGCAAAAATATCCAAATAAAAAATAATATACTTGGTGTAATACTGATTTTTCCAGGCAATCAAGAATAGATTTTTGGCTCATATCTAAGAATGTCATTTTTACACAATATTTTTGTTGATGTATTTCCAACCCCTCTTACGGACCACAAAGCAAATTTTGTCAATATGTAGATATCCACATATTGTAGTCCAACAAAATCATCTTATTGGAAACTTAATAATTCTTTATTGAAAATCGAAGCAGTAAAAATAGAGATTACACGCCTCATTAAGCATTTTTTAAAAAAAGACTAATACAGAAAAATCATATTGCACTAATTGGGAACTTTTTAAATGTGAGGCTTCTAAATATTTAAGACATGTTGGCAGTCATCTTGCAAAACTTCATAAAGAACAGGAAGATAAAATTATATTTGGAATTACCTCACTTCTAAATAAAGTTTCTAATAACTTTTCAGATATAGATAAAACAAATATGGCAGAATTACAAAGTAAATTAGACCACATCTATAAAAAAAAAGGCTGAAGGAGCCTTTATAAGGTCTAGGAAAAGGTGGTTGGAGGAAGGTGAGCAGAATACCTCCTACTTCTTTAGATTAGAAAAAAAAAAAAAAAAAAAACAGGCTACATTAAATACTATTCATCAGTTAAAAATTAATGTTAAAATATCAAATGACCCTAAAGAGATTTAAGAATATTGCTCAACCTTGTTCCGTAAAATATATGCGTCACAATCAGAGTATGTGAGCGGAGTGGAGCGACAACAATTTCCCCTCCGCGCTCCGTGCATTTTATAACCGCTCCGCTCCAGGTTCACCGTTTCCCGCTCCCGCTCCACTCCTCGCTCACTGATACCAGAAACACCACTCCGCCTTCGCTCCGCGTCTAAACTATTATCAATATGTTTGAAATACCACAGTTCTGTTCATAACGTATATTAAAAGAAGAAAATAACAGAAATAAAACGAAAGTATAGTTTTAAAGTGGCTTATTGGAACACTAGTGCGCAAACTTTTTTCCTCATGCCAAGCTAACATGGTTGTCAGTCAGCATTAAAAGGTATAATTGCTGCTTTTTTTAGTGCAAATGTTTGTGATTAATAATAATAATAACAATACGTTTCGTCAGTTATTTTACGTACAGATCGCTGCATTTCTTCTAGACTTCCTCTCATTCGAAATCGGATATACAGATGAAGTACCACAGTAAGTTTACATTTGTTTGAAGGCATTATTGAGAGAGCTATTGCATGTGAGTAAGTGTTGTACTTGTTTAAATCACGCTTTCACTTGAAAATATTCAGTATCTTGAAAGAACAAATTCATTGAAAACTTTCTGCTCATGTCCACTGCCGTCATATAGTTTTCACATTCTTTATGATTTGAGTGATGCATCTCTATTAAACTACCTAAATAGGCTATGTTTAACACGTGAATTCTTGCTATATATGCAGTTATATTATGGGTCGTTGTCATGAATTGTACTCGTGATTGAGCGGTAGTGGAGCGTTCTTGGAGCGAGTAAAAACCACAACGCCGACTTTTAAAATTTCCACTCCTCACTCAATTAAAAATCACACCGCTCCACTCCGCGCTCCGCTCCCACTCCGCTCACATACTCTGGTCACAATATGACGCTAAAACCTCAGACGATTTCTTAAATTCTGTGGGAGAGATAAAAAAAAAAAACAAAAAAAGAAGATAGTTTGGAAAAAGCTATGTGTGACCAACCTATTAGTTTAGAAGAAATAACCAATTCAATTCATAATTTAAAAAAAATAATAAGTCTCCCGGAACAGACAGTCTAACCTCAGAATTTAATAAGTTATTTGCTGATCAATTAGCCCTTTTTCTTCTTTATGTTTTTTTCTGAAAGTTTGTCTAAGTCCAACCTCCCATCTACCATGACTCAGGGTTTAATTACCCTTATTCCTAAACCTAAAAAGGATTTTACCATTATTGATAATTGGTGGCCAATTAGTCGTTTGAATAATGATTATAAATGAATTGCCTCTATATTGGCTAAAAGAATTATGAATGTATTAGAATATATTATAGATGAAACTCAATCAGGTTTTATGAAAAACTGGCACATTTAGAATAATATAAGGTTGGTTTTAGATATATTATTCATATTTAATTGATGAAAATAGTTTTATTTTATTCTTAGATTTTTATAAAGCTTTTGACGCCATGGAACATAATTTTTTATTTTCTCCTTTAAAGGTTTTTGGGTTTGGTGAGTTCTTTGGTGCAGCAGTTGAAACCCTGTATAATAATGCTAATTTCTCAATCAAACTCAAACATGGAACTACCTCTAGATTTGATTTAAAAAGAGGTATTAGACAGGGTTGTCCTATCTCGCCGTATCTTTTCCTGCTTGTAACCCAATTATTATCTGTGTATGCTCAAAAAAGTATTCTTAAGTGTATCTTAATTGTAAATAGAGAATTTATTATAAGTCAGCCGATGATACAACCTTTTTTTTGGAAGATAGTGACCAAATTCCAGTTGTGGTTAATGTTATTAATGAGTTTTCTAGTGCTTCTGGTCTCTATCTTAATATTAGTAAGTGTGAACTAATGGCTGTTAAAGACTGTGAATTAACAAGTATTTGTAACATTCCCATTAAAGATAGTGTTACTGTAACGCCACGCCAGCAGAGGGAGCCCTCACCCTCTGACTGACTGTTGCTGCTCCCTCTGCTGCTTCGCTGGTAGCTTCCTGTTTGGCAGCCATTAAAGGCTGGCCATGCCAAACAGACACTCGCGAAGTATTGTTTTGCTCATGCGGACTCTACCAAGCGTTTTCCTGTTTTCATTGCCCTGCTTTTTGATTATCACGGTTTGGTTTCTAGTCATAGTTTTGTCTTTGCCACAGTTTTGCCTCGTTCATTGCCATAGTTCTGTCTGGTTTCATTTCCTTGTTTATTTGTTACTTTTCGGACTGCTCTCTCTGGTTTTGGACTCTGCCTGTTTATTGGATTTACGCTCTCGCCTTGCCTTGGATATTACTGTTTGTTTGGTTATCGACCCTGCCTGTCTTGACCACGATCTGTTAATAAAGCTCGCAATTGGATCTTACACGCTTCCTATGAGTCATCATTACAGTTACATACTTGGGTATCATGATTGTTAAAGACCAGCTGAAAAGAATTTTAACCCCATAATTAATAAAACAAAAACAAACAAACAAACAAACAAAAAATCAACTTTTGGCTTCCCTTACGAAGGCTGAAGGTATAGCCCGACTGACATATGCCTCCTTCTGTTTGTATCTTGATAACTCTACTAGTAAAAATATTGATAAAATGCTTTTTGATTTCATATGGAAAAATCAAACACTATGTTAAAAAGACTGTAATTATGAATACATATGAGAATGGTGGCCTTAATTTTTTAGATTTCACCACTATGAACCATGCATTTAAGATTAATTGGATTAAGCATCACTTAAAAAGACCCAGTTCTGTCTGGAATTTTATTCCTCATTATGTATTTTCAAATATTGGTGGTCTTAGTTCTGTTTTGATGTGTAATTATAATATAGATAAAATTCCAGCTAAGTTATCTGTCTTCCACAAACAAGTGCTCCTATCTTGGTAATTAAGATATAAGCATAATTTTTCTCTACATGGCTATTTCTTCTGGAATAACAGAAACATTCTTTACAAACACAAATCTCTTTTTTTAAAGAAATGGTTTGACAACGATATTAAATTGGTTAGTCAGTTATATAATAAAGTCAAGTCACCTTTATTTATATACCACTTTTAACAATACAGAAATGTGACAAAGCGGCTGTACAGTATTAAATAGGAAATAGTGCATCAATAATGCAAAAGGGCAACGGTAAACACTCAATTTTCAGGTAAAGGCAGTTCATCATTGAATTCAATGATGTCATCATCCAGCTCAGTTCAGTTCAAATAGTATATGATATCATTTGAAGAATAGGTGTCCCCAACTAAGCAAGCCAGAGGCGACAGCGGCAAGGAACCAAAACTCCATCGGTGACAGAATAGAGAAAAAAACCTCGGGAGAAAACAGGCTCAGTCGGGGGGTCACTTCTCCTCTGGCCAGACGCAGAGGACTCATCTGGTTCCCGTGGTCTTGTGCCAATGGACATCCAGGTGACAAGGTCATCACTGGGGGTCCGTCTCTGGGGCTCATCTAGTTAATGTAGTCTCCGCTGACATTCAGGGCTGTAGAGGTTGTCTCTAGGTCCCGATCCACCATCTGGGCTGGGTACGGACTGGATCCGGGAAACTGCAGTGACCGTCTGATCTGGATACGGACTGGATCTGGTCGTTAAGGTGACCTCGGAATAAGAAAGAAACAGACTAATATTAGCTTAGATGCCATTCTTCTTACGATGCACTGAGTACATCGGGTGTTATGCAAAAGAGAGAGGGCTTCAAGTATAACTTGTTTGAAGTAATGGTGCTTCATGTAACATTATCCAGAGAAACAAGTGTTAATGATAAATCCCCCATGACGTTTGTACTTGCTACTGTATACTGTATACAGGCCACCAGGGCACCATACAGAATTTCTTAAAGAATTCGCTGATTTTATATCTGAGCTGGTGTTGGCTACAGATAAGGTCTTAATAGTAGGTGACTTTAACATCCATGTTGATAATGAAAACGATGCACTGGCAGCAGCATTTACAGACATTCTAAATTCTATTGGAGTGAGACAACATGTGTCAGGTCCCACTCATTGTCGAAATCATACTCTAGACTTAATACTGTCACATGGAACTGATGTCAATGCCGTTGAGATTCTGCAGCAAAGTGATGATATCTCTGATCATTATCTAGTCTTGTGTATACTCCGGATAACTAAAACTGTAAATTTAACTCCTTATTACAAGTATGGTAGAACCAGCACTTCTACTACAAAAGATTGCTTTCTAAGTAATCTTCCTGACTTATCTGAATTCCTCAGCATGTCCAATAGCTCAGAAAAACTGGATGATGTAACAGAAACTATTGACTCTCTCTTTTCCAGGACTCTAGATACGGTTGCTCCTCTCCGCCTAAGGAAGATTAAGGAAAACAGTCCGACCCCGTGGTATAACGAGCACACTTGCGCCCTAAAGAGAGCAGCCCGGAAAATGGAGCGCAGCTGGAGGAAAACAAAATTAGAGGTTTTTCGTACTGCTTGGCGTGAATGTACCCTATCGTATAGAAAAGCCTTAAAATCTGCAAGATCTGATTACTTTTCGACTCTTTTAGAAGATAACAAACATAACCCTAGGTATTTATTCGATACAGTGGCTAAGTTAACAAAAAATAAAGAACCAACAGGCACTGACTGTGCCCATCAGCATAGCAGTAATGACTTTATGAACTACATTACTTCCAAGACTGATACTATTAGAGACAAAATTGTCACCATGTAGCCGTCAATTACAGTGTCGCATCAGATAGTGCGCTATAGATCTCCTGGGGAACAATTCCACTCATTCTCTACTATAGGTCAGGAAGAATTGTATAAACTTGTTAAATCATCCAAACCAACAACTTGTATGCTAGATCCTATTCCATCTAGGCTACTAAAAGACTTGCTTCCAGATCTCATAGATCCTCTGCTGAATATTATTAATTCATCACTGTCATTAGGATATGTCCCCAAAACCTTCAAACTGGCAGCTATTAAGCCTCTCATTAAAAAAACACAACTTGACCCCAACAAATTAATCAATTACAGACCTATCTCGAATCTCCCATTTCTGTCAAAGATATTAGAAAAGGTTGTATCCTCACAATTATCTTCCTTCCTACAGAAATATGATATCTGTGAGGATTTCCAGTCAGGTTTTAGACCGTATCATAGTACTGAGACTGCTCTTATTAGAGTTACAAATGATCTACTCTTGTCATCCGATCGTGGTTGTATCTCTCTGTTAGTGCTACTGGATCTTAGTGCTGTGTTCAATACTGTTGACCACAACATTCTCTTGAACAGACTTGAAAATTATGTTGGCATTAGTGGTAGTGCATTGGCATGGTTCAAATCGTACTTATCTGACCGCCATCAATTCGTGGCAGTAAATGAAGAGGTATCATATCGGTCACAAGTGCAGTATGGAGTACCGCATGGCTCAGTACTAGGGCCATTACTTTTTACGCTTTACATGTTACCCTTGGGTGATATCATTAGGAAATATGGTGTTAGCTTTCACTGTTATGCTGATGATATTCAGCTCTATATTTCTTCGCAGCCTGGTGAAACATACCAATTTGAAAAACTAACGGATTGTGTAGTTGAGTTAAAAAATTGGATGACAAGTAATTTTTTACTGCTAAATTCTGAAAAAAACAGAGGTGTTAATTATTGGACCTAAAACCTCAGCGTGTAATAACCTAAAACACTGTCTAATACTTGATGGCTGTTCTGTCAATTCTTCGTCATCAGTTAGGAACCTAGGTGTGCTATTTGATGGCAATCTTTCCTTTGAAAACAAAAATATATCTAAATTACAACCTATGTTCTCAATCTCAAATGCTGAAACATTAATTCATGCGTTTATGACCTCAAGGTTAGATTATTGTAATGCTTTATTGGGTGGTTGTTCTGCTCGCTTAATAAACAAACTCCAGCTGGTCCAAAATGCAGCAGCTAGAGTTCTTACTAGAACCAAGAAGTATGATCATATTAGCCCGGTTCTGTCAACACTGCACTGGTTCCCTATTAAACATCGTATAGATTTTAAAATCATATAGATTTTAAAGTGGACTGTCTGTCCATGAGTCTGTTTCAGAGGCCTCGTCTGTCCACGAGTCTGCTCCAGAGGCCTCGTCTGTCCAAGAATTTGCGCCAATGCCTCCAGAGGTGTCAGCTCATGCTGTAGATCCTCCAAAGGAGGCGGCGTCCACCCATGAACTCACTGCCACGTCTAACCACGAGTCTGCGCCAATGCCCCCGGAGGTGGCGGCTCCGGATGCAGAACCTCCTATGGGGGCGGCGCCCTCCTATGAACTCTCTGCCCGCCATGTCACGGCCAAGGAGGCCAATTATGAACTCTCTGCTCTGCTATGGATATCATTTATTCCACTGTGGATATCTTTGCTCCTGTCTGCTCTGCCTGCACTGTCTGTCCTGCCATGGCTCCCTGTTATGCCTGCTCTGCCTGTCCCGCCATGGCTTCCTGCTCTGCCTGCCCCGCCATGGCTCCAGGCTCCTCCGAATCAAACATGGTGGACTTCTGCTCTAAGGTTCCACTGTCTGCCACAGTTCCACGGCCCAGGCCCTCCGGTGTTCCACTGTTTGCTACTGCTCCACGGCCCAGGTCCTCCAAGGTTCCACTGTCTGCTACTGTTCCACGGCCCAGGCCCTCCAAGGTTCCACTGTCTGCCACAGCTCCACGGTCCAGGTCCTCCAAGGTTCCACTGTCTGCCACAGCTCCACGGCCCTGGTCCTCCAAGGTTCCACTGTCTGCCACAGCTCCACGGTCCAGGTCCTCCAAGGTTCCACTGTCTGCCACAGCTCCACGGTCCAGGTCCTCCAGGGTTCCACTGTCTGCCACTGATCCACGGTCCAGGTCCTCCAGTGCTTCACTGTCTGCCACTGCTCCATGGCCCAGGTCCCCCAGTGCTTCACTGTCTGCTACTGTTCCATGGCCCAGGTCCTCCAGTGCTTCACTGTCTGTCCCTGCTCCACGATCCAGTCCCACCTCCTCTGCACGGACCTGGCCCTCTGTCCCACCCTGTTTAGCCTCTGTTCCCCCACCCTCCTGGACTGTTGTTGTTTTGAGTGCCAGGAGTCGCTCCTAGAGGGGGGGATTCTGTAACGCCACGCCAGCAGAGGGAGCCCTCACCCGTTGACTGACTGTTATCGCTCCCTCTGCTGCTTCTCTGGTTACTTCCTGTTTGGTGGCCATTTAAGGAGGCCTATACCAAACGGGCCTTTGTGAAGTATTGTTTTGCCTGTGTGGACTCTACCAAGCATTTTTCCCATAGAAGGGCCTTGTTTTGTTATTGCCACGGTTTTGTTCCTTGCCATAGTTTTTGCCTTGTTCCATTGCCTTGTTTATTTGTTACTTTTTGGACTGCTCTCTGGTATTTTGACATTCTGCCTGTTTTTCTGGATTACACTATTGTTTTGCCCACGTATTACTGTTCGTTTGGAGACCGACCCTGCCTGTCTTGACTACGATCTGTGTAATAAAGCTCGCACTTGGATCTATCACGCTTCCCTGGAGTCTCCGTTACACCTTTACCTGAAAATTGAGTGTTTATTGTTGCCCTTGGCATTGTTGATGTATTATTTCCTATTTAATAATAGCTTGCGGTATATAAATAAAGGTGACTTGACTTGACTTGACTTGACTTATGGGAAGTGTTCCTGGTTCCAGTTGACCTAATTAATGCAGTCTAACAATCCTTTAATGGATTTGAACTATAGAAATATGTTGATGTCTTATGTGTAAGCCAGGTTAAAGAGATGGGTCTTTAATCTAGATTTAAACTGACAGAGTGTGTCTGCGTCCCGAACAGTGTTGGGTAGATTGTTCCAGAGTTTGCTGACAGAACCAGGCTAATATGGTCATACTTTCTGGTTCTATTAAGAATTTGCTGCTGCATTTTGGACCTGCTGGAGTTTGTTTATTGAGTGTGCAAGAACAACCACCTAGTAGAGCATTACAATAATCTAACCTTGAGGTCATAAATGCATGAATTAACATTTCGGCATTTGACATTGAGAGCATAGATGGAAAAATGCAGTTTTGCAAAGGCAAGAGAAGTGGTTTTTGAAGGAAAGATTGCTATCAAATACCACACCTAGGTTCCTAACTGATGACAAAGAATGGACAGAACAGCCATCAAGTATTAGACAGTGTTTTAGGTTATCACACACAGTGGTTTTAGGTGCGAAAATTAGCACCTCTGTTTTTTCAGAATTTAGCAGAAAGAAATTACTAGTCATCCAATTTTTTAGCTCAACTACATAATCCGTTTTTCAAATTGGTATGTTTCGCCGGGCTGCAAAGAAATATAGAGCTGAATATCATCAGTATAACAATGAAAGTTAACACCATGTTTCCTGATGATATCTCCTAAGGGTAACATGTAAAGCGTAAAAAGTAATGGCCCTAGTACTGAGCCTTGCGGTACTCCATACTGCGCTTGAGATCAATATGATAGCTCTTCATTCACTGCCACGAATTGATGGCAGTCAGATAAGCACGATTTGAACCATGCCAATGCACTACCACTAATGCCAACATAATTTTCAAGTCTGTTTAAGAGAATGCTGTGGTCAACAGTATCGAATGCAGCACTAAGATCCAGTAGCACTAACAGAGAGATACAACCACGATCGGATGACAAGAGCAGATCATTTGTAACTCTAAGAAGAGCGGTCTCAGTACTATGGTACGGTCTAAAACCTGACTGGAAATCCTCACAGATACCATTTTTCTGTAGGAAGGAAGATAATTGTGAGGATACTACCTTTTCTAATATCTTTGACAGAAAAGGGAGATTTGAGATAGGTCTGTAATTAATTAATTCGTTGGGGTCAAGTTGTGGTTTTTTAATGAGATGCTTAATAGCAGCCAGTTTGAAGGTTTTGGGGACATATCCTAATTACAGTGATGAATTCATAATATTCAGCAGAGGACCTATGACATTTGAAAGCAAGTCTTTTAGTAGCCTAGATGATAGCATACATGTTGCGTACATGTTGTTGGTTTAGATGATTTAACAAGTTTATACAATTCTTCCTCTCCCATAGTAGCGAATGAGTGGAATTGTTCCCCAGGAGATCTATAGTGCATTGATGCGATACTGTAATTAAAGGCTGCATGGTGACAATTTTGTCTCTAATAGTATCGATCTTGGAAGTACAGTAGTTCATAAAGTCATTACTGCTATGCTGAGGAGCACAGTCAATGCCTGTTGGTTCTTTATTTTTCATTAACTTATTTTTGTTTTCTTCTAAAAGAGTCGAAAAGTAATCAGAGCTTGCAGTTTTTAATGCTTTTCTATAGGATAGGATACATTCATGCCAGGCAGTACGAAAAACCTCTAGTTTTGTTTTCCTCCAGCTGCGCTCCATTTTCCGGGCTGTTCTCTTTAGGGCGCGAGTGTGCTCGTTATACCACAGGGTCTGGCTGTTTTCCTTAATCTTCCTTAGGCGCAGAGGAGCGACCGTATCTAGAGTGCTAGAAAAGAGAGAATCAATAGTTTCTGTTACATCATCAAGTTTTTCTGAGCTATTGGGTGTCACCCCTGTGGACTGTTTTGTTGGTTTTACCCTCTTGTGTCCAGCTGACGACCAGCGAGAGAAGAGCGGCACCACCCCTGGAGGGATGAAGACCATCTCTTTTCAACAGGTCAGGTCTGCCCCAAAAACTTGTCCAATTGTCTATGAAACCACCACTTAGACATCCAGCCATTTAGTGACGACAGTCTGCTATGTATCTCATCACCACGATATGCAGGGAGGGGACCAGAGGAAATTACAGTGTCTGACATCGTACTTGCAAGTTCACACACCTCTTTAACATTATTTTTAGTGATCTCCGACTGGCAAAGTCGAACATCATTAGTGCTGACGTGAATAACAATCTTACTGAATTTACGTTTAGCATTAGCCAGCACTTTTAAATTTGACAAGTAAGCATTGGACTATGGTCCAAGAAGGAACACTTTTTTCTTATGATGTGTTCCTTTCTTATTATAAAATACCAGTTACTCAAAAAGAATTTGCAATTGTTTTTGGTTCAGTCACTTCAGGTATTCATATGCTATTTAGAGGTATTGATAAAGACCATTCTCCTCATTCAGTGTCCTTTGATGTTACTAAATCTTATGTTGGTAAAATCTGTTTTTCATCAAACCTCAAGAAAAATAAAGGAGCTATTCGTACTCTTTTCCAAAAAGAAATTGTTACTGTGCCTTATGTTTTGTCTCATTGGGTCTCTTTAATGAATGGAAAATTGATTTGCTGGAGAAAAGTATGGTTGTTACCACAGAAAAATCATCTGAGATTAAAGAAGTTTCTTATAAGCTCATTTCAAGAGAGTGAGATGATGAGGAACGAGTTGGCGGTGCTCTATATCGAGAACTCCGGTGATGAGGAACGAGTGGGCGGTGCTGTAGGTGAGGTGGCAGATGGAGGTGGCTGTGGTGAATGCCTGACATTACCCCCTCCTCCAGGGGCAGCTCCCGATGCCCTAACACGACGCCGAGGGCGGGCGCGACTGCGATGGGCCGGGCGATCCGGGTGGCTACGATGGAATTCCAGCAAGAGCGATGGGTCCAGTACATCATCTCAATTCACCCAGGATCTTTTCTCCGGGCCATACCCCTCCCAGTCCACGAGGTATTCCAGGTGGCCCCCTCGATGCCGTGAATCCAGGATCTCGTGAACGATAAAGATGGAAGGCTGGTCCAAGACTTCCGGAGGAGGGGGCTCAGCTTCAGCTCCAGGAGGTTCTGTGGCAGAGGGAGAGAATGGTTTTAGTGGGGAGACGTGAAAGGTGGGGTGGATGCGGTACCTGGATAGGAGCTGAAGCTGGAATGTCACTTTGTTGATCTGCCTCAGGATATGAAATGGACCAATGTAGCGGGGACTCAGCTTGCGGCGGGGCAGTCGCAGTCGCAGGTCACGGGTGGAGAGCCAGACTTGATCCCCTGGTTGGTAGATAGGTGCTGCTCTCCTCCTGGCGTCAGTGAAGTCCTTATGTCGGTGTACTGCCCGCTGGAGATGATGGTGTGCTGAGTTCCACACTCTCTCGCTCTCTCGAAACCAGTGGTCAACAGCTGGAACATTAGAGGGTTCCTCCGTCCAGGGAAACAGCGGAGGCTGATATCCGAGTACACACTGGAAAGGTGTTAGGCCGGTAGTGTCTTGGCGCAGGGAGTTTTGTGCATACTCAGCCCACGGGAGGAACCTGCTCCAGCTGTGTTGGTCTTCGTGGCAGTATGTGCGGAGGTAACGTCCCAGCTCCTGGATCTTCCTCTCAGTCTGGCCATTAGTCTGTGGGTGGTAACCGGAGGAAAGGTTAACAGACACACCAAGCAACTTGAAGAAAGCTTTCCAGACATGAGAGATGAATTGAGGGCCCCGGTCCGACACAATCTCCTCCAGGAAACCGAAATGCCGGAAGACCTGGTGGAACAGTTGTTCAGCAGTCTCTATTGCCGTGGGTAGTCCTTTCAAAGGAACCAATTTACAGGATTTAGAGAAACGATCAACTATAACCAGGACACAGGTGTTACCTTCTGAGTTAGGTAGGTCAGTGGCGAAGTCCACTCTGAGATGGGACCAGGGCCTCTGTGGGATAGGTAGTGGTAGGGAGTACCACTGTAGGGAGTTGATGGGGAGAGTTAGACTTGGCACGGACTGAGCAGCTTTGGACGTACCTGATGGTATCACGATGCGTACTGGGCCACCAGTAACGAGATTGTAGGAGCGAGAGGGTCCTTCTGCTGCCTGTGTGTCCAGAGCCCGGAGATTTGTGATCTGTCCCCAGAAGAGTTTGACGTTGGGAGCGAGGCACGTAGGTCTTCCCTTCTGGGCATTCCGGCGGAGCTGGCTCCTGGAGGGTGGCTTGTTGGATCTCCCGGTCTAGATCCCAGATGATGGGGCTTACGATCAGGTAGGAGGGAATTATGGGTTCGGGTTCGGAAGGTGCCTCTGGAGAGAATTGACGTGAGAGAGCATCCGCGGTGACATTCTTCAATCCAGGTCTGTAGGTGATAGTGAAATTGAATCGTGTTAGGAAAAGTGCCCATCGGGCTTGTCGAGGGTTTAATCGTCTGGCTTCCCTTAGATACTGCAGGTTCTTGTGATCGTGATGATGGTAAATGGATGAGATGCTCCTTCCAACCAGTGACGCCACTCCTCCAGGGCCAATTTGATGGCAAGTAGTTCTCGATTTCCAACATCGTAATTCTGCTCCGCCGGAGTCAGCTTGCGTGAAAAATAAGCACAGGGATGGAGGAGAGATGATTCGCCGACTGCTTGAGATAACACCGCTCCTACTCCCATGGTGGATGCGTCGACCTCCACGGTGAAGGGACATTCGGGGTCCAGATGGTGTAACACAGGAGCGGTGCTAAAGATGGACTTGAGCCGTTGGAATGCTTCGTGGGCAGCGGGGTTCCAGGTGAGATGTTTAGGTTTAACCCTCAGGAGAGAGGGTAACGGAGCCGTGATGTAATCCTTGATGAACCTGCGGTAGAAGTTGGCGAAACCCAGGAAACGTTGGAGTTCCTTAATCCTGCTGGGTTGAGGCCACTTCTGAATAGCGTTGACTTTCCCCTGGTCCATTTGCACACCCTCGGCACTGATGTTATATCCCAGGAATTGAACAGATGGCTGATGGAATTCGCACTTTTCTAGTTTGAGGAACAGACTGTGGTTGCGGAGCATTTGAAGGACCTGCTGGACGTGCTGGCGATGTTCGGCCTGGTTCCGGGAGTAAATTAGAATATCGTCAATGTAGACCACCACAAACTGATGCAGGAACTCCAGGAACACCTCATTCATAAACGTTTGGAAGACGGAGGGACTGATGGATAAACCGTACGGCATTACCCGGTATTCGTAGTGCCCCGTGGGTGTAATAAAGGCCGCTCTTCCACTCGTCTCCCTCACGAATACGAACGAGGTTGTATGCACTCCGCAGGTCCAGCTTCGTGAAGACTCTGGCTCCACGAAGCTCCTCGAGGGCGGCTGGGACCAGGGGTAGAGGATAGGGCTGTTGGACGATCTGTGAACTGAGTTGGCAGTAATCAATACAGGGACGTAAACCTCTATCCTTCTTGCCCATGAAAAAGAAGCTTGAAGTGGCCGGCGAGGCGGATGGCTGGATAAAACCTTGTTTCAGGGCTTCTGCTACGTACTCCTCCATCGTCTGGCGCTTCGAGATGGACGGGATAGATCTTTCCCTTAGGTAGTTGAGCTCCAGGCAGCAGTTCGATGGCGCAATCCCATGGCCGATGTGGTGGAAGATGGGTGGCTGCTTGTTTACTGAACACATCCTCGAACGCCATATACTCCGCCGGGATTTCTGGAGGGATCTCAGGTTCGGGACTTTCAACCTGGGTAGATGACAGATGAATCAGAATGGGTGGTGATCTTGGAATGTTGGAAAGGCATTGTTCATAGCAACGATCACTCCAGCTGGTGATGTCACAGGGATCCCAGTGGAGTTCGGGGAGATGTTGCTGTAGCCACGGGCGTCCCAGGATGATACTCACGGTGGAATTCTCCAGTACCAGGAACCGAATTCTCTCCGAATGAAACAGTCCAACTTGAAGAGTGATGAAGGGTGAAGAGTGACGGATCCTCCCACGCCCGAGTGGTTTTCCCTGAATGGTTTTTACTGCATATTCTTGAGAATGACGTTGGCGTGACAGTTGAAGTTGGTTTAAACATTCCTGTGAGATGAAGTTGCCGAAGGATCCTGAGTCAACCAAAGCAGAGACAGACAGCGATTGTTCAGTAGTATGAAGTACTACGGGTAATAATGTAAGATGAGTAGTTTCAACGTCAGAATGTGTGGTACTCACCACTGGGCGTGGGGGTCGAACTGGACAGTTGCAGATGAGATGACCTTGATGACCACAGTATAAACATAATCCCAATGAGATACGGTGATTTCTTTCAGTACGTGAAAGGCGAGTAGAATCCACTTGCATTGGTTCTGGTACTGGGGAGCAAGCAGCTAACGAAGCGGACTGAGGAGCGGTTACTGGAGGCTGGCAGGCGGCTAGTCGCTGGGAAACACGGGTGGTTCGTTGTAGGAAGGACTCCAACCCAATGGAGTCATCATACAGTGCCATGGCGGCACGAATCTCCGGGTTGAGTCCTTGACGATAGTCGCAGAGGAGCGCAATCTTGTTCCAGCCACTAGCCCCCACCAGCATGTGAAAGCGGAGAGTGTAGTCATTCACCGAAGCTTGTTGAAGACGGAACAGCTGATCGGAAGTGGTTAGCGTGTCTGTAGCGGTGCTGAAAACTTCGGAAAAGTGCTTGGTGAATTGTTCAAATGAATTAATTATGGGATTGTTTGAGTTCCAAATAGCTTTTGCCCATTGGAGGGCCTTACCGGTTAGAAGAGAAATCAAAAATGCGACCTTTGTGTTCTCCAATGAGAATTGTTGTGGTTGCATCAGGATGAATAGGTTGACTCGTAAGAGGAAACCGCTACACTCAGCCGCTTTGCCCGCAAACGTTACGGGCATGGCCATAGGACAACCTGAGGCAGAAGGCGGTGCAGATGTTGGTCTTAGAGCCGCCTTGAAGGCATTTACCAGTTCCATGAGGGGGTCTGATATCAGAGGTGCCTCTGTGCTCATTTTCAGTGTTGGTCTGGTCTTCTGTCACGTATGCACAGGGATGAGACCAGAAACAGCGGTAAGTAGAAACACTGGGATGTTTATTGACAGGATCGGGTAAAACAGAATGCAAGAAGTAAGTGGTATTCAGGTTTCTTATCTGACAGCCCTTGTGTTGATGAGTTGAAATAAGTCTGAGAGGAAGAGCAGAGAGGCAGTAGCACACACCGAAGAATCCTTGGGAAAGCAGCTAAGGTCTGGGGCTAGCGAAGGGGATGTGAATGGTAGACCAGACAACGGCCAACTGCGGGAGAGAGTCTTATATAGGGAGTGGTAATTGGGTGCAGGTGTGCGCGATCAGAACTCCGGTGATGAGGAACGAGTGGGCGGTGCTGTAGGTGAGGTGGCAGATGGAGGTAGCTGTGGTGAATGCCTGACACATTCACAGATTTTATCCAGCAAATCATTATTTACAAAAATTTAAAAAAGAAATAAATGTAAATTGTATTTTTTGTAATGAGTATGAGAAAACTGCCTTGCACTTATTTTGGCACTGTACATACTTAGTTACACTATGGGGGAAGGTTCAAAAATTTATTCATCAAAATGTTCAGTGTTTAAGACCTTGTTTACTCTTATGGGAAAATGTACTCTTTGGATTTACTGACTATCCTGACCAAGAAGAACAGTACTTTTACTTAATTAATTTACTTATTCTATTGACCAAATTTCACATTCATAAGTGTAAATTTACTAAAAAAAAAAAAAAATGGTTTTGTTGACTGAAATATTTATTTATATTGACAGTATTTGAGACAGTGTGAATAAGAAAGCTGTAAGAACTTTGAAAGTTTGTGAATATTACAATATATTTATTTGATTTTTATATACATATATGTGTATATATGTATATTTTGTATATTTGTTTTGAAGTTTTATACCCTCCTCCCCCTGGCAACTGTTTTTGTTTGTTGTAATTTGTCTTTCTATTTTTTCCTTTTTTTTATGTTGTTTCTTGATAGCATGTTTTATGTTATTGTTCTTTAAAAAAACAACAACTCTACTCCGTGTCGTATTTACTGTGCTTAGTAACCCTTTCGGGGGATCTCCAGCACGCCAATGTCCCTCAGCTTATTCTTCATTACCTGCCTCTGTGTTTCATATCTCTTACAAGTCATGATTATATGCTTCACTGTCTCCTCTTTTTGACATCCTTCGCACAACCTGTGGTGTTTTTCTATCTTCAGTGTTTTATTCAGTAAACAGTGTCCCAACCTTAACCTAATCATCACTGCATCTTCTCTCTTGCCACCTTTTATTGATTTTCTCCCAAATTATGCATTTAACCTCTGCTGTACTTAAATTAACCTGCATTTCTACATCCTTTTTTGTTAGTGCCCTTTTAGCCAGTCTATCTGCCATCTCATTACCCCTAATCCCAACATGTGCTGGGACCCACATAAATTTTACCTGAGATCCCTTATGAACTATTTTTCTGATTAACTGGAGCATTTCATACAGGATATCTTGCCGAGCTTTTGAATGAAATTACCTTATACTTGCTAAGACTGATAAAGAGTCAGAGCATATCAAAATATTTTCTTGCCCTACCATTTCCACCAGTTAAAACTGCCATCATCTCTAATGCATATACCTCTAATTTATTAGACATTCTTTTACTAATTTCTATTTCTTTCCCTGGAATTGTCACCCCAAATCCTGTTTCTTCTGTCTCTGTTTTTTAGCACCGTCCATATAAATCTGTATAAATCACTATAGTTTCTTCCTACTTGTTTGTTAAATATGCTTTTAAAATTAATGTCTTCCTTTGCTTTTCTTTTCTCCTCATGCACAAAAAGTGTACTTCAGGCCATGTAATTTTCCAAGGAGCAATCTCTGGAAAAACTACCATACACTGTAAAATATAATAAGTTGACTTGACTTAGAGAAAGTGTGACAAAATGCTTACTTAGTGCTTACCAAGAGTTGTAATGGAGAACTGTTGGGGGTACTTGATTCTTTACTTTAGGTTTACTCTTGACTTAGTATAACTACTCACTGACTCCCAGAGAGTGCATTGCGACATGAATAAATCATGCAATTGCTTTGCTTTATTGTTGTTGTTTGTGTGTCTTGTGTCAGTAGTAGCACCAAAAAAAAAAAAAAAAAAAAAAAAAAAAAAAACCTAATAAAATGGTTATTGATACAGTTAATAAAAATAAATAAAATTGAGTTGGTCCCTTTGTTGTGATTCACGTGCTGAATGTTGAAGTCTGTGTGTAACTCATGCACATTACCCCAAATACTAAAAGATTATATCAACCCAGTTAAAAGCTTCTTAAGGCGTTTATAAAAAAAAAAATAAAAAAAATAAAACTTTGAAATTGTAAAATAAAGCTGACCCACATTAATGTGTTAGAAGTTTTATGTATATTAAATTTAGTTAGAGCCTCAGTGCATGAAATGCTTAGTTAAGAGATTCTGGGAACACTAATAGTGTTTTTATGCAGCTTATGAAAAGGAGGCAAGCTCAGAAATGCTCTGAAATGTCTTTTCTTAGTCAGAAGACGTTAGTTTATGCAATTTTATGAATAAAGCTGACCCACATTAAAAATGTTTCACATGCATAATTGTTACATTCATGTCTGTTCATGTCTTTGGTTTCTCCCATTGTTTCCCCCCGTCGATCTGTCTGCTTTGGTTTTATCCTCGTTAGCGTCATCCCCTTCACCTGTGTGCATCAATCAGTTTACCTTTATAAGCCTGTTTGTATCTTGAGTTCCCTGTCGGTCTTTAATGTTATTGTTGAATAGTGTTTCTACGTGTGTGGATTATCGCTCTGTGTTCCTGCCTGTTCCAGCTTGTGCTACCTGAAGTTTATATTAAATATTGTTACTTGTTATCGCGTCTCTCGTCTCGTTCCATCCAGCACGCAGCTACCACGTAACAGAAAGACCGACCTAAAACAGTTTTTTCGGCGTTTTTCCCTGCTTTATTTTCCGTTTTTTCTCAGTGTTTGTTTTGATTTTTCTTCATGGATCCCGCCGTTCAGATCATCCTCCTGGAGCAGGGGAATCGCTCTCTCGAGGACCACACCAGAGACTTTGTGCATCTCGTACCACTCACGCACTACCCGGACAGCTGCCTGTGCACGTTCTACCGTGCGGGACTGAATACCACCATCAAGGCGCAGCTGTCCGGGGATGGTCCTCGAGAGAGCACTGCCGATTACATCGTGTGGGTGCTGGTGTCCAGCAGATCTTCGTTGACCACGGAGTATGACACCAGCCCCACTCAAGACCCAGAACCCAGCCAACCATCACCCCGACACGCGGAGTTTGAGCCCGAGCCCATCGCGGATGACGAGCCAGAGCCACGAGCGACAGAGCAAAGGATCGCCACAGAGCCAGAGCCCAACACGTCCGACCAGGTGCGAGAGCCGGCTACAACTACCGCAACGGTGGAGTGCTGCGTGGAGCAAGAGAGGGCTATGGAGAGCCCTGCCCACTGCACCACCGCTGGGGGTGAGCTTGAACTGAACTCTGGGGACTTGATTGACTTCTTTACTGAAGTTCTGGACACTAACTCTGGAGATTTAATAGACTTTTCTACGGAAATACCTACCTGTCATGATCTACCTGTCGGTATGGAATTCCCACCCACCCCCCCTCTTCTGTCTGTCTGGTCACCGCTGTCCCCTGACAGCCCCTCTGCTCACCCTCAGCCCACTACCTGTGCAGTGGGCTCGCCGCGGATCTGCCAGCTTCCATCGGCGTCAGGGCTGGAGGATCCCTCAGCTCCGCCTCCAGCCTCAGAGTCCAGAACTCCGCCTCGCCCCTCTGACCCTGCGGCTCCACCACGGCTCTCAGCTCCCTCGTCTCCACCGTCGCCCGTCGGCCCACCAGCTCCACCGGGCTCCCTCGTCCCTCCGGCTCCGCCTTGGTCGGTCGTCGTCCCGCCATCGCCTCGGGACTCCACTCCTCCGGCTTTGCCTCGTCGCTCCATCCCACCGGCTCTGTTGGGCTCCTCCCTCCCTCCGGCACAGCCTCCATCCTCTGTCGCTCCGGCTCCGCCGCGGACCTCCGGATCTCCACCTACGCCTTGGTCGCCAGAGCCTAGGGCTCCGCCTTGGCCCTCCGGATCCTCGGTGTCGCCCTGGATCTTCGGCTCTCCGTCTCCGCCTCGGGCTCCACCTCCACCTGCTCCGCCGCCGTCGGTCGGCCCCCTGGAGTCGTCAGCCCTTCCTCCACCATGGCTCCTCCCTCCGTCGGCTCCACCGTGGGCTTACATCATGGCTGCTGTCTGGGTCTCCCTCTGCTTCTCCTGCTCTGGGTCCCTCCTGTTTCCTCCTTGGCTCCTTCCACCTTCGTCACCCCCCTGGACTATGTTATGTTGATTTGAACTGTCTGTCCGGCCATTGCCTCCTGTACCGCCCACCTACTCTCTTGTTTTTTTTTTTTTTTTGTGTTTTGTACGGCGCTAGTCGCGCCTATTCGGAGGGGGGCGTTATGTTACATTCATGTCTGTTCATGTCTTTGGTTTCTCCCATTGTTTCCCCCCGTCGATGCGTCATCCCCTTCACCTGTGTGCATCAATTAGTTTACCTTTATAAGCCTGTTTGTATCTTGAGTTCCCTGTCGGTCTTTAATGTTATTGTTGAATAGTGTTTCTACGTGTGTGGATTATCGCTCTGTGTTCCTGCCTGTTCCAGCTTGTGCTACCTGAAGTTTATATTAAATATTGTTACTTGTTATCGCGTCTCTCGTCTCGTTCCATCCAGCACGCAGCTACTACGTAACAATAATGAAGGCATGCTCAGGAAACACTCTGAAACGTCTTTTCTTAGTCAGAAAACGTATCTTCTCAGACAGAAAACATTATTTTATGCAATTCTATGAATAAAGCTGACCCACATTATTACAGGCATGAAAGGAATGTTACTTGCAATGCAGAAAGACACTTCTTGATGTGTTGGAAGTTTTATGCATATCAAATTTAGTTAGAGCCGTTTAGTTAAGAGCTTCTGGGAACACTAATAGTTTTTTTATGCATCTCAGCTTATGAAAAGGAGGCAAGCTCAGAAATGCTCTCAAACGTCTTTTCTCAGTCAGAAAACATTAGTTTATGCAATTTTATGAATAAAGCTGACCCACGTTAAAAATGTTTCACATATGCATGATAGAAAGGTTATTTGCAATGCAGAAAGACACTTCTTGATGTGTTAGAAGTTCCCTTTCGAGGGAACTTTGAACTGTGTCCTCTAGAGGTCACTATGGGGGAACGTCTCCTACGTGAACCGCGTCTGAAGCCAAATACTACACAGTACAAATACTACACAGTACTGGCCAGCGACAGCCTATGACGTCACTGCTGGCGCGTCATACCAGCACGACCACATAGTACAAAAGGGCGCCAGTCGAACACATCATCGGCCGTGTTCAAAATGCCATACTATCATACTACTCTTACTATTTCTGTAGTACCCAGTATGTATACTGTGCATAGTATGCAAATTTTCTGTATGCATGGAATACCTGGATGACCTACTATATTAGTCAGAATCTGCTAAATATAACTTTAGAACACAAAAATCAGTACAGAAGCTGTGTTCAAAAGGGCATATTACCATACAACTCCTACTACATTGCAGTATGCTCTGTGTGTACTGTGAATAGTATGTACATTTTCTGTATGCATGAAATGCCCTGATTACCTGCTACATTTGCTGAAATTTGATTTATGCATCTGAAGACACTGCATTAAATACTGTTTCCCAGAATGCAATTCGCACCATGTGATGTTTCATCTTCAGATGTGTGAGTGAACTGGAGGCGGGGAATAGTAATTATAAATAGCAATTATAAAACTCTAAGATGGCGCCGCACATGGCAGCCACAGTGTTCGGTTCTCCAGTGTTTGTACTCTTTTTGTTAGTTTTCCCTGTTTTTTGTCTCTCAAACACAATCAGTTTTACTAGGGATGAACTGCTGAACATTCGGCAGAACACCTCGAAATATCCTACCGGTTTTCGATTATTCTGACGTTTTACTAAACGTTGTAGTTGGCGGAGCGGCGGCACTGATCAGACGCGCAGACGGGGAAAGCGAGCTGGCGCTCTCGTTAAGCTTCGACAGCACGGATTTCGATCGGCGCTGCCTAGCATCCATCTGGCGAATCTCCGCTCTCTACCCAACAAAACGGACGAACTACTTCTGCTCACTCGGACAAATAAAGACTTTTTTTAAACTCTGCTGCTCTGTGCTTCACGGAAACCTGGCTGAATGACGCGATACCGGACGGCGCGCTCCATCTGCCGGGCTATCAGCTGTTTAGAGCGGATCGCGACACAGAATCAACGGGGAAATCGCATGGTGGCGGGACGTGCTTTTACATCAATGAGAGGTGGTGTACAGATGTAACAGTGTTAAAGAAGATGTGCTGTTCCGATCTAGAAGCGCTTTTCATTGACTGTAAGCCGTTCTATTTGCCGCGAGAGTTTTGCTGGTTCATTCTCGTAAGTGTATACATTCCACCACAAGCGAACGTAAGCCTGGCTCTACAGAAACTCGCCGATCAGATCGCAGACACGGAGCAAAAACACCCGGACTCTGTTTTAATCATTCTCGGGGATTTTAATAAAGCTAATCTCTCACGTGAACTGCCAAAATACAGTCAGCATGTTACATGTCCCACCAGAGACAGTAATATACTGGACCATTGTCACACAGTAATTAAGGATGCATATCGCTCTATCCCACGGGCAGCTTAGGGACTCTCTGATCACTGCCTGGTTCATCTTATACCGACCTACAGGCAAAAACTTAAATCTGCTAAACCTGTAGTGAAGACTGTAAAAAGATGGACCAATGAAACAGAGCGGGTCTTACAAGCCTGTTTCGAATGGACTGATTGGAGTGTTTCTGAAGCTGTTGCAAACGATCTGGATGAGCTCACAGAGACTGTAACATCCTATCAGTTTTTGTGAAGATATATGCATTCCTTCCAGAACTTATTTAACATTTAACAATGATAAGCCATGGTTTACAGCAAAACTCAGACATCTTCGTCAGGCCAAAGAGGATGCCTACAGAAAAGGGGATAGAGTCTTGTACAATCAGGCCAGGAACACACTGAACAAGGAGATTAGAGCGGCTAAAGGGACCTATGCAAAAAGATTAGAAGATCAGTTCGCTTCAAACGACCCAGCCTCAGTGTGGAAAGGTCTGAAAGCCATTACAAACTACAAGACACCATCCCCCAGCACTGAGGTGAATCAACAACTTGCTGAAGACCTGAATGAGTTTTATTGTAGATTTGAAACCCCCCACACTCGTTCTGACCATCTCCTTACACAACCATTAACACCTCCAACAAATCCCTCCTCCCCCCCTCCTGCTCTTCAGATTAGTGAAGAAGATGTGCGCCAGGTCTTCAGAAAGAGCAAAAGAAGAAAGGCACCAGGCCCAGACGGTGTGACACCAGCCTGTCTGAAAACCTGTGCTGATCAGCTGGCACCCATCTTTTCACAGATCTTCAACAGGTCTCTGGAGTTGTGTGAAGTTCCATCATGCTTCAAACGCTCCACCATCATCCCTGTCCCAAAGAAACCCAAAATTACTGGACTTAATGACTACAGACCTGTGGCGCTCACGTCTGTCATCATGAAGTCATTAGAAATACTGGTTTTGGCTTACCTGAAGGACATCACTGGACCCTTACTGGACCCCCTGCAGTTCGCTTACCGAGCAAACAGGTCTGTGGATGATGCAGTAAACATGGGACTGCACTTCATCCTGCAACATCTGGACAGACCAGGGACTTATGTGAGGAACCTGTTTGTGGACTTCAGTTCGGCCTTCAACACCATCATTCCTACACTCCTCCTACCAAACTAAACCAGCTCTCTGTTCCTAGCTCTATCTGTCAATGGATCACCAGCTTTCTGACGGATAGGCAACAGCTAGTGAGAATGGGGACATTAATGTCAAGTAGCCGCACCACCAACACTGGCGCTCCTCAGGGATGTGTTCTCTCCCCACTGCTCTTCTCCCTGTACACCAACGACTGCACCTCTAAAGACCCCTCTGTCAAGCTCCTGAAGTTTGCAGATGACACCACTCTCATCGGCCTGATTCAGGATGGTGAAGAGTCTGCTTACAGACAAGAGGTTGAACAGCTCGCTGTCTGGTGCAGTCTTAACAACCTGGAGCTCAACACGCTCAAAACAGTGGAGATGGTCATAGACTTCAGGAGAAACCCCCCTGCAC
The DNA here is from genome assembly GCA_036247105.1 of Cirrhinus mrigala. NCBI lineage: Eukaryota > Metazoa > Chordata > Actinopteri > Cypriniformes > Cyprinidae > Cirrhinus > Cirrhinus mrigala. The sequence goes on from CM070029.1 coordinate 30,756,200, forward strand.
TCACCCCTCTCAGCATCATGGACAGCACTGTGGCTGCAGTGGAGACATTCAAGTTCCTAGGGTCCATCATCTCCCGGGACCTGAAGTGGGACACTCACATCGACTCCATTGCAAAAAAGGCCCAACAAAGGTTGTACTTCCTTCGACAGCTGAAGAAGTTCAACCTGCCGCAGGAGCTGCTGAAACAGTTCTACTCAGCCGTCATCGAATCTGTTCTTTGCACATCAATAACTGTCTGGTTTGGCTCAGCCACAAAATCAGACACCAGAAGATTACAGAGAACGGTTCGGACCGCCGAGAGGATTATTGGTGCTTCCCTGCCCACCCTTCAAGAACTGTATACATCCAGAGTGAGGAAGAGGGCTCAGAAAATCACTCTGGACCCCTCACACCCATGTCATCCCCTTTTCAAACTTTTGCCATCTGGTCGGCGCTACAGAGCCACAAATACCAGGACAGCCAGACATAAGAACAGTTTCTTCCCTCGGGCAATATACCTAAATGTTCCAGACCCCCCCCAATTGCGCAATAAAAATAAAATAAATAAAATATGTGCAATTATTTGTTACCACCTACATCTCAATACATCCCGACATCTCATTCTATTCTATTCTATTCTACTATACTCTACACTACTCTATTCTATTCTGTTCTTTTCTATCACCTGTAGCACAACTGTATATACAATTTATTTATTTTCTTAAATCTTATATTGCAATTTTTGTCTATTTATATTTACATATGTGTATTTTTTTTTTTTATTCTCAACTTATATTATTTTCTCTGTGCTGTTGTTGTTGTCGTCTCTGTGCACTGGAAGCCTGTGACACCAAAACAAATTCCTTGTATGCGTAAGCATACTTGGCAATAAAAGCTGTTCTGATTCTGATTCTGATTCTAAATGTAACACCTATATATATACATATATATGTAAACAACAAACTGTTGCTGTGTATCTAAAAACAATATAGTTAGTAGGACATAACTTGTACTTTAATCTCTATGGCACATTTCTGATCAAGTAAAAATATACAATAACTCCGCCCACCAATGCCTGGCTGTGATAAACAGCACTGCAAAAGACACGTGTTTTTCTGCAGTATCAGTGGCGCAGCGAATAAAAGACATGAGACATTTTTGACGCAATCAACCCGCGTTTAAATCCGCCTTTTGTCAAACTCTTCAAACTTCTCCTTTTCCCATCAAATACCAGATCAGAAAGGCATTTATTTTCAATAAAAATAAAGTAAATATTTGAAAAGCTGTCTTCCCTTTTCGAGTTTATATTTAAAAAGCCCACGGCTGGAAATGGTCCTGGCGGTTACATGGTCCCCTTTCCTAAAGCCAGCTATCTGAGGATAGCCATGTGCTAGCTCGGTGATTGTTCCCCTTCCTAGGATTTTTAGTCAGCGGTCTCCTTGAGCCCTAACCTAGCAATGTTGTTGCCTCTCTTTGGAATTTAGGTGGACAGCTTACTTTCTGTAGTCCGGGTGGTTTCATTCAGTTCTACCTGATAGCCCTTCCTATACACATTGGTATCCGAGGATATCTATGTGCTAGCTCAATGACTGCTCTCCTTCCTAGGATCTTTTAAGTAGCAGTTTCCTTGAGCCCTCGCCTAGATAGCACTATCTCCCCTGCTAGGGTTGTAAGTAGACCCACTCTGGTGGTCTGGGTTGCGTCTAGGAGGGTTTCTCTGGTTTTTCAAACTGGCTATGCGGGACTAGCTGCTGATAGCTCAGTGATTGCTCCCCCTTCTAGGGTTTTTTTAAGTAGCGGTCTGTTTGAGCTTTTACCCAGACAGTGCTGTCTCCCCTGCTAGGGTTGTAAGTAGACAGCACACTCTTTGTGTGTTTGTCTCAGCTGGTCTCCTTCTGGCACATAGACCTTGATGTGCGGGGTTATGTTCTATTATGTATAAGAACAGCCTAACTGATGGTCCGGACTCAGTCTTTAGACTAGCCCTTCTAGTATGTCTGTGGATGAATCATGTTGGGGAGCCATGGTGGTGAGTACGATCCTTTTCTTTTATGTCACTAGAACTGGTATTCGTTATTAGCCGCTTAGGCTTGTGTTGCAGTATGTTCGGTTGGTTTCTGTGTTCTTCCTATGTTTCAGGATAGGACCCCTGGTTGCTGCTGGTGTCTCCATCCTGGATTGGGTTTGGAAGGCTTTCCGTATTTCTGCAGCCGAACCACTAGGTACTTTGAGATAGTTCCTTGTTCATTGGGTCCCTGCTACATTACTGCAACCCCAGAGCTTGTTGATCTTCCATTCAGGTAACCTCCAGTATGACTTGCTTTCTACTCACCTTTACTCTTTTCTCTAGGACTTGTTTTGTCTTTCCTCTAGATAAGCTCTCAGAAGTTCACTTCACAAGATGCCCCTGGACATCTATGGCTAGAACAGGGCCCAAGGTTTCTTTTGAGAAAGAAAGCACGGATTACTGGCGTTGATTATAGCTAATGCCTCTCTTTGGCGGGGCATGGCGATGCCTCTTTTTAGTCATTGTTGGTTGCCCTGGCAAGGCTCCCCTCCATGGAGGGCTGGCCTTGGTGCTCGCCTCAGCCCCAGGCTGAAGGTACTAGAGCACTTTATTTCACATGAGTTGTTTTACTCATTTTTCTAAGAATGACTTGATTCCCCTCGATGTTGGATCTCGTTCTAATACCTGGATGCTCATCTCAGAATATGGTAGTGCTTACCTCGCGGAGACGGGGTTTTTGAAGCATGCCATCCTTCAGTAGAGAGGGTAGGTCCTCCCCCTGAGGGGTTATGTATCTACCCTACGGCTGTTGATGCTCCATGACAACTTCATCAGATAAGTCGGCCGCTTGCTGCCGCCTGATGTGTTTCTCCTTCCATCACATTAAGTGTGTACGCAAGATGCACTACCCTATTTGGGTACTTGAGGCCTTGGCCTCCTGGAGCTTCATCGGATCAGCAGCCTAGGTCATTAGACCTCTTCTCTGCCCTTGTGATGTCTCTCCTGACATGAGATGAGCAGGGCTGTGCTCCCCTCGCTAATGCAGAGTCATTAAAGCAAGCCGTTTTTGGGCAGAAGGGGTCCTCTTCTCTATAGTAGGTGAGGTACCTACCCTACGGATGCTGTGCATTCCATGGCTGTCACATTAGATAAGTCGACCACTTGCTGCCGCCCAATGTGTCTCTGCTTCTGTGTACAGAAGTTGTACTACCCCATTTGGGTATTAAAGGCCTCTGGCCTCCTGGAGCTTCATAGAATCAGCAGCCTAGGTCACTAGACATCGTTTCTGCCCTTGTATCTTTCCTGTCAGGAGATGAGCGTGGCAGTGCTTCCCTCACCAAGTAGGGTCATTTAAGCACACCATTCTTGGGCAGAACAAACAGGTCCTCCCCACGGTGGGCGAGGTATCTACCCTGCGGCTGTTAAATGCTCAAATTGGTTATTAGGACTAAGCATTCATTACAATCTCATCGGATAAATTGGCTGCTTGCTGCCGCCCGAAGTGTTTCGCCTTTCGCCACTTGACTGTGCAGAGGCTGCACTGACCCATTAGGGCTTTATAGGCCTTGGTCTCCTGAAACCTCCATAGACAGCAGCCTAGGTCTTTAGGCCTCTTTCTCTGCCCCGTGATGTCTCTCCTGACATTGCATGAGCCTGGCAATGCTCCTCTCACTGAGGGTCTTCTGTGAGCATGTCACGTCTAACTGAAGCTCAGATGTACCTCTCTATATCCAGAGAAGGGCATTCGTTCCCTATGGCTCTGGCTGTTCCAGGTGGTAGCCCCTGGTGGGATGATGTTAAACCAGCCTTCTTTCGCTCCTCTCAAAATTATGAGGATCTCTTGTGAGCATGCTGTTCCCTGTTGAGCAACTAAGATTCCTTTTGTCCTAAGGGAGTTTACTTCCTCTGCTCTGGGGCATCCCATTCAGACCGCTCAATATTGAGCTTTGCAGTGCTCCCCTCTTACAGAAGGGTCACTTTGAGCACGATTCTGCTCCTGTTGTGGTTTCCCTGCTCTCCAGTTGAAGACATACTCTTGAGTTTTGGGTTTTGATGCCAAAAGATAGACTTTATTATCAGAGACAATAAGGCTGAGAAAACTCTGCAGAGCAATCTGTTGAGTCTCTCTTAGTAAACCCTTTTATACAGTTCTTTTCCTCAAGGTGTGTTCTATACATTCCATACATATGGTACATACTGACATATGGTACATACATACTGACTGTTACCGCTCCCTCTGCTGCTTCTCTGGTTACTTCCTCCTCTGCACGGACCTGGGCCTCTGTCCCACCCCGTTTAGCCTCTGTTCCCCCACCCTGTTGTTGTTTTGAGCGCCAGGAGTCGCTCCTAGAGGGGGGGGATTCTGTAACGCCATGCCAGCAAAGGGAGCCCTCACCCACTGACTGACTGTTACCGCTCCCTCTGCTGCTTCTCTGGTTACTTCCTGTTTGGTGGCCATTTAAGGAGGCCTATACCAAACAGCTATTGCGAAGTATTGTTTTGCCTGTGCGGACTCTACCAAGCGTTTTCCCTGTTTCATTGCCTTGTTTTGTGTTTTCCACGGTTTTGTTTTGTTCCATAGTCATAGTTTTTGCCGTTTCATTGCCATAGTTTTGCCTTGTTTCATTGCCTTGTTTATTTGTTACTTTTGGACTGCCCTCTTGGTATTTTGACCTTCTGCCTGATTTACTGGATTACGCTTTTGCCTTGCCTACGTATTACTGTTTATTTGGAGATCGACCCTGCCTGTCTTGACTACGTTGTGTTCAGTAAAGCTCGCATTTGGATCTATCACGCTTCTCACGAGTCTCCGTTACAGAATACTTCGCCTACCAAAGATCCAGCGGCTTACAGAACACACAACCAACAATCAACCATGGATCCAGCATCACGCCTCGTTCAACTCCGTGAAGGTAACCGGCCTATTGAGCAATATGTTATGGATTTCTGTGAACTGTGTCATTTGGTGGACTTCAAGGAAAGTTTTCTCAAGGACATTTTTTACTTTGGTCTGAGCAAGGAAATCTCAAATAGGATGCCAGGTCATCAACGCCACTGGTCTCTGGTGCGTTACATTGACTTTGCCTTGCTTCTGAGTGGCTCTGCATTTACTGTGGGGATTGCTGATGAGAAGCCCTGCCATCCCCCAGTATCTGCCACACCAAAATGTTTACATGCCATGTCTGGTATTGTTAACATCATGCCAGAGCCCTCTCATGCTATGCCTGCCAAGCCTGCTCACGTCGTGTTAAGCAAACCAGAGACCTCTCATGTCAAGCCTGCCAAGCCAAGGCCTGTCCACACTATACCCACCACACCAAAGCCTGCTCAAGTCATGTCCACCAAGCCACAGCCTTCTCATGTCTTGTCTACCAAGCCAAGGTCTGTTCACGTCACACCTGCCAAGCCAAAGCCTGCTCAAGTCATGCCCACCAAACCACAGCCTGCTCACGCCATGCCTGCCTCTCCAGGGCCTGCTCACGCCATGCCTGCCGCTCCAGGGCCTGCTCACGCATGCCTGCCGCTCCAGGGCCTGCTCACAACATGCCTGCTCACGCCATGCCTGCCGCTCCAGGGCCTGCTCACGACATGCCTGCCTCTCCAGGGCCTGCTCACGCCATGCCTGCCCAAGCCTGTTCACAAGATGGCTGCCCCATCTGAGTCCCTGGCCACGCTTGAGCCTCATCATGCCAAGATCATCTCAACCGAATCTCATCCCTGCCATACCCAAAACAAATTAAGTGATGCCTGATCCTCCGGTATCAAGTCAAGTCAGGGCTGCACTTTCAGTGCCAAGTCAAGTGACAGCTGTGTTTCCTGAGCCACGTCAAGTTACAGCTGTTACTTCTGAATCAAGTCAAGTCACAGCTGTTCTCCATGAGTCAAGCCAAGATACAGCTGTTCTCCATGAGTCAAGCCAAGTCACAGCTGTCCTCCATGAGTCAAGCCAAGTCACAGCTGCTCTCCATGAGTCAAGCCAAGACACAACTGTTGTTCCCCATGAGTCAAGCCAAGTCACAGCTGTTCTCCATGAGTCAAGCCAAGACACAGCTGTTGTTCCCCATGAATCAAGCCAAGTCACAGCTGTTGTTCCTGAGTCAAGCCATGTTACAGCTGTTGTTTCTGAATCAAGTCAAGTTACAGCTGGGTTGTCTATGTTAAGCCAAACCACAGCTGATCTCCATGAGCCAAGCCATGTTACAGCTGTTGTTCCTGAATCAAGTCAAGTTACAGCTGAGTTGTCTATGTTAAGCCAAACCACAGCTGATCTCCATGAGCCAAGCCAAATTACAGCAGATCTTCATTAGCCAAGTCAAGGTACTGCTGTTGTCCCCGAGCCAAGTCAAGCCACAATTGATCTTCATGAGCCAAGCCAAGTTACAGCAGATCTTCATGAGCCAAGTCAAGTTGCTGCTGTTGTTCCCGAGTCAAGTCAAGCCAAAGCTGATCTTCCTGAGCCAAGTCAAGCCACAGCTGACCTTCACGAGCCAGGTCAAGTCACAGCTGTTCTTCACGAGTCAAGTCAAGTCGCGGCCGACCTCCCTGAGTCAAGTCAAGTCATGGCAGACCTCCCTGAATCAAGTCAAGACTCAGCTGCGCTCCTAACGGAGCCTCTTCACGACATGGCTGCTAGTATGGAGCCTCGTCACGTCTCAGCTGACCTCATGGAGCCTCGTCAGGTCTCAGCCGTCCTTTCAAAGCCTCACCAAGTCTTGTCTCATCTCCCAAGCCACGCAGGGCCCCCACTCCCAAGTCACACAGAGCCCCCGCTTCCAAGCCACGCAGAGCCCACGCTCCCAAGCCACGCAGAGCCCACACTTCCAAGCCACGTGTCCACAGTGTCCACACCCTCAAGACCGGCATGCATCTCACTATCTACTGTGCTGCCTGTAATGGCTGTTGCCATTTTGAGCGTGTGGGCTACACGCTGTACTCCAGAGGCCTCGTCTGACCACGAGTCTGCTCCAGAGGCCTCGTCTGACCACGAGTCTGCTCCAGAGGCCTCGTCTGTCCACGAGTCTGCTCTAGAGGCCTCGTCTGTCCACAAGTCTGCTCCAGAGGCCTCGTCTGTCCAAGAATTTGCGCCTATGCCTCCAGAGGTATAGGAGGCGGCGTCCACCCATGAACTCACTGTTCATGCGCCAGTGCCCCCGGAGATGGTGGCTCCGGCTGCAGAACCTCCTATGGGGGCGGCATCCAATCATGAACTCTCTGCCCGCCATGTCACGGCCAAGGAGGCCAATCATGAGCCCTATGCGCTGCTATGGATGTCATTAGTTCCATTGTGGATATCTTTGCTCCTGTCTGCTCTGCTTGCTCTGTCTGCCCCGCAATGGCTCCCTGTTATGCCCGCTCTGCCAGCTCTGCCTGCCTCGCCATGGCTTCCTGTTCTGCCTGCTCTGCCTGCCTCGCCATTGGCTCCCTGCTCTGCCTGCTCTGCCTGCCCCGCCATGGCTGCCTACTCTCCCTGCTCCACCATGGCTCCAGGCTCCTACGAATTAAACATGGTGGACTTCTGCTCCAGTGTTACGCTGTCTGCCATTTCTCCACGGCCCAGGTCCCCCAAGGTTCCACTGTCGGCTACTGCTCCACGGCCCAGGCCCTCCAGTGTTACACTGTCTGCCATTGCTCCATGGCCCAGGTCCTCCAAGATTTCACTGTCCACCACTGTCCCACAGCCCTGGTCCTCCAAAGTTCCACTGTCTGCCACAGCTCCACGGTCCAGGTCCTCCAGTGCTTCACTGTCTGCCACTGCTTCATGGCCCAGGTCCTCCAGTGCTTCACTGTCTGCTACTGTTCCATGACCCAGGTCCCCCAGTGCTTCACTGTCTGTCCCTGCTCCACGATCCAGGCCCACCTCCTCTGCACGGACCTGGGCCTCTGTCCCACCCCGTTTAGCCTCTGTTCCCCCACCCTCCTGGACTGTTGTTGTTTTGAGCGCCAGGAGTCGCTCCTAGAGGGGGGGGATTCTGTAACGCCATGCCAGCAAAGGGAGCCCTCACCCACTGACTGACTGTTACCGCTCCCTCTGCTGCTTCTCTGGTTACTTCCTGTTTGGTGGCCATTTAAGGAGGCCTATACCAAACAGCTATTGCAAAGTATTGTTTTGCCTGTGCGGACTCTACCAAGCGTTTTCCCTGTTTCATTGCCTAGTTTTGTGTTTTCCACGGTTTTGTTTTGTTCCATAGTCATAGTTTTTGCTCTGTTTCATTGCCATAGTTTTGCCTTGTTTCATTGCCTTGTTTATTTGTTACTTTTGGACTGCTCTCTTGGTATTTTGACCTTCTGCCTGATTTACTGGATTACGCTTTTGCTTTGCCTAAGTATTACTGTTTGTTTGGAGATCGACCCTGCCTGTCTTGACTACATTGTGTTCAATAAAGCTTGCATCTGGATCTATCACGCTTCTCACGAGTCTCCGTTACAAGTGGGCCCCTAAAAAATATTAAGAGACATGCTTGCGCAGCACAAAATGAAAATAAAAACTATAAGGAAAACTATAAGTTAAAATGAAAAACTATAAGTTAAAATGAAAATAGAACTATAAGGTAAACCAATTTATACATGAATGATTCGTTTATATTTATAATGGTAAATTAATTTGTACATGATTCCTTTATTTTATGGTTAATAAAATCTTTATCATTCCCCCCCTATTTACTCTCACTTTTGCTTGTCTTTACCCAGAGTACAGCTCCATAATTCAGTATCACTATCTAGTGACTAAGGTAGGTCACATTGTTTATTACCATTGACCAGATTATGGAGCAGTACTTTGGCGGAGCGTGAGAACCAAAACTCTTCCCCCACATATACACTTTACTTCATGGAAGAAGTAAAAAGATCCTGCCTCCCTAATCCTTCTAATATTAAAAGTTATTTCATGACATAATTTTACGTCTTTTTCATTCTTAGGTTTTGTCTTTCTTTCTCGTGTTCTCCCTTATTGTCTGCTCCATGTTTTCTTTTCTTTCCACTTCCTCTTTTCCATCTTCACCAGGGTGACTCTTTGCGAGTCGTTGCAATGGTCTTTCCCTCATTGGCAAGGAAGGGTCGTTACTAGCATGCCCTTAATCCCTCACTCCATGCTGTGTAGGGTTGTTGAAGCTAGTTGGCGTATCTTAAGGTGAGAGAAGTGGACCCGCTTTACTGATCAATGTGATATTCTCATGAAGTGCTTTGAACGGCTAGTCATGCAACACATCAAGTCTGTCCTGCCCCCCTCCCTGGACCCGTTTCAGTTCGCGTATCGGCCCAACCGCTCGACTGATGACGCCATCTCCACTGCACTCCACTCAGCACTCACACATCTGGACAAAAAAGACTCATACGTCCGAATGCTGTTCATAGACTTCAGTTCAGCATTTAACACCATAATCCCCCAACAGCTCACACAAAAACTGGTCCAGCTGGGGCTCAACACCTCACTGTGTAACTGGCTGTTGGACTTCCTCACCGGAAGACCACAAGCAGTACGGGTCGGCAGTAACACTTCCAGCACCATCATTCTTAACACGGGGGCCCCTCAGGGATGTGTGCTGAGCCCCCTCCTCTTCACTCTGCTGACCCACGACTGCACACCATCACACAGCTCCAACCTCTTCATCAAGTTTGCGGACGACACGACTGTGGTGGGTCTCATTAGCAAAAGGGATGAGGCCGACTACAGAAGCGAGGTGAGCCGCCTGGCCGTGTGGTGCAGAGACAACAATCTCTCTCTGAACGTGGAGAAAACGAAGGAGATTGTTGTTGACTTCAGGAGAGCGCACACTCAGCATGCTCCTCTGACCATCAACGGTGTGTCTGTGGAGAGAGTGAGTAGCACCAAGTTCCTGGGTGTGCACATCACTGAGGATCTCTCCTGGACGAACAACACCACTGCACTGGCTAAGAAATCACAGCAGCGTCTCTACTTCCTCCGCAAACTGAGAAGAGCAAGAGCACCGGCCCCCATCATGTACACCTTCTACAGAGGCACCATCGAGAGCATCCTGACGAGCTGCATCACTGTGTGGTTTGGAGCCTGCAATGCCTCCTGCCAAAAAACTCTCCAACGCATAGTGAAAGCAGCTGAGAGGATCATTGGTGTCCCTTTTCCCTCCCTCCAGGACATTTACAGCACCCGTCTCACCAAAAAAGCCCTCTGTATAGCAGCTGATCCCTCCCACCCTATGCAAAGCTTCTTCAGCCTGCTGCCATCAGGGAGGAGACTGCGGAGTGTCCAGGCCAGGACCAGCAGACTGAAGGACAGCTTCTTCCATCAGGCTGTCAGGAAGCTAAACTCTCTCCCGGCTCTGCCTCCACTCCCCTCTTCTGCCCCACAGACTTCCTGTACTGTGACACCCATCAGGCCGTCAGGAAGCTAAACTCTCTCCCAGCTCTGCCCCCACTCCCCTCTCCTGCCCCACGATATTCCTGAACTGGGACACACACACACACACACACACACACACACTCACAAACACTCACGCACTTACACTTACACTCACACACACACACACCCCCCACCGACCGGCACCAGTCACTTTGCGTAGTATTGGTGCTCTGCTAACTACCTCATACTACTCAATTACTACCCCCAGACTACCTCTAAAGACTATGTCACTTTATGTCACTTTATTACATAAGCTCTTTTTGCACGATATTTCTATATATTCTATATATTATATGTATAATCGTATTTATTTGCATCTTTAAAATTGTACTTTTTGTATTTAATGTTACGTGTATGCACCTAGGGTCTGAGAGTAATGCAATTTCAATTCTCTGTATGTCTGGCACATATGGCAAAATTGACAATTAAGTTGACTTTGACTTTGACTTTGACTTTGATATTCTCCTCGAAATCATAACTGCACCCACTGGTGGGGCAAACCTTCCCTGGCCTTGATAGAACTGCTGTTGCCTGTAAATGGAAACCTTCAGAGGTTTTGGTTAGTGATATCAGGTGTTGGATTACAAATTTAAGGATCTGTTTAATATCTGCAGATCCCACATCCTAACATAACATCATATACAAATCTAAGGTGATCTACATTGTATTGGGGATTTAATGTTGTGGGATTACAAATTTAAGAATCTGTTTAAAATATGCTGATCCTATTCTAGGTTCCAATATAACAGCATGAACTGAAAAAGTTATGTATATTGTGACATTCTAAGAGCAGGCAGTCCAGGCCCTGAGACAGTAACCTTTTGCCTTTATGCAGTTCCTGAAATCTGGCAGGTTTCCCAAGTTAAGTGTGAATTCTAAGATCAAGGTTCAATTGTGCCTTTTGTTTAAGCACCTGTGCATTTGAATGACACTTGTATTCTAAATGGATCAAGGCCGGGAAAAACCCTTCACTGGGCTGATTTCCTGTACCACATTTGCATACTCTGTTTAGATTGATTCCACCTCTATGTACTCCTCCCCCTTGAAACCTATATACTCTGCTGTGCTGAGACTTTTTCAGACGACTTTTTGATGACTGCAGTGCCATGCAGCAAGTATCTGAATAAAGAGAAACTTCTGCTTCAAGATATCCAAAATGTCTCCTGGTTTCTAAGAAAAGTTTCCAATACAGGCATGCTCATTTTTCCATCTGGCCAGTCGTCCAGTTGTGATCTGTGAGACCTGTGGAAATGTCATGTGGGTTGAGGGCTGTCCTGGCCCCTTTTTTGGCCTCTTATACATCCATTGCTATCACTTGGTATTAATATAAATTACAGGATTAATATCCATTTTCTATAAAACAGAATTTGGCTCTATTAAATTATTTTAATTCTTACTATTTTTAATTAATTTAAATTTTATTCTCAATAATTTGCTAATTCAGTTTTCTCTTTGTTTTATAAATTTAGTCCCTCTATCACTGGATAATTCAGTCTTGCTCAGTAGGATAGGCTTTTTAACCTGGCAAACACTCAACACACTTTATTAATATAATCTTATCAATCAGAAAGACAATATTTTATCCTTTTGACACAGAATCAGCTCCATCCTGGGATGCTGAAAAGAAAAGTTAGCTGTGGGGTGGACAGAGCAAGCTTCCTTGCTTTGCCTTCTCATGTAATACACTGCGCAAGTGTGGCACTGTTTTTCTTTCCGCCACAGCAATGACTTAGGTGCTGACCAGGAAATTTAACCAAATTCATCCATGGTCATTGTTTTCTGGGCATAATTTGCCCTGTGGGCCCACATTTCAAATTTTGCATACAGCTGTTTTGGCAAAATAATTGATTTGCCTCAGTGTCTCGTCAGACATCTTCTTTCACTCCATGTCACACCATTGCACACCATCATTCACACTTTTTCCACACCCTTTCACACCCCACTTTTACAATTCTTATTTTTGTGCAACCTCAGCAGATTGTCAACTGAATGATTTTAGCCACAGTTTTTTAAATAGACTTACATAAGCTTTGTCATTATCAGACTCTACTAAGTGTAAGTCTGGTGGTATTTCCCATAGTTTCTAAACGTCATATTACGCAAATGGGCAACGCCAGTCACCCTAAGATCTAGTTTAACACTACTGTGCAAACCTCTTTTTTTCCCAACAAAATCTAATAATTATTTGGTTTGGAATAATTAGCCTAGGCATTGCCTAGTGCAACTGAGAAACCCAATTGTAATTTCTCAAATGTCACTTGTTTGTCTACTTTAAATTTTAGATTGGAGATTTCTGGATGATCTAGGATCCATGGCCAACATCATTTTATCTTGTTACCCCCAGTGATGACAGCATTTGTGATTTCATAATTTTGGAACTTTGTAGATCTATAATTTTTTGTCTTATTCAATCTAGTTGTCACGTAACGTGTAAGGAAGGGCGAACGAGGACGAAGGTAAAGATACATTTTTTTTAAATAGCCCTCACTATGCCAAATCCAGCTCCATTTTTATCTGATAGGTGAGTCATGCACTCACTTTTGCGTGCAAAGTTCCTTTGTCTTTAAGACCTAAAGCTGGACTGGAACCTATTAAAAAAGCAGATCAAGAATGTTAGTTAAAACACAGAATTCAAAGAACTGCTGTGAGACCAGTGAATAATCAATATTAAGCTAATGTAATAACCAAATTTGAAGCAGTCTCTATAGTGATCATTAGATATGCAGCACCTGTGCACGCAGTAGAAAGTGATAGATGTAGATCATCAGTCTGTTGAAGCTGTTTGGCTGTTGCACTGGGCAGTCAGTCTGTGATGGCCTGATGTGGTGTATGGTCTTTGTTGTTTCTCTGCTTCCTCTCAGTCTGGCTTTCCTGCCACAGTTTTGTCATGTGCAAATGTCAGACTGAGTTACTGGGATGTCCCTGGAATTACCATTATAAATTGAAACAGATGTTTTTCCTTATCATAACTTCGCTTAGTGTGCCTCTAAAATAACACGAGACACAGCTTTGCTAGTGGGCCTCTAAAAAATATTAAGAGTCATGCTTGCGCAGCACAGTTAAAATGAAAATAGAACTATAAGGTAAACCAATTTATACATGAATGATTTGTTTATATTTATAATGGTAAATTAATTTGTACATGATTCCTTTATTTTATGCTTAATAAAAAATCTTCATCACTCCCTGAGAGCTTAGAACCTTCCTAATTTAGGATTTGTGTTCTCTGCTTCCCAGAGCCTCTTTTTGTGAACGGTATTTCACTGTCCAGGCTAACCAGGCACATTCTAAAATCCACATTGTGGTAAGAACACACACTAGCTTCTTGTGTTCTTTCTAAAATCCTGTATGGTGGGGGTCACGCATTTAGCTTTGCACCTTTTCTTGAGATGTTTGGCCCCGGAACCTTGGGCCACACTTGACTTATGTATCTTATTGATACCTCTGTACGGGGTGCCTATGACCTGCCCGACCAGCTCCTCGAGCGAGGTCACTCAGAGCAGCAGGTAAACTCCCTGTTGACAGGCCGAGGTCTAGGCTACTGTCCTAGACGATAGGTTATATCCCTTAAAGGAATCTCTTTTCTGATTCCAAGTCTGAGCTCTGCCCTACAGTCAGGCATCTTTAACCCTGCCCTTACAGGTGAGTTTTTGGGTATGCAACTCAGGCCTTTGGCCGAAGGGATTAAGTCACTGACAGCCACATGGATGTCTTTGGGGCAGCTCCCTCTACTTGGATGGAGCTGGTACTTAGTGTTTGCCTTTGGTGTCTGGCTTGCACTCCCCTCAGCATGGCAGTGTGGGTATAACCATTCCCCATAATGACCTCTAGAGGATGCAGGTCGAAGTTCCCTCGAAAGGGAACGTCTCAGGTTACATATGTAACCATATTTCACTGAGAAGGGAACAAGACACTGCATCCTCTAGTCTCGTTGCCATGCTTCAGACACAAGCTTCAGACGAAGAAGCGGATGACGTGTTCGACTGGCACCCTTATGTACTATGTGGTCGCACTGTTATGATGTCATAGGCTGTTGCTGGCCAGTACTGTGTAGTTTTTGTATATAGGCTTCAGACTCGGGTCACGTAGGAGACGTTCCCTCATAGCGACCTCTAGAGGATGCAGGGTCTCGTTCCCTTCTCAGGGAACCATGGTTACATACGTAACCTGAGGCGTTTTGTGCATATCAAATTTAGTTAGAGCCTCAGTACATGAAACGCTTAGTTAAGAGCTTCTGGGAACATATATAGTGTTTTTATGCATCTCAGCTTATGAAAAGAAGGCAAGCTCAGAAACACTCTCAAACATATTTTCTCAGTCAGAAAACATTAGTTTATGCAATTTTATGAATACAGCTGACCCACATTAAAAATGTTTCACATGCATGATAGAAACGTTATTTGCAATGCAGAAAGACACTTCTTGATGTGTTAAAAGTTTTATGCATATCAAATTTAGCTAGAGCCTCTGTAGGAGCCATTTCAAAGCAATTTGTGTTTTGTCCATGGGGAGGCGTTGTGACTCTCATATATTAAGAACACCTGTCTAATTAGAAGGTATGTGTGGTGGCAGGAAAGCAAACCGTTTTTGACTGTACAGTTACAAGTTATCCTGCTCACTAGTTTATCGGGCCAAATGGCTTTATTGTGTGGATTGAGTTTAATGCATAACCATGCAAGGAATAATATGGACTTTGGACAATGGGTTTGCTCTGTTTGCAAGGTATGAACTTCTCATTGTATGTCACGAATTGAAAGGAAAGCTCACAGGAAGCGAACGGCAACTGTTTATAGAAGCACAATAAAGGACACTGTAAGCATTTTAAACATCTGTGTGCATGGACTTAATTTGCACGCGTCAATTACTTGCTCACTTCTACCATCAACATTGGTGGCCTATTGGAAGGCCGTAATATTAGTCAAAAGCTAAGCTTCACAAATAGGTGAGTATTTGCAGAAGAACTCTGCTTCGATGGTCGGCAAATTTGTTGCGGACAGATTGTTAGTCACGCATGCAGGGGCGTCGCACCCGTGGGGGATGTGGGTGTTTTAACACCCACACTTTTCCCGGTGAGAGGGTTCAACACCCACACTTTTTCTACAGTTTTCCCACAGTTTTGAACAAACGCCTTCGCATTCGCTCCTCCGTTTCTCTGGCCCCTCTGTGTCTACGCTCGCTTCAGCTCTCCTCTCCCCTCCCCCTCAAACATGACACCAGCTGATGATTGGCTGTTCTGCTTTAAGTCTTGCCTCTCTTGGTGTGTTAGATTTATCGGTCAGCTCGTGCAGAGGAGGCGGGAATTTATGGTTATTATGATTATTTACATCTCCGTTTTCCAGGTACTTTGAATGTTTATGCTTTTGAGGTTTTTAAATAAGCTTGATATATGTTTGGGAAGATGTTCTGTTTATGTTTTGTTGGCATGTCGAATGTTTTCTGTATTATATTTCGTTTTTTAGACTAATGGCAATTGCTAATTGGGATAGTGTTCAGTAGCTAACTTAGCTAAATTCGGTTATGTGTGTGGCATGCAATGCATAAAGTAACTGTGATGAAGAAGGCAGGAAATTGATGAGGAGGGACAAATTGACAATGTTAAGCAATGTATTTATGGGTTTATTGCCAGTGCAATTGATTTTGATATTTTGAGCATTGTTTGTTCATTAGCTGACTTGCCTGTTGTGTTTGATTGTATCTGTTGAGAAGAAAAAAGTGAGAAATAATGTCAGTTTGCATACCTGTTGACTATGGAAGAATATTATTTTAATGTGTATATTATTTTAATGTTTAAAAACAGTAAGTGTACCCTTCTGTCATTGTATTCATCATTTTTATTGTTAACAAACAAACCACATTCATCCCCCACACTTTGGAAAAGCTTGCTACGCCCCTGCGCGCATGGACGCCACTTCGGAGACGAAGGGTTCGTTGATCTTGAGTTTTCAACGCACTATAGATTTGCTTTGTGGACACTGGATTTCGCTATGGATTAGCTGCTGTTGCTGATGGATTCGTGCTGGATTTACTTCGCTGTTGCTGGTGGATTCGTGCTGGATTTACACCGCTGTTCCTGGTGGATTCTGGCTGGTTTTACTTCGCTGTTCCTGGTGGATTGGCTGCTGCTGAGACATCGCATTGTCGTTGGATTTAAAGGTACTGTTGCAACAACAAATTGACACTGTGTGCACACAAATTATGCGTAAATCCAATGCATTGGTGGCAAAAGGGTAAAAACATGTATCTTTTTGCTTGGTGTAAACATTGTGTGTAAAATGGAGGAGCAGTGTTTAAACGCGGAGACGTCCGCTGCATCAAACGAACAGCTTTGTACTGAAAAAGAGCCTGCAAGGCCGAAAAGGACAGTCACTCTTACAGCAAAGGCTTTGGTGGAAAAGCTTGACTCTTTGCAAAAGCTAAGGAAAGTTGAATAAAGCGCACAAACTGATGGAGACTATTAAAAGGTTGATGCAAGATAACGAAGAGTATGAGTCTGAGGTACAAAGCATTTATGAAAACTTTAATGCATTGTGTTTAGAGGTTAAAGCAATGCATGAATCATTGTTGAGAGTGTTACCTGAAACTGAAGTTGAGAAACAAGATATATGGTTCGAGGCAAAAATGATTCCAATCAGTGAATTTGTTGAACATGTGAATGTCTGGCTGTCTAAACCTGTAACATCTGAAGGGGTTGATGTAAAAAATTATAATGTTTGTCCAGAGGACAGTGGTTCAGATGTATCCAATGGTTCTACTGCCCTTAGTAAGTGCAGTTCAGGTAGCAGTAATTCATCCACTGTGTCTGCACACATACAGGCCAAGGCAGAGAGAGCTGCACTCATAGCACATGCTAATGCATTAAAAGCTAAACATACAATTAAAGCACTGCAAGAAGAATTGAGAAAACAAAGAGAACAAATGGAGTTAGACGCTGAGATTGCAGCATCTACTGCAAAAATTGCTGTTTTGAGCACAGTCAGTAGTCGTAGCAAATGTTCACACTCTAGCAGTTCACATGTGGAAGGAAAAGGATCAAGGGTTCAAGGCAGTTCCAAGGAAAAAGGAGGAAATTGAGTTATGGAGGTTGGTTGAACAAGTAGTTTTGAGAATTTCATTTATAATCTGAGAAATGCACCAAACTGTAAGCTGACTTTGGCCCTTTTATTTCCATTGAAGGTTCTGATTGGTGTGTGATTAAATTTTGACTCCTAGTGTTTCCACTTGGGTAACTGTGTGCTAACTGAGCTCACACTTTGCAGACTTGAGTGAACAATATTGATGCGATTTGATGATTTGTGTGTAGAGTTTTGCATTAACAGTTCACCAAATCTGACTCATGTGTTAAAGCAGGGGAATAGTGTTTAAAGGTTAGGGAAATGGGTGTGCTTTTTGAAAAATGGTTTTATGGTTTTGAAATTTTAGTTCACAAGACTGGTTTATAGTGTTTAAGCCATTGAAAAAAACTGTAATAAACATTAACTTCAGATACCGGTCAGCAATCACGGGCAGTTTCTGTCAAATAAAAACATTTTGTGTTCATATAAAGTAACTTGAAATAAGCGTCAGCGCTTGCAGGCGCTTCCTGTGAAATACATTTTAAATTCATATACAAAATCTTTAGGTACTTAACAGTAACTGTATCTGAGTTTGCTTAGGACTGTATTGGACTGGTTTAGGGCAGCTGTGTTCGCCCTGGTGTGTCGGTCAGAACACAGGAGGCATGCATCCGAATCAAAACCCTTTAATTAAACTTCAGCAAATGATCAGCATGATGCACAGCCAGACCACAGGGCATTGATTGGCATTATTTTCACAATAATGATATGTGAGGTAAATGTACAGGATTAGGCAGGTGTGGTCTGAAACAATTAACAATAAACAATAATTAGAAATTGTCAACAACTTCACTCAATATATTAACCGGAACTGAAAGGTATTGACGCACGCAGTAACCTGTGCTCTGATTTGTCATTCCTTCCCAACATTGCCACCCCCAAATATGTTGAACATACTTGTTCCTTTAATGGAACAGTCAGTGAGGAGACTCTGAGTCTTTGGCATGTTCATCAAGGGCAGGAAGAGGAATCAGTCTAGCGACTAGTCGGGTATGTTTTATTCTTGACCTGGATCTCCACTGCTGCCATTTGTGACGAGCTTTTAGTGTTGGCAAGTAGTGACGAATAAAGCTTGACCAGAATTGATCTGTTAGCACCTGGCTTTGCCTCCATCTCCGCCGCCCCATAAGCTCTGTGGCGGGATATACAACAGATGATAGTGAAATATCAGGCCGCTCCATGAGCAGGTAATTGGGCGTAACTGGGTCAAAGTCTGCTACACTGGAAGTATACCCCAGCGGTTTACTGTTTAGGATCCCTTCCACTTTCGATGAGTACAGTCAGGAGAATGAATCTTGCGCTCCCAGGCACCACCAAAGTGTGGAGCGTTTGGTGGGTTGAAATGGAAGGATATTTTCTGCTTAGCCAGGTGTTGTTGTAGTTGAGGGCTGAGAGATGCAAAGGCCTTTTGTAGTCCCTTCTCTCCACCATGAAAGTTTGTGGGTGGCAGAGCTTGTTGTCATAGTCCTTTATTAATATCTTAGTGACTGTGTGATGAGGATCTAGCACTATGGGGTGGATTGCTGATGTTTCCAATCCTTCTGCCCGATGCAAGCGACCACCAACTCGAATGACCTGGGAGGATTCATCATATTCTGGTGACAAGGTTAACAGCCAACTTTTTGAGGGTATGAGTCTTTTTACTTTAAGCAGTTTGTACTCCTTAGGGAAGCTGTCAATTTGTGATTTCTGCAAGATGAGCATTTCTGCAGCCTGGTAATCTGTTGCTGATGGTTGTTCACCACATTTGTGTAGTTGAACTGTTGCTTCGATCAGCTCACTTCAGGAAGAATAGTTAGCAGGTTCAGGAATGTTAGGGGCAGTAATTTCTGTCACAGTGCCACAGAAAATTCCCTTTTGTTGTTCATCTTTATCCATAGGAGCTTGTACAGGAGGGGTAACTGGGCATTCTGGTTCTGGTCTGAGTAAAAATGATGGACCTTAGCTCCACTTGTTGGGCACTGACAGCTCCTCAAGCATTCTACCTCGAGTGAGGTCATCAGCTGGGTTGTTGTGAGTTAACATACCTCCAAGTACATCCAGCAGTCAGTTCTTGGATCTCCGCTATCCTCGTCCCAATGAACACTTTGAATCTACAGGATTGTCATGTGTCTGTCCACATGACCAACTTACTGATTTCCAAAGTGAGCTCGGTTTTGAGGAGTTTGGCCAGCTGAGAACCATTCAAGGCCGCACACAATTCCAGTCTCGGAATGGTCTGTCATTGCTTGGGGCAACTCTGGATTTCGCTGTAATGAAGGTGAGCTGGATTTGGCCTTGTTGATCTTCCATGCGTAAATAGGCCCATAAGAATCACAGAAGCATCACAGAAGATATGGATTTGTCTGGTAACCTTGGACTGGTCTGTATCTGATGTCACAAGACAAAGAAGCAGGGTGATGGTGGCCAAGTTGGGGAGTTGTTCTTCCCAGTTTTTCTAAGATTTCAGGAGATCCTCAGGTAAATTGGGGTCATCCCATTCCTGTTGTTTGTCCCACAGTCTTTGGACTAACAGTTTAGCTCGAGTGGCGAACGGATAGATGAAACCGAGGGGATCATACTGGGTTGCCAGTGCTCTATAGATGTACAGGTAGTCATTCAGGACTTGGCCTTGAAACTGGAAAGAACAGTTAAAGACTACATGGTTATTGCCATTATGCTGAACAAGGTGATGGGGTAGGAACCATGACTCACCCTCTTTGCGGACTTCTTCAGGAGAAAGTTTCACAGTATATCCAGTGACTTCAAGCTTATGTATTTCTTCCTTGTAGGCAGCAGCTTTTATGGGATCTCTCTGAAGGCTCCTTTCAGTGTTTCCTAAATTAGGCAGCACTGCATCTTTGGATGCCTGAAGAAGCGGCATGTTCTTCTTGCGAATTAAGGGGGTGGCATATCGATTCACTCTGTCAACTAGAACTCTTGGAGAAGATGCATAGCCTCTTGGTCTTGCTTCGACCGTGTGACCTCTCTCTCTGACTTGATAGGAATGACATCTGCCTGCCAAAGCCTTTCCATGTTTCTGAAAAGCTCTGTCTGTGAGAGACTAAAGGTGGCATGTAGACACTGTTGAGTGTTAAGCATTACCTCCAACACTTGAAGGCCTTGCAGAGCCCATCCCAATCATGTCTTGATGGCTGCAGGGCCCCCTGGTGGGCCAAGGCGGACTGGCTCTATAGGGGTCATAAGATAGGGATGGTCTGCTCCGATTAACAGCAGTGGACAAGCCTTATGGATGGGCTGGAGAGGGAGACCCTTCAAATGGCCGTATTTCTGTTGCAAAGTTGTCACGGGATAAGAGAACTCTGCCTTAGTTCAGCCGTGAATGCTTTCTGAATGTGATACCTTTTGTGCGGTTGGGATGGTGTTGAAATTCTGAAAGGCACTGCTGTGCCTTTAACATCCTGGGGTTGGCTAAGGCGCCGGCGGGAGCACTCGCATATTTTCCAGATGACAGCAAAACGAGCTTGAATTGCTCCCTCAGTTTTGATTGGACACTTAAAAGTAATACATCACCTGAATCTGTGGAATGTGTACTTTATTTGTGTATGCTCAACATATTGCAGTTATGTTCGTGGTTTTTATAAAAAATAGAAAATATACAGGGTGTCCTTTCAGTCTTCTCAGTCTCTGTGAATATCCAGTTGAAATGCGTCAATAAAATGAACTAAAACTCAGCGAATACATGATACACAAACATGAGATATGTCTATAGAAAGCTTGAAATGTCTAGTTTTAAATTAAGTAAGCTTAATCGAAAACACATATTCTGTGAAGTAATCCGTATTAAACCAATGCCATGTGCCGTTTTTACCCTCTGAGCTCATTACCGCTAATTAGATCATGCCCACGCGCGATGACGTTATTGTTATTACAAATATCCATGTGAGAGATGCGCGAAATGAAAAGCGGCAACGTGTTTGTGTCGGATACTTTCGTTTTTGGAAGAAGGCGCTGAGAGGGAAAAAGCCTTGTATTTACTCCAGATGAGGACGCGCTGAGAGGAACAGGCTAAGCTTGTTTATCTCACAAACAGAAGGTGAGCGTGGCTACAGGCAGCTGACGAGAGGATCTCTTATACAGTGTAAGTAATGTTTCTTATTGGCATTAGACAGTGTGTTGTTGCACAAAATGCATTTACTAGTTGGACTTTTTCAAAACTATAATTCCTGACTAAAATGTGTGAAATTGAGTGCAACATTTTAAAGTATCATAGGCAGCTTTTCAATGCAGCTATAAGGCATCATGAATGTTTTATGTTTCATAAACAAATTGACATTAAAGTAGGGCTAATGTTTAGACAATATAAAAGTCTAAGAATGCTTAGACCAGTCTTTACTGTTGAATACTCTGTATGCAAATATCTGCTCAAATGTGTACATAATGTGCTTAATAATTAATTTCTCAGATGTAGTTTTTATACTGTATAATAATAAATACAAAGCATGTGTGCATATGATAGCTATAAAATCACATGGGCAATATTAGTGATTGCTGATGTAACAATATTGCTCCAGGACTATCAACATGCTCACTGATTTATTCAATTATTTATTTATTTTAGTGACCAGATACCTATATGAATATTTTTTTGGGATAGAAATTATAGAAATAATGCTTTTATTTAGCAAGGATTCTTTAAATTGCTCCTGATATTAACATGCTCACAGATGTTTTTTTGTTTTGTTTTAGTTGTTTGTGATCTGATACCTGCACAACAGATGAATCCTGCAAACTTTTCTTGCGAGAGCACTGTACCAACATCAGTTCTTCAACTACACTGATTTTCTATTGGTAAAACAAGTTCCTTGACTACTGATGAAGAGTTTTGCAAGCAGTTAAATATCAGGTATGATTTACTTGTGTTACTTGTTGAACAGAATTCAGAAAACAGTTTTCAGGAATTACACAGCGTCTGTTCACATTTCTGTGGTTAGATCAGTGTGCTTAATAATGTGTCTTTGACCTTCATAATGTACGTTTATATTATACTGTGTTATAAATAAAATACAGATAATCTAAAACCCCAATCTCTGAATCTTCTCTCATTGTTTCTACCTAACAGTCACAGTCTCATTGATGGGCCATAATGGGACTTTTGTCTCTCAGGTGTGAATCACTAAATATTCAGTGCCCATTGTCACTCCCTCGCATATTCCCTTTCGATCACAAAACACGTCTTAGAAATTTTAAAGAAATATATTGTTTTTTGTGAACGACTGAATGAGATGATTTTTGCATCATTTTGTAGAAAAAAACTCTAGCCTACCACATCCAGTTCTCAAAAGTCTTGTGCACGAATGTTCTGTATGTGTTTCATAGCCTTATTTCAGTGACTTAAAAATTTTAGTTTTTTACTAACCACGCATAAATGTTGTTTTCTCAAAAACACAAACATGTACATTAATGTTGCTTACATATTATTGTAGCCCAGTTTGTGCTGATTACAATGTAATTAGACTTCAGCCATTAATATGTTTTTAAGATACTGAAAAAAACACCAATGTCAGGGCATGTCAAAACTTCTCCAGGGGCCCAAAACACCCTCAGACCCCAGAGGGTTAAGTGCAGTAAAGTCATGCCTGATTGTTCTCAAAGCCAATTCCTCTGTCTTATTGGTGAGTCCTAGCTGTTGGGCTGCTGATGACAGGAGGAGGATTGTGCATTCAGAGCCATCGTCAAGCACCGCATACGTGTCCAAACTCTGACCATTATGATGCAGGACGACTCTAACTACCTTCTAATGGACTCGTTTAGAGCTTGGAGGCCGGTTGTTGTACCATCTATGCTGAAGTTGGCTGATCTGCACTGTGAAGGATTGTGGCCAGTCTGTGTTTATATCTGGGGTCTCTGCTTGAGTCCATTTTGGGTCTGACTCGGTCTCGCTGGGTTTTGCTGCCACCAAAGCTCTCATGGTCTTGTCACCACGACTCAAACTTTAGCCACTTCACCAAATCAATTAGTATGTACAGAGCGCCCAGTTCGTTGCTTACACTCCTTCTAAAGGCTACACGTAGCTCAGGAGGTAATTTAGTGAGAAGTCATGCTACATGGTAACCGCAGCACAGTTCCACTTCTCCCTCTGTGCCCAGAGTCTTAAGGAATGGACTTGGAGCGCAAAGGACTCAAAGGACTCAAAGCTTCTTGTATCACCAGGCTGGATATCCTGGATATCCATAACAGCTGCTATCTTGTTCAGCGCCAGTTGATGAGGATGCCCATATCTGTCAGTTAATGCCTCCATAGTGTCTGTATATGGGGTAGGTCCACGGAGAAAGTAGCAGCGGCATAGGTGTTTGCTTAATACCTTAGTTCCATAGGTGTTGTTTAAATTATTAACTAGAAAGTATTTTTTTTCGTTCTCTCCCTATTTGTATTGTTGATGTTTCATTTTAATTAGCAGTTTTGATTGCACTTATTGAAATTACTATTGCTTAATTCTTGCGGGCACTTAAGTGCTAAGTATCTCACTTTTAGTTTCGATTCGAGCCATTTACATAGCTATAGACTTTGGGCTGAAGTAAGTAGGCGGGCCCAGCTGTTATCACTCCAGCATCATTTGCTTGTGTATTTATCCATTATCCGCAAGCTGATGCGGAAGTGTTTAGCCCTGGTGTTCAGCCTCCTCGTGTGAAGACCGACGAGGGTAAAGACCTGCGACTTTTTCCTGCGCGACTTTAACCGAGCAACGAAACCGACAACACACTTAAGTATTCCTCTTACTTTCCCTTCATACACTCCCTTCTTGCCCTCTCTTTCCACCTCTATCATGTGTTTCCAATACATTCCGGTTGTCTCCACACAACGCTCTAACATTACACGCAGACGGCAATGTAATCTTACTAACCTGCACCCTATGGTCACTGAGCCTTTCTCTTTCACTGTCGGCCTCTGGAATTGCCAGTCAGCTGTCAACAAAGCAGATTTCATTTCGGCTTTTCCATACAATCTACACTTAGTATCCTGGGCTTGACTGAGACCAGCAACCCCTGCTGCTCTGTCTAATAACTTCTTTCTCTCACACTGGGAGGGGTGGGGGTACTGGAATACTCATTTCTAACAAATGGAAATTCTCAACCCACTCTCTGCTATGCAATTATAGCTCTTTTGAATCCTATGCGATTACTGTAACCGCTCCAATTAAACTCCACATTGTGGTCATTTACCGCCCTCCCGGTCAACTGGGCACCTTCTTAGATGAGCTGATTGGGCTGCTGTCCTCATTCCAAGAGGATGGCAGTCCACTTCTAGTCTTTGGTGACTTTAACATTCATCTGGACAAGCCTTATGCTGCAGACTTTCATTCACTCTTAGCATTTGATTTCAAATGCCTTGTCATTACTAGCACACACAAATCAGGCAACCAACTTGACCTAATTTACACACGCAGTTCGGTTAAACCCCTACACATCTCCGACCATTTATTCATTACATGTAACCTACATCTTGCTACCAGTGTGCCTCCAATCCCTCTACCTGTTACTTTTAGACGAAACCTACGCTCCCTTTCACCCTACCATCTTTTCTCTGTAGTGTCCTCTTCTCTTCCCTTTACAACCCTTTTCTCATCTTTTGAGGTTAATGCAACTACTGCCACCTTATGCTCTACTTTAACTCCTTGCCTAGACGATATATGTCCTCTCTCTTCCAGGCCTGCACGGGCCACCCCTCCTAACCCCTGGTTATCCGATGTTATTCGTGAGCATCGGTCCAAACTCAGGGCAGCAGAGAGAAAATGTCGCAAATCTATAGATCCGTCTGACTTAAGTATGTATCAGTCTTTGCTTTCATCCTTCTCTGCTCATGTCCATACTGCCAAATCCTCATACTTCCACAACAAGATCAACAATGCTCCAGACACACATAACCTTTTCAAAACATTCAATTCACTCCTCTGCCCCCACCACCACCACTTCTATAACAGCCAATGATTTCGCCACATTTTTACAGACAAAACTACAACTATCAGCAGCCAGTTCTCAGCTCCACACATACAGGAACTAAAACCGACAGCATCCACAGCTAACACTCCACTCTTCTCCTCCTATCCCCTCTCTGAGGCAGAAGTATCCAAACTTCTTCTCTCCAGCCATCCTACAACATGCCCACTAGATCCTATCCCCTCTCACCTTCTCCAAGCAATCTCTCCTACACTCTTACCAGCACTCGCACACATCAACACATCTCTCCTCACAGGCACTTTCCCCACTGCATTCAAGCAGGCTCGGGTAACCCCACTGCTCAAAAAACCTACATTAAACACTTCACTTATAGATAACTATAGACCGATCTCTGTCCTTACATTCATAGCTTGAACAAGTTGTTTTTAACCAGGTATCACTATTTCTCTCACAGAACAGCACATTGGATGGCCACTCAACTGAGACTGCACTACTGTCAGTCACTGAAGCCTTGCAGATTGCAAAAGCTGATTCCAGATCATCAGTACTCATTTTGCTGGATTTATCTGCTGCTTTTGACACTGTGAATCATCAGATCCTCCTGTCTACCCTCTCATCACTGGGCATCACAGGGATTCCACTTCACTGGTTTAAATCCTATCTCACAGGCAGGTCTTTCAGGGTGGCCTGGGGAGGGGAGGCATCCAAAGCACATCATCTGGTCACTGGGGTTCCTCAGGAATCAGTTCTTGGACCCCTCCTCTTCTCCATATACACATCATCACTTGGACCCATCATACAGGCACATGGCTTCTCCTACCTTTGCTATGCTGATGACGCATAGCTCTCTCTTTCTTTTCAGTTCATGCCTGGCAGACATCTCGGCGTGGATAAAAGAACATCACCTACAGCTCAACCTGGCAAAGACTGAGCTCCTTGTCTTCCCTGCCACTCTGATTCTACAGCATGACTTCACCATCCAGTTAGGTTCATCAACAATTACCCTGTCAGGTTCAGCCAAAAATCTTGGTGTAATCTTTGATGACTAGCTGACTTTCAAAGACCATATAGCTAAAACTGATTGACCTGAAAAGATCAGGCCACACAACTTCTTGTCCAGGCCCTGGTCATTTCCAGGCTGGACTACTGCAATGTTCTTTTAGCCGGTCTTCCTTCATGCACAGTTAAACCTCTACAAATGATTCAGAATGCAGCAGCACGACTGGTCTTCAACGAGCCCAAAAGGGCCCATGTCACACCCCTCTTTATCACCCTGCACCCTGCACTGGAATGATCTTCCCACCGCTATCTGGAATGCCGACTCCCTAACAACTTTCAAGCAACTGCTGAAGACGCATCTCATTTGATACTACTTGTTCTACTCTTTTCCCATTCTTCCCTTTCTAGTTTACACTTATCTGAACAATGCCTGTTATATGGTATTATGAGCATTTCCTAAGTCGTTTTGCCTCTTTAGGACAAATCACTTGATGTATTCCCCACTTGTAAGTCACTTTGGATAAAAGTGTCTGCTAAATGAATAAATGTAAATGTAGGTGAGTTCAGGAACGAGTCTGCTATCAGGCGTGCTTCCACTCATTTCAGATGATCAATTAGCATCTGGTATTTGAACAACTCAGTTGCATCTTCTGGCAACAAATTGCCCAAGGCTAACTTTAGGCGGGTAAATTCACCTGGATCTCAATGGATGAAATCAGGTATGGTTGGCTGAGGACCCTTTAGGTTGTCTCCTGTCTGGTGACACTCATCTGCCATTCACTAGGGTTTGCTGGTTACCTAGGAGGTTGGGAACGGGTAAAGACAGCAGGCATCAGAGGAGTAGATGAAGGAACCTGAGTAGCAAAGCTGCCACGGTAGTAACTTCAAGCTGGTAATGCAGAAGGACAACCCTCAATATTTGCAGGATCAACATGTAGCTGGTACTGGATGCACTCGAGGGCTGGTCATTGAACAGGTCTCTCTGGCTTCCTGTAGATGGTTCTAGGTGATGGGATTGGAGGTGATGGAGCTGAAGGCCGTTGCTCAGGAAGTGGACAAACTGGACTTGGCTGGTTTCTCATCAGCATCTCTTGCATACCTTTCTGGATTTCTACCAGTTGTCTGATTTCCTCCTTTATTGATTGCTGTGATTTCCGAAGCTGTCTCTTTCAAGGTCGTACGGTCTGTCCCTGGATTCCTGAGGTAAGGAATGTGGAGAATACTCGTCTCTCTCACTCCACTGATCTTTGAGATACCAGGGCTCTGTTTGTGGGCTCCTTGCTTCTAACAAATCAGGTGTTTTCCTACCAGATCCCTCATCTGAACTATAATGGCTGAAATGACATTATGTTGTCGCAATAATTCAGTTGTGGCAGACTTTAACTCTGACTATGACTGGAAACAGGAAGGGTCTGGGAGTACGAGATCTTCCAATTGCGTTAACCCACAAAAAAGTGGTTTTCGGCGCTCGGATCAGGACTAGCAGATCTGGGCACTAGATTGAGGCCACTGATGTGGAGGAAATTTCAAAAATGGTGGACATTGTTGCCATCTATGATGAGGTTTAGCCAGCTCAACCAGTGTTCTGCCTTTAGTAATATCATCTGCCTGATTCTGTGCAGAAGGAATATATCTCCAAGAAGAGAGATCAGTGAGTTCCAAGATTTCAGTGACTCAATTGGCTACAAAAACTTTATAACAGCAGGAAAGGGAATGCAGCCATTACAAAACAGTGGTTGAATCGGACCATAAGACAGTATTTGTCAAGGGAAGAGTCAGTTCCTTTTGCAGGAGTTTAGAGAGCTATGCACCTGTTAGAGCAGCACAGAGTTCAAGGCGAGGAATGGAAATTTGCCTTTTTGGGGCAACTCGAGATCTTGCCATGATGAAAGTATGTACCACGCCCTTGTCAGTTTCCATTCGCAAATAGGCTAATGACCCATATGCGCTTTCTGACGCGTCACAAAAAATATGCAACTCTCTGGATACGATTTGCTCGGAAGGTAAATTTAAGTAACAGCGGGGAAGCTCTATTAATGACAGGTCAGGTAGCTCAGTTTCCCAAGCCTTCCAGGCCTGTTGGATAAGACTTGGGATAAGGGGATCATCCCAACCCCGGGACTTCATCCAGCATTGCTGTACAATGACCTTAGCTCGTGTTGTAAAGGGGGTATTATAACCCAACGGGTCCCCTTGGAGCCTAGATAATCAGACGCTTAAGATAACAGCATAGTACGTTCTGATCCATCATCAAGGATGGCAAATGTTTGCAGGGATCGACCTTTGTGATGAAGAAGTACTTAAACTTTCAGGAGCGCCTTGCCAGAACCTCCAAGTTGACTAAGATAGAATGTACCATTATCCTGATCACGACTGTTTACTCCATGAAGAATACCAAGATGTCGGCCTTTGCACTGTAGACAGGTTTTTTTTCAGGTCACAGTCAACAGCTAGATGGTTGAGCCCACATCTCCAACATCTTTTGTTCTCTCTAATCCACTCATCCTTTTTGTTGTCTTCTAAAGCTCTAAAATAAGGGCACAGGCCAATGAAATGCTGTCTGCTTTAACCTTCTGGGGTCTGAGGGTGTTTTGGCACCCTGGAGAAGTTTTGACATGCCCTGACATTTGTGCTTCTTATAGTATCTTAAAAACATATTAATGGCTAAAGTCTGATTACATTGTAATCAGTACAAACTGGGCTACAATAATATGCAAGCAACATTAATGTGCATGTTTGTGTTTTTGAGAAAACAATGTTTATGCGTGGTTAGTGCAAAACTAAAATTAAGTCACTGAAATAAGGCTATGAAACACATTCAGAACATTAGTTCACAAGACTTTGGAGAACTGGATGTGGTAGGCTAGAGTTTTTTCTACAAAATGATGTGAAAATCAGCTCATTCACTCATTTACAGAAAACAATGTATTGGTTTAAATTTTCTAAGACATGTTTTGTGATTGAAAGGGAATATGTGAGGGAGTGACAACAGCCATGAATATTTAGCGATTCACACCTGAGAGACAAAAGGCCCTCCTCTAATGGCCCATCAATGAGACTTAGACTGTCAGGTAGAAACAATGAGAGATTCAAAGAAAGACTATTTGCATTTTATTTACAACACAGTATCATCAAAACATACATAATGGAGGTCAAAAGCACATTATTGACTACACTACACTGTTTTCTGAATTCTGTTAAACAAGTGAAACAAATAAATTATACCTGATATTTAAGTGATTACTGCTTCTTTCCATTGATTTAAGAAACAAGACTCATCATCAGTAGTCCAGGAAATTGTTTTACAATAAAATATCAGTGTAGTTGAACATTTGATGTTGGTACAGCACTCTTCATATGGTATTCATCTGTGGTGCAGGTATCAGATCACTAGGAAAAGGAAAAAGAAAAGAAAAAAAAAAACATCTGTAAGCATGTTAATATCAGGAGCATCTGTAATATATACATATAGTATGATTTTGTAGTCATAGACTACAAGACACATGCTTTATACTATCTTAAAAAAATGGCATTTTATATCTGAGAAACTATTATTGTTTAGCACGTTAAACATCTATTCATGAACAGAGTATTAATAATAAACTAATATTATCCTATTGTTATACGATAAATAAATATGATTTTATAGTCATAAACACAAGCATGCTTTGTATGTATTATACAATACAAAACCATTTTATGTCTAGGAAACTAATTTGTTATTGTTAAGTACATCATAAACATATTCGTGGACAGAAAATCTAGAAAAGAGAAAATCTAGAATCTAAAAATCTTAGACTCTATCATGCAGTGATGCCGTGTAAACACTATTACTTTTATATTGCGTCACTTTTAATTTATAGAACATTAAAAACATCCTGCCATCGTGAAACATTCCTTTGCAATGAAATGAAACATACTTCATAACGTTTCACTTGATTGCACATGTAGTCAGGGATTATAGTTTGGAAAAAATCTAACTACTATAATGTGTACAAGTAATATCACAGTAACACAACTAACATAAGTAGGCTAATAAAAGAAAGACTTACTCCTTCGGTGGATCTTGCCGTGCGTCGCATCGCACCCTTCCTCTGAGGGAAATATAAATCTTACTCCTCACAGCACGTCGTCTTCCAGTAACAAGATGCAAGTAGCCGAGATAAACAATGAAGTCAAGTCTCCTGCTTTGTGTACGTTGATGTGGGTGGTACGCTGCTTGCGCCTCCATGTGGCTGATTATAATATCGAAAGTGTAAGTAGCTTGTGGGCGTGATCAAATTAAAAATAATTAGGTCTGATGAAAGACTGGACATGGGGTTGGTTCATTTAAAAGTAGACATGTCAGGCTTTCTATAGATCTATCTCTCATGTCTCTGTGTCCAGCATTCGCTGAGTTTTAGTTCGTTTTAGTGATGCATTTTTTAATGACGATCACAGAGAACAACGCTGCAGACGGCATACCCTGTGTGTTTGCTTTATTTCACAAAACCACAGAGTGTTATTGTTATTATGAGTGTACACAAATAAAAGTAGATTTCTTACAGATTCAATTGATATATTGCTCTTATCTGTACGATCAAAAATGACAGAGTAATTGAAGTCCTTTTTTCCAGAAAAACCAGCGCATTTTTCGACCCCAGAGGGTTAACAATATGCACACGAATACTTAGAACTCTGCTCATGATCTCTCAGATTCTGGGGTTGCTTATTCATGGATCCTGATGAAACAGAATTACCATTAGCTCGATACAAGGCTGTCCGAGTGTTAGAGTGGGTCTTTGATTGAGGTTTATTCAGGAGTGGTTTTGGGAGGTCACTAACTTGATCAGCCATCACTTGACATTCAGATTCTTCTTGGAGCCAGACAGAAAAGTTAACCAGATTATAACTTTGACCATTTAGGCTAGCACGGGCATAATGGGCAAAGTTGGTCACATGTTCTACGGGCAGTTTACTAAGCAGTTGCTGTAACCTGAGAAGCACAGGTTAGTTCCGATTTAGCTTGATCTTGGCCCAAAGATTGGCGCATGCCAACCAAAGCTCGAACTTTCTGTGCGAAATTACTAAATGCTCTGCTGTCACCTGGTCTCACCTTAGGAAGAGCTAGAATGGCTTTGATTTCCCTCAAAACTAGCTGATGGGGTTGCCCATATTTCTGTTGTATGGTAACCTGCATTAGCTGAGGATACATGAGGAATCGGCTGAGGTTGAGAGGGTAACTGTGCTGATGTGATCCGTGAAGACAACTGAGCATTAGCTAAAGATGAGGAAAAAGAGGTACTTGGTAAATAAGTGCTTGGCTCTGGTGAACCAGCTGGTTGCACCGCCTGCGATGCTTGCATTTGAGGAGAATGGGAACTAACCAGGTCAGGAACTACTGGAACTACAGGAGATTGTGTCCTAGTACCTGATTGTAGTCGTGATGTATCAGGTGTATGTGTATGTTGAGGTAGGACTATGCAACAATGAAAAAGGTGGGGGAGGCAGAGAACTAGGCCTACTCGATGGAAGTGGTGATGGAACAGCTGATGAATTACCTTTCTTACATGTAGATTTCTAATACATGCACACAATTCTTGAACAATAGGTGGTTTATCAACAGTATTCTCATCATCATCAGAAGCATCATCAAACGACTCAGATAAATCAGAATGTTTCGAAGAAACTGCTAACTGTGACATTCTAGACATAATCTCTCCAAGCATACCCTTAAGTCCAAGTATTTCTTGTTTAACATCCATATCGAGCAAGCCATGTTGAGACTGTTCATTTTGAGCAGATGAGCAAGTAGCAGGTCCTAACGAACATGGATTTCCAGTGTCTGTTTGTTGATGATCACTTACAACTAATGCTGGTGAGGAAGGAGGTGGAGGAGGAGCACGTTCTCGTATCATACAGTCTGCAAAATGGGCAGGAGGTCTTATATACTCTTACACTATGCCGGGCTTCAGGTCGTGCATGGTAATCCACTCCACCAAATTTCTACCTCCGGCTCGAAGGACCATATGTTGAATATATGATGTTAAAATTTGTTAAAACTTGTAGAACTTGGTGGTGTGTCTGATTAAAACACTGGAGGAAACGCCAGTCCTTTGCTCTCTTTTAATTCCACTTAAGTGAAGAATTATACATCTTTAGCCACTGACATCAAATGCAGTGCAGAAATTCACATGATGCAGGACTGCCATGATAAACATGATGAAATGGACATGCAGGATAAACAGGATGGTTTTTAGGTCACTACAAACAATGGAAACAGAAATCAAAGTCATACAAGCAACTCTGATGAGACCAAGATAGAACTTTTTGGCCTTAATTCTAATTGGTATGTGTGGAGAAAACCAGGCACTGCTCATCACCTGTCCAATACAGTCCCAACAGTGAAGCATGGCGGTGGCAGCATCGTGCTGTGGGGGTGTTTTTCAGCTGCAGGGACAGGACGACTGGTTGCAATTGAGGGAAAGATGAATGTGGCCAAGTACAGGGATATCCTGGACTAAAACCTTCTCCAGAGTGCTCAGGACCTCAGACTGGACCGAAGGTTTACCTTCCAACAAGACAATGACCCTAAGCACACAGCTAAAATAACGAAGGAGTGGCTTCACAACAACTCCGTGACTGTTCTTGAATGGCCCAGCCGGAGCCCTGACTTAAACCCAATTGAGCATCTCTGGAGAGACTTAAAAATGGCTGTCCACCAACGTTTACCATCCAACCTGACAGAACTGGAGAGGATCTGCAAGGAGGAATGGCAGAGGATCCCCAAATCCAGGTGTGAAAAACTTGTTGCATCTTTCCCAAAAAGACTCATGGCCAGTGTTGGGAGTAATGCGTTACAAAAGTAATGTATTACAGTAACGTATTACTTTTTTGCTGTAACGCAGTAGTGTAAGGCATTACTAATCAATTTTCAGTAATATTTTACTCGGTACATGTTCAGTAACGCTTGCGTTACAACAAACTTTTCGCCCGCGAGACATTATCAAATCAAAAATCCTGCAAGTAAGTTCTATTTCCTGTTTGTGGTCAGTGAATAGACGCCTGTGGTGTCATTCATCATCTCCCTCTCGCTGGTGGAACTTTGTATTTTGTAACACGGCATGATTTCAGCCTATGAGCTTGAAGTCGGAGGCTATTAGCCCCACCCAGTTCGCTTTAAGTCCTAGCGCGCACTGGCCAGTGAAAAACGGTAAATGGATGAAGATGGCAGATGACAGTACATTCGCAAGATGGACGTATGCACATTACTTCGATTTTGTCAGAGAGAAGGATAAGAAGAACGTTATTGTCAAATGCAACCTTTGTGTAAAACCGAGAGAACTATCGACGTCGAGAAATAGCACTAGCAATTTAAAAAAACATCTCGAGCGGTGCCATGCGAGCACTCCACTTACTGAGAAGAGAAAGAATACAGAGGACGAGAGTGATAAGCCAAAGCAACAGAAATTAAGTTTCTCTCGGTCTGCCATCATGCCACTTGAACCTCGAGAAGTCAGAAGACTTGTGGCAGAGTATGTCGTTGAAGATATGTTACCATTGTCAACGGTGGAATCTCCTGCTTTCAGAAAGCTAGTTAGCAAGATCCCTGTGACCAGCAGCAATGACAAGGTAAGCTAACCTTTACATGAGACTAGCTAGAATTCTATATAATCTAGTTCTGGGATGGGACTATTTTATATTTAAATACCTTTTGAAAAAATTAAATGTATTTAGTATTTAAATGTGTTTTACTTAGTATTTTTGTATTTTCAAACTAAAATACTTTTTGCCAATCAACCTCCTTATTAGATGGCGTGGATGGGCAGTATTTCAAACACATCTTTATTATTTTGTAATAGTATTTTGTATTTAAATGCATTTAATCTTAGTAATTTTTTATTTATTTTTGTATAGCCTAGTTAATACAAGAAATCACCAGTCTAATAAAGAGGTTGATTGGCAAACAGTATTTTGTATTTTGAAAATACAAAAACACTAAGATTAAATGTATTTGAAATTTAAAATAGTATTTTGTATTTCAAATAAATGCATCTGAAATGGTGCCCAGCCATGTTCCTGGAGATCTGCCTTCCTGCAGAGTTCAGTTCCAACCCTGATCAAACATACCTGTCTGTAATTATCAAGTGCTCCTTCAGATCCTAATTATCTGGTTCAGGTGTGTTTGATCAGGGTTGGAGCTGAACTTTGCAGGAAGGCAGACTCCAGGAACAGGGTTGAGCACCCCTGATTCTATGTTACTGGGTCAAAATGTATAGTCAAAATGTTATAGCTATCGTCAAAATGTTATAGCTATCAACAGACCTTAATACAGCAACATAATGTGAGTGTATGCTCTTGCATCCGATTGGAACAGACAATAAATATGCAAATGTGTGATTTAGCATAACATGATCATGAACTAGAGTTTTAATATCTGTGTATTTTACTTGTTTTTCAGCATGTACTGCCATGCAGAACAACGTTCGCTAAAGAACTGGATAGGAACTATACTGCCATTGAAATAGAGCTAAAGAATACAATTGATGAACAGCAGTACGTGTCAACAACTGCAGACATTTGGACTGCCCACAACAAGAGTTTTTTGGGGGTGACGGTCCACTGGATCGATTCGGAGACACTGCAACGGAATAAGGCTGCTATCGCTTGTCGTAGGTTCAGAGGTAGG
Organism: Cirrhinus mrigala; assembly: GCA_036247105.1. NCBI lineage: Eukaryota > Metazoa > Chordata > Actinopteri > Cypriniformes > Cyprinidae > Cirrhinus > Cirrhinus mrigala. Next base: position 30,791,238 of record CM070029.1, read on the forward strand.
CACACATATGATGCAATTGCATCTGAACTTGAGGATATTTTTTCCCAGTATGGATTAACTGCTGAAAAGGTGACAGCATGTGTGACAGACAATGGCAGTAACTTCGTTAAAGCTTTTAAGGAATACCAACAAGTCGAATCTGTGGAGGACGAAGAGGAGGTGGAGGAGGATGATGGGGAAGTGGCCTTCACCGACCTCCACAGTGTTCTCACTGGAGGATACGATGAAGATGCCCAGCAAGGGATGTGTGTGCTTCCTGCACATTACAGATGTGCAGCTCACACACTTAACCTCATTGCCACCAATGAGATTGATAAATGGTTGGCATCAAACCCAGAATCCAGGGCCGTTTACCGTAGTTCCACAGCTAAGTGTTCAGCACTATGGACCAAAGCTAGCCGCTCCACAGTTGCATCTAAGTGCCTAGAAAAGATCAGTGAAAGGAAGTTGATTGTGCCCTCAGTAACCCGGTGGAACTCATTCTATGACGCCTATGTTCGGATCATAGAAATGCAACTAACTGACATTAACAATCTATGCACACAGCTTCAGATCAAGTGTATGAATGAAAGGGAATACCAGTTTCTGAAGGAATACTGCTCCATTCTGAAGCCTTTCAGCATTGCACTGGACATCCTACAGGGGAGATCACATCAAGTACCTCCTCACCACTGAGTGCCGCTCTCTAACAGTAGAAAAGCCTGCAACCCCAATGATTGATGCTCATCAACCTGCTGTAGTCACCTCCCGTGAGGATGACTTCTTTTCATTTGATGAACAGCCCAATGCCATGGCTGATGCTTCTATGTCAGTGGAAACAGAGGTAACATCTTATTTCAATTCTGATCCAGTAATGGAAAGCCTGCATCAGTTTCCAAGAATCAAAAAAATTGCGCTACGCTATAATGCACCAACACCGTCCAGTGCACTGGTCAAAAGACTTTTCAGTCTTGGGAGTCTGGTACTCACCCCAAGACGCAACCGTCTTGGTGATGGACGCTTTCAGCACCTTATTCTGATGCGCTTCAACAGATATTTCAGTCAAGGGGGTATAATGGAATAGGCTAGCCCCCACCATAGCCATAAACACAGCCTTGATTTTCCTTTACTTTCAGCTGCACATTACCTGTGTTTTATTTTTGGCAGGAAACAGAACTTTTTTAATTCAATTTTCCTGTAGGCCATGTCTGACTTTTTGTTTGATTATTGAACCGTATTTGCTGTGAGGCCTTGTGGGCCCAAACACCTTAATTTCAGTTTTGTATTTCTAAAACTTTTTATTTTCATTTCTTTTCTTTTATGACTTCCCTTTTTACTGAACATTTATTTGTATTTTTTTTTTTTTTTTAACTTAAATGACTAAGCCATATTTCCTGTTAGTCCTTGTAGGCCCAAGCACTTTAATTTATTTTTTGTATTCTTGAAAAGTGTGTCTAGTTCTATAGTTTCATAGAGTCATGTCGTCTTGTTGTAGCCTACGTGGATTGATTTAGTCTTTTTAAAGGCATATAGGTCTCTATTTGATGTGTTTTCTTTCTAAGCAGTTAGGCTGTGTTTAGCCTATATGTTCATTTCTATGGACTAAAATGACTGAGGTTGAGGAGTTAGTCCTCTAATTGCACTTTATACTGAGAAAGCATAAGCTATGTTCATCATGCTCACTTTTTGCATGACAGTTTTGTGTTGTAAACAACTTGAATTCAAAGTGAATAAAATAATGGCAACACAAAGAAAAGAAAAAATCTGCATCTTGAGTTTACATATAGTCCTGTTGTGTCTAATATGAATATACCCAAGCTATTTACAGATATTGCCAGATAATCACTTTACCATACTTTTAACAGACTCCTTTGTGATTCTGGCTGTCATCCTTTCTTGCATTGTCTTGAGCCTTCACTTTGCCAATTACAAACTATATTGTTAGTACCCTGGATAGGCCAGTCATTATGCTACATCATATCGCCCTCTATTGGATGTAAAATGCTCTGCAGAACAATTTTGTCATTTTAGAATCTTGTTATACTTCTGTACTCATTTTGGTGAAAGTAACTCAAAAGTAATACAGGAGTCATGTAACGTATTACAATTCTGAGACAGTAATATTGAAAGGTAAGGGATTACTTTTAAATGACAGTAACAAGTAATCTGTAATGTATTACAGTTTGGAAGGAACTTGCACAACACTGCTCATGGCTGTATTAGATCAAAAGGGTGCTTCTACTAAATACTGAGCAAAGGGTCCGAATACTTAGGACCATGTGATATTTCAGTTTTTCTTTTTTAATAAATCTGCAAAAATGTCAACAATTCTGTGTTTTTCTGTCAATATGGGGTGCTGTGTGTAGATTAATGAGGAAAAAAAAAAGAACTTAAATGATTTTAGCATATGGCTGCAATATAACAAAGAGTGAAAAATTTAAGAGGGTCTGAATACTTTCCGTACCCACCCTATGTTCCATTCAACGAGCATTAAGTGTGCAAGATATGAATTTAAATAGCATTTATTTACAGAGGTATATTATGTCACGCTTCTCTAGTAAGTTTAGTCTGTGTATGAAGACAATGCAGGTGGTGGCGTAGCGCAAATCCACGAATGAATAGTCTGAAAGTCCCAGAATGCGGTGTGTTGCTGACTTCACGTTCCCATACTCTATTCGCTGTGTTCTGTTAATGCGTGGACTTATCATTTGTAGTGCACTTATTACCTTTTAATAAACAAAGTATCAGCTTTAAAATCATGGCAAATTGATAAAGAAATTCAAACAATATGGTTTTGGCGCTCTTAACCCTCTGGTTGTTGTTCGGATTCCCGGTCAAAAATGACTGGACTTCAAATAAGTGCTTATAAATCTCTCATTATGCTGTATTACCACCAAATATTGGATTCAATCTTTTTTTCAACTTGTTTTCTTTTATTTAGGACTGGTTTTGTGTTTCTGTTTGGATCTGATTAATCTTGGGCCTCATTTATCTGAAAGTAGGCACCCCTATTTTTTTTTAAATGAAAAATGCATTTTTATGAATAATTTTCACAATATGAAATAAAAAAAATATGGAAATTTGCACTGTTTCTAACACTGGTGTGCTTTAATGTTTAATTAGGAAGTTTGCTTTTAAATGTTTTACACAAAGTCACACTTGTCAAAAATCGCCGGCCATTGAAAGTGTATGCACTGTCAGAAAAAAAGGTACAGTTCTGTCGCTGGGGCGGTACCCTAAGGTACAAAATAAAAAGGTATAAATATGTACTTTCAAAGTACTAAAATGTACCTGTAAGGTATGTACTGTTTAGGGGTAGGCAAGGTACAAAGATGTACTTTATCACTTTTGTACCTTAGGGTACCGCCCCAGCGACAGAACTGTAACTTTTTTTCTGAGAATGTGGGGAAGAATAAAAGTAAGAGAAACAACTAGTGTTCAGGAGCATGTTGTGCTTGCAAACATAAAGGCCTTAGACCTGCGCGTGTATGGATGCATGTATACTCACGCTATCAAACACACACACACACACACACACTCACACATCTATGCAAACAAACTATTGTGTGTATTATACCTATTTCATCCTACCCTGAACGGCATTCAGTATGCTTTTATGGTAAATTTCTCTCTATTTCTAAAACATTAACCACGACTAGACTGTACAAATTAAACAGAAATAATGTTAGCATTGCTTTCATGCACTTACTTCGCTTTTCGATACAGTTGTCACGTATTAGATCAAATTGGAGTTGTTAAAATAAATTTATATTTTTCATCCCAGAGTTATTCTAAGATAACTGGTTACCATCTTAAATGTGACACATCCTTCAGATTTGAGCACAGTGATTGAATTGCATTATACTGTAGCAGAGGCGCAGATCTACCGGGGTGGCACCTGCCACCCAAAGAAAAGCTCTGACACCCCACCTGCCACCCCAGAATTATCACAGAAAAAAATAAAAATGTAAGCAGTGTTTCATATGCCACTTTTCAGCAGCAGCGATGACAGTTAAGGCAAAATAATGGCAAAAACCTGTCTTTCAATAAACTGTTCACGATGGTTGCACGCGCACGCAGCGCGCCCAGTGTAGTCGGATTTATTTACAAATGATTCTTATGAACCGGTTCTTTTTGAGTCAAAAACACAAAGCGCGGCCCAGTTCATTAACAAATTGTTTTTACATTTGTTCGTATATCAGATAATGATTACTGCTTCTTGGCTAACTCGTCCTTTGAGAAATCTAATCTAATCCCGTCCGGATGTCTGAGATTCATCGCGTAATTCTTTGGTGATTCGATTCTCCGACCGCTCGCTCCACTTTCATCATAGATAGCCCTTTATGCCAAATCTGATGAAACATAAACATGAAATCAATAAGAAGATGCCGATCACGGAAACTAATAGCAGAGGGAAGAATCTAGTCGTATTGCAGTTCCCTGTCGATACTTCACTCGTACTGCGTCTGCTTAAGACGCTATGGGGAAAAACTCCTTTTTCTCCGAGACTGAAGCCTTTTTCAATAACGCAGTGTAACTGCACGGCCGTTGGTTCGTGCACAGGAAAAAGACGAACTTGGCGGCAGAGCCGCACGAGCCTAACTGTGCGTTCACACCAGACGCGACTTGCGCGAATAAATCGCGCTATTCGCGCGTAGTTGGACGCTTGAACATTTTGAGTTTACTCGCTTCATTCGCGCATGAAATTCACTTCACAACAGACGCGAATTCGCGTCATGGGAGTGGCTTCTGCCAGGCGGCTCCAGTCTCCTTGCGAAATGGCTGACATAGATTTTGTTAAGAGGGTAGCTGCGCTTTATGTGCTAGAAGGCTGAAAAACGGCGTAGACTCGTTCGGCGCCGTGTCTGGGTCCATCAGATCAGTCCTCAATATGTATATTGCTCAAACTGGGTAAAGAGCATTTTTTACAACTTACCAGATTGTCCGACCTCCTCACTCACTTTCTTCCAAGCAAGATCCTTTTTATTCTTGTTTCTATAAAAGTACGAAGATGTATCGTACAGCTCCGATGATTTTGTCCTCCATTGTTGTTTCGGATTTTTCCCTCCGCTCGCTACGTCGTAACACGTCACTACTAGAGCAAGCTCCTGATATTCGCCAAAGTTCAGATTTTTCAACTCGCGCGAATCACGCGTTCACGCGTCAAACGCCCAAAATGCTCCATTCGCGCCGCGCCATTCGCATGAATCGCGCCGCAGGATGTCTATTCGCGTCTTTGCATTGACTTAACATGTAAATCACTCGCGCTTAACGCTTCATTCGCGTCTGGTGTGAACGCAATATAAGGCGATGAAGCCCGCCAGAATTCGCCAAAAAGAGGGCGGAGTATCTGGCTATATAAGCAGGCATTTTGCCGTATGATCTTCAGATTCTTCAACTTCAGCGACGACTTAACATCTTCGCTATGGGACTCCAGCCTTCGCTCTACAATCAAGCTCGCCGTGATCAAGCCTCTTCAGCGGATCAAGACCGGTTCCTGCTCGGCTGTCTTTCGCTTTCTGCCGCCTTCAGCGTCTGCAGCAGCTGTGGTCTCGCTCGATCCTTTGCTGCCGTCCGGTGATCCTTGCTGATTATAGAGCAAATTTCCTAAGAGCAAATTTCTTTTCGGCGTTGTTTCAAATGCCGCGCCGTCACTGTCGCTCGTGCAGGGCTTCCCTGCATGCCACGGATGGTCACGGTGAGTGCATTTCATGCTTGGGCGCCGCCCGCTGAAGCTGCGCTTGCGTATAGCTCGCGTATAGTTCTTTTCTGAATGTGACTCCGCCCCTCGCGCCCTCCGGCTTTCTTTCTCTCAGGAGCCTGTGCGGAAAATGCAGCGGGGCAGAGGAGCTCAGTGCTCGGTGCCGAGTGAGCTCACGCCGGCTGAGACCCCGCTTGCCTCACTCTCCCCGTTAAGGGGGGATTCCCCCGTACTTTTTTCTTACCCAGACCAGCGTCCCTCTGCTGCTGCGAGTGATCTGGCCTGTTTCGGTGGGAGTGAGTGCGATGCCATGGATGACAGCATGTCTTTGGCGGCTTCTGACGCGGAGGAGCTGTCGGGCACATCTCACGACCCCGTCCCCGCCCAGGCATGGATGCCGAATTATTCCACATCCTGTCTAAAGCTGTGGAAGAACTGGACTTAGAGTGGTCCCCACCTGAGGAGCCCACTCGTGACCGCGTGGATGAATGGTTCCTGCCGGGGCACCGTCAGGCCCCTCGCCAACGAGCCTCGCCATTCTTAACCCTCTGGGGTCTGAGGGTGTTTTGGCACCCTGGAGAAGTTTTGACGTGCCCTGACATTTGTGCTTTTTTCAGTATCTTAAAAACATTAATGGCTAAAGTCTGATTACATTGTAATCATTACAAACTGGGCTACAATAATATGCAAGCAACATTTAATGTACATGTTATTTATGCGTGGTTACTGAAAAACTAAAATTTTTAAGTCACTGAAATAAGGCGATGAAACACATTCAGAACATTTGTTCACAAGACTTTGGAGAACTGGATGTGGTAGGCTAGAGTTTTTTCTACAAAATGATTTTCTACAAAATCATCCCATTCACTAGTTTACAGAAAACAATATATTGATTTAAATTTTCTAAGACGTGTTTTGTGATTGAAAGGGAATATGCGAGGGAGTGACAACAGCCATGAATATTTAGTGATTCACACCTGAGAGACAAAAGGCCCTTCACTAATGGCCCATCAATGAGACTCTGACTGTGAGGTAGAAACAATGAGAGATTCAAAGAATGGAGTTTTAGACTATTTGTATTTTATTTACAACACAGTATCATCAAAACATACATAATGAAGGTCAAAAGCACATTACTGACTACACTGATCTAACCACAGAGACATGAACAGACTTTGTGTCATTCCTGAAACAAGTAAATTATACCTGATATTTAAGTGATTGCTGCTTCTTTCCATGGATTTAAGATACATAACTCATCATTAGTAGTCCAGGACATTGTTTTACAATAAAATATCAGCGTAGTTGAACATCTGATGTTGGTACAGCACTCTTCATGTGGCATTCATGTAGCATTCATCTGTGGCGCAGGTATCAGATCACTAGGGAAAAAAACCCCCAAACATCTGTTAATATCTGTTAATATATTAATGTTAATATCAGGAGCATCTGTAATATATACATATAGTATGTTTTTGTAGTCATAGACTCACACATGCTTTATACTATCTTAAAAAAATGTATTAATAATAAACTAATTTTATCCTATTGTTATACAATAAATAAATAAATAAATATGATTTTATAGTCATAAACACAAGCGTGTTTTGTATGTATTATACAATACAAAACCATTTTATGTCTGGGAAACTAATTTATTATTGTGAAGCACGTCATAAATATCTATTCGTGAACAGAGTCTATGACAGTAGTTTTGTCTAAACAATCTTAGACTATCATTCAGTGTTACCGTGTAAACACTATTACTTTTATATTGCGTCATTTTTATTTATAGAACATTAAAAACATCCTGCCGTCATGAAACATTTAATGCTCGTGGGCGTGATCAAATAAAAATAATTAGGTCTGACGAGAAAGACTAGACATGGGGTTGGTTTCATACGGATTACTTTAACACGTGATATTTGTTTTCTATAAGACTTACTTCATTTAAAAGTAGACATGTCTGGCTTTCTATAGATATATATCTCATGTCTCTGTGTGGAGTATTCGAGAGTTTTAGTTGCCTTACGGCCCGAGGCTTGGCAAGCCATCCCTGAGTGTCAAGCTGGGTGATGGGGATAATAAGACGAGGTTATACACTTCAATTCACTCTAAGTGGTCTCCACCTCAGTTCAGGGCAAGGACGCAGACGTTGGCCAAAGGAGACGTAGAAACGGTCCCCCCAGCTCAGAGCGAGTCAGGCTTTTACAGCCACTACTTCCTCGTCCCCAAAAAGGATGGAGGTCTGAGACCCATCCTCGATCTAAGACGCCTGAATTGCGCCCTCATGAGACGGCCATTCGGAATGCTTACACTGAAGCAGATCCTCTCGCAAGTTCGCCCAGGGGACTGGTTCTGTTCGCTGGATCTGAAAGACGCTTACTTTCGCATCCAGATTGCCCCCCACCACAGGCGATTCTTGAGATTCACCTTTGAGGGAGTGGCATATCAGTACATGGTCCTTCCTTTTGGACTATTCCCTCGCTCCCTGCACTTTTACGAAGTGTATGGATGCGGCTCTCTCCTCTTTGAGACAGAAGGGGATTCGCATTCTAAATTACCTCGACGACTGGCTCATCTTGGCCCAGTCGGAGGACGAGCACAGAGAGTTCCATCCCATGCCTTCGTGTTAAGGTAGACCAGGCCTGTGTAGCAGCCCTAGCTCCGTGGAGGTACCATCGGTGGATGGAGCAGGGCGTACCCCTGGACATTGTCTGCAGAAGGAAGGTGGTCTCAACAGATGCTTCCAACTCAGGTTGGGGAGCTCTGTGCGATGGCAAACCTGCTTTCGGCCACTGGTCGAAGAGAGAAAGTTGCCTTCACATCAACTGCCTGGAAATGTTGGCAGTATGTTTAGGCCTTCACTCCTTTCTGCCAGACCTGAGGGGGCACCACATCTTAGTCCGATCAGACAGCATGACGGTAGTGTCCTACATAAATCACCAGGGCGGTCTCTCCTCGAAGCGCCTCTTTATTCGGGTGGAGCACCTCAACTCCGTTCAGAGCCCAGGTGATCACTCTCTTGGCGATTCCTCCTTCTGAGCAAGACCAGGACTTTAATCTTCTCTGCTCTGTAAGGGCTTTGAGGACATATATCGAGCGCTCCGCTTCATTTAGACAATCGGAGCAGCTGTTTGTATGCTTTGGTGGCCGTACCAAACGGCTTCCGGTCACGAAGCAGAGGCTATCCAAATGGATAGTCGAGGCTATTGCACTGGCATAATCATTCTTGGGCCTGCAATGCCCCATGGGAGTAAGAGCCCACTCGACTAGAGGCATTGCTTCGTCCTGGGCCTGGTCAAGTGGTGTGTCCATTGCAGAAATTTGTGTGAAGGCCGGCTGGGCCTCGCCGTCCACATTTGCCAGATTTTATAGTCTGGATGTCCCGGCCTTACAGGCCCGGGTCCTCTCTGCTTAAATTGGACTTATTTTAATCCAGTGCTCCATTCCTGTATGCTCTTGGACCTCAGCCTAAATTCCGAGGTTGTACGATTCCCTTGGGACGATCGCCTAGGTGACCAACCTCAATGAGTTTGGCCCTGTTATATCTGCAGGATATGCATTATTATGGCCGCTTAGTCTCTCTGGTGCTAGGGCTAGGAAGATTTAGTTGTCCCTCTAGCATACGCACAGCGGGATTGTACTGGTTCCCCATAGCATCTTAAGCAGACGCAGTACGAGTGAAGTATCGACAGGGAATGCACTTGGTTACTAACGTAACCTCGGTTCCTTGAAATACGGGAACAAGTACTGCGTAGCCGGCTGTACCATGTACCCGCACAACTTAGTCGTTGCTTCAGTCGAAGTAACCCGAAGATCCTATGGCAAAATGCCTGCTTATATAGCCAGATACTCCGCCCTCTTTTTGGCGAATTCTGGCGGGCTTCATCGCCCTAGGCTCGTGCGGCTCCGCCGCCGAGCCATTGGTTCATCTTTTTCCTCTGCACGAACCGTGCAGTTACACTGTTATTGAAAAAGGCTTCAGTCTCGCAGAAAAAAAGAGTTTTTCCCCATAGCGTCTTAAGCAGACACAGTACTCACTCCCGTATCTCAGGGAACTGAGGTTATGTTAGTAACCGAGTACGTTTTCTCGATTGTTAACAATATAACTGATTTTAGTTGGCACATTTTCCTGAACCATTCATTCAGTTCTCAAAACAAAGACATGTACATTTCTCAAAAAGTGTAACGATGACGCTGAGGCGGCGTTAGAATCCATTTGCGGAAGTTTATTGCAAACAACAGAGAACATACACGTGTAACCAGGCAGCGGGTCGGTAACCAGAAAGCAGTCCAATCTTTCAACAGTCCAGGGGTAATCCGTTAAACGTAGTGAGAAACCAGGCAATAATGTCAAACCGTAATAGCAGTCCACACAGGGAAACAATCCAATAGGGAAATCCAAGAAAACGGTAGTCAGAAAACAAAGCAGAATCATACACGTGTAAGCAAATCAGGATAATCAGAAAACGCTCGGTAAGGCAGGTAAGCTGGCAATACTTCGCGACGTGTGAGCACATGGTGAGTCCTTAAATACTGCCAAACAGGAAGTAGCAGTAGAAGCAGCAGAGGGAGTGCGCAGTCAGTATTCGGGAGATGGTTCCCTCTGCTGGCTTGGCATTACAGTACCCCTCCCTCTAGGAGCGACTCCTGGAGCTCGGCGAGGACGTCCCCGTGGTCGTGGTGCTGGACGATCGGGTCTGGCCGGTGGGGATCCAGAATGTCATTGGCGGCTACCCATGACCTCTCCTCAGGTCCATAGCCCTCCCAGTCCACCAAATATTGGAGCTGACCCCCTCTGCGTCGAGAGTCCAGCAACTCCTTCACCTGATATGCAGGCGAGCCGTCCACATCCAAGGGTGGCGGCGGTTCTGGGGCCATCTGGCTGGGGAAGGAGGGAGAGATGCGATAGTTAGGAGGAAGCTCAAGCTGGTATGTAACTTCATTAACTCTCTTAAGAATTTTAAATGGGCCTACATACCTTGAGCTGAGCTTCCTGCTGGGCAGCCGCAGCTTGATGTCCCTTGTAGAGAGCCAGACCCGCTGTCCAGGTTGGTAGGGAGGGTGTGGAAGGCGGCGTCTGTTGGCCTGGATCTCCTGATTCCTTACAGCCCGCTGAAGACGCACATGAGCACTGTCCCACACCCTCTCACTACGCTTAATCCAATCATCGACAGCCGGTACCGAAGAGGGTTCACCTGACCACGGGAACGTAGGGGGCTGAAACCCCAGGACACACTGAAAGGGGGTGAGGCCTGTAGAAGAGTGGGTGAGTGAGTTTTGGGCATATTCGGCCCAGGGAAGGAACTCTGACCATCTGTGCTGTTCTCTACTGCAGTATGAACGCAGGTATCGACCGATCTCCTGATTTAATCTCTCTACCTGCCCATTACTTTGTGGATGGTAACCTGAGGTGAGGCTGACATTGATGTCGAGTTGCTTGCAGAAGGCCTTCCAGACTTGTGAAGTGAACTGAGTTCCTCTGTCACTTACGATATCCTCAGGTAGACCATACACACGGAAGACATGGTTGAAGAGGGCTAGGGCTGTTTCCATGGCTGTGGGTAAACCTTTTAGTGGAATGAGACGGCAGGATTTGGAGAAATGGTCAATGATTACCAGAATGGTTGTGAATCCTTGGGAGGGTGGCAGATCCGTGACGAAATCTATGGAAAGATGGGACCAGGGTCGTTGAGGAATGGGTAATGGTTGCAGTAGTCCTGAAGGTAGTTCCTTGGGGGTCTTAGACTGTGCACAGATCTGACAAGACTTGACGAAGGTAGAGGTGTCAGCGGTCATTGAAGGCCACCAGAATGAGTTTTTCACCAGATGTAGTGTGCGTGATATACCTGGGTGTCCTGCACTGAGAGATGTGTGGACCCATTGGAGAACTTGTTGACGCATGTCTTGAGGTACATAGTGCTTATTGGGTGGACATTGTGGCGGTGGAGGGTCCTGCTCGTGCCTTCGCTGAATCTCCTCCATGATGTCCCATGAGATGGGAGCCAGAATGACAGTGGGTGGAAGAATGGGTTCTGGTGGGAGAAGGTCCAAGTGAGGATCATGTTGCCGGGAGAGAGCGTCTGCCTTACTATTCTTGCTTCCAGGTCGATAAGTGACTGTAAAGTTGAAACGAGTGAAGAAGAGGGCCCAACGAGCCTGGCGTGGATTCAGCCTCTTAGCACCCTTGATATACTCAAGATTCTTGTGGTCGGTGATAACTTGCAACGGGTGTTTGGCGCCCTCAAGCCAGTGCCGCCACTCCTCAATAGCTGCTTTCATGGATAATAACTCCTTGTTACCCACGTCATAATTGCGTTCCGCACTGGTGAGTTTTCTGGAATAGAAGGCACAGGGGTGAAGTTTGCCTGGCTGACCATGACGTTGAGACAGGATGGCTCCGATACCGCAGTCCGATGCATCCACCTCCACTACAAACGGCAATTCGGGATCGGGGTGTTTCAAGATAGGGCCGGAAGTGAAGCTTGCCTTGAGCGTTGAGAATGCTCGCTCTGCGCCTTCGGTCCAACAGAGCTTCTTGGGTTTGTTCTTTAGCAGTGATGTTAATGGAGCAGCAATGGTACTATAGTTACGGATGAATCGGCGATAAAAGTTGGCAAAGCCCAGGAATCTTTGTAACTCCTTGATAGTTGACGGCTGAGGCCACTCCGTGACTGCCTGGATTTTGCTTGAATCCATCTTGACCCCCTGGTGGCTGACTTGATATCCGAGGAAAGATGTCTGGTGGACGTGAAACTCACACTTTTCTGCCTTGACATACAGTTGGTGGTCCAGCAGGCGAGATAGTACTGCATGACATGGGTGATGTGTTCTGCTTCTGACTTGGAAAAGATCAAAATGTCGTCAATGTAGGCGATTACAAATTTGTTCATGAAGTCCTTAAGTATCTCGTTTATAAAGGACTGGAAGACAGCTGGGGCGTTGGCTAAGCCATACGGCATCACCTGGTATTCGTAGTGCCCCCTGGTGGTGAGAAATGCAGTCTTCCACTCGTCCCCCTCCTTGATCCTGATGAGGTTGTATGCGCTTCGTAAGTCAAGTTTGGTGTAAATGGTGGCCTCCCGTAGTTGTTCTAGAGCCGGGGGAACTAGAGGCAGAGGGTAACGGAACTTTACCGTGACGTTGTTAAGTCCTCGATAATCAATACATGGCCTTAACCCACAATCCTTCTTGCTTACGAAGAAAAACCCTGCTGCTGCAGGGGATGTTGACACACGGATGAAACCTGATTCAAGTGCCTCCTCAATGTAATCCTCCATAGCTTGGTCCTCCATCCGTGACAACGGGTAAACTTTACTCTTGGGTGGCATGGCGTTGGGCAGTAATTCAATTGCACAGTCCCAGGGACGGTGTGGAGGAAGCTGTGTGGCTTTTGTCTTGCTGAACACCTCAGATAAATCTTGATAGTGACTTGGAATGGTGATCTTTACCTGGGTGTCGGGACTCTCGATGCTTGTGGTGAGACATGGTTGTGGTTGAGCGAGGAGACAGTTTTCCATGCAGAATCGTGACCAATGAGTCAGTTCCCCCTGGAACCAGGAGATGTCAGGATCATGGATGGAGAGCCAGGGGAATCCGAGGATGACTTCGTACTTGGGTGAATCGACCACATACAAGGTGATACTCTCTTGATGAAGTAAGCCAATCTGTAGTGTTACGGTTTTGGTTTGATGGTGGATGCCGTGGTCGATGAGGGTGTCATTGATGGCTTTGATTTGGATGGGTGGTATGCATGGTTGAGTGGGGATGTTATATTTCTTGACGATGTCTTGGTTAATAAGATTCAGTGCGGCCCCAGAGTCAATCATTGCTGTAAGATCAAGAGAGAGAGTATCAGTACTTATGGTAACCGGCAATGTCAGAGATTTATACTGCAGCAACGAGAGATTTTTGATATTTATCCCTGATGAATTCTTGGACTTGAGTGAACATCCGTTGCTACGGTGGCCTGGTCCACCGCAGTAAAAACACAGATGGTTTAGACGACGTCTAACCCGTTCCTCTTCAGTCAATCGTGAGGTGTTGAGTTGCATGGGTTCGGACGGTGTTTGTTCCGTTGCTGGATCACCGATTGATGACATGTGCCGGTTGCTCTTGCTTGAGCGTTGCTTGGGTGACTGCCTCATGAGATTGTCGATCTTGATAGTGAGGTTGATGAGTTCAGAAAATGATGAATTCTCTCGCCGGCAGGCAAGCTCGGTTTGCAGATCGATGTTTAAACTGTTGTAGAAGATAGCTTTAAGAGAAACATCATTCCATCCACTCTGGGCTGCCAGAGTACGAAACTCGATCGCATACTCCGCTGCTGTACGGTTACCCTGCTTAGCGTGAATGAGTTGCGTCGAAATATCCCTGCCCCCTGTGGGATATTCGAACACTTCTTGAATCTGTAGCAGAAAATACTCAACAGATTTCTTGAGTTGAGGGTCGGCGTCCCATACAGCTGAGGCCCAATCTAAAGCTCTTCCTGTGAGCAGAGTCATCAGAAACGCGCATCTCTTCTCCTCTGATTCAAAACGGTCTTGTTGGTATTCAAAATACAGCTTTACTTGACGAACAAAACCTTTGCGTTGCTCAGCCGTACCGTCAAACTTATTAGGGAGAGCGAAGCTTACCGTTGAAGGCATGGGAGGAGGCAGAGATCGTACATAGTGAGTCAGGTGTTCGTTGACTGATTGTAGCTTCGCGAGTTGCTCCTGATAACTCTTTAATAATTCGCTTTGGTAAGCGAATGCTGCTTGCAAGTTGGAGACCTCCGCTGGATTCAAGGTAGGCGAAGTATTCTGTAACGATGATGCTGAGGCGGCGTTAGAATCCATTTGCGGAAGTTTATTGCAAACAACAGAGAACATACACGTGTAACCAGGCAGTGGGTCGGTAACCAGAAAGCAGTCCAATCTTTCAACAGTCCAGGGGTAATCCGTTAAACGTAGTGAGAAACCAGGCAATAATGTCAAACCGTAATAGCAGTCCACACAGGCAAACAATCCAATAGGGAAATCCAAGAAAACGGTAGTCAGAAAACAAAGCAGAATCATACACGTGTAAGCAAATCAGGATAATCAGAAAACGCTCGGTAAGGCAGGTAAGCTGGCAATACTTCGCGACGTGTGAGCACATGGTGAGTCCTTAAATACTGCCAAACAGGAAGTAGCAGTAGAAGCAGCAGAGGGAGCGCGCAGTCAGTATTCGGGAGATGGCTCCCTCTGCTGGCTTGGCATTACAAAAAGTTTAACAATGAGTTAAACTGTTAAACATTAGCAAAACTGATGAGGTACCAATCAGAATCTCTGCATCCTAACAACGGAGAGAGGAGAGAGCTGAACGAATCAACGTGAATTTATACTTACACATACATTTACAGTATAAAGTACCAGCACATCAGATTATGGAAATTTCACTACTCTATATGTACAGTAAACTGTAGCACATGTACAGCTTCAAACGTGTGACTGTCAAATTTGGATTTGTAACCATTTTTTTTTTGACAGTAGGCCTATGTGTACTGCATTTTTGCAGAACTGAGAAATGACTGCCTAGAGATAGACCAAGAAACTACTATAGTGCTGTATACTGTAATGAAATTTGACCAAATTTGCAGAGGATGCTAAATTATTATTATTATTTTTTTTTTTATTTATTTATTTTTTTTTCTGGACTGTATTGTGGTATTGTGGCATACCAAGTTCATATTCAATTATTTGGTATTTGAACATTTTAGTGCTTTTTATCTGCTGCAAGTAGTGTTGTTTTTGGTGGCCTGTTTTAATTTTAGTTTTAGTCTAGTCTTTGTGTGAAGCTGTCATTTTAGTTTTTATTAGTTTTAGTCACGTTCATACTCTTTTTAGTCTAGTCAAGTTTCAGTCGACAAAAAGTCTGAGCATTTTAGTCTTATTTTAGTCAGAATTATCCATGACTATTTTCGTCTAATCTTAGTCGACAAAAATTGATAACATTTAGTCTAGTTTTAGTCAATGAAAACTATATTTTAGTCTGACAAAACTAGGTACAGTATTTGGCCAACAAGGGATGCTTAGCAGTGTTGGGCAAGTTACTTTCAAAATGTAATACATTATATATTACTAGTTACTGTCTTTTAAAAATAATTAGTTACATTACAATATTACGGTCTATGAATTGTAATGCGTTACACTACTTTTTAGTTACTTTCACCAAAATATCCACAGAAGTATGACTAGGCATTATAAAATACCAAAATGTAGTTTATTGCAGCTCATTATGCATCCAGTGGAGGGTAATGAGCTAGGTCTATATAGCATAAAATTATGAAATCATATTTAGATAGGCTACCGGTATGTAGGTCTAAATTAACGTTGTAGTTTAGGTTAAACACAGATAAGCACAAAATTATTACATTTATAAATAATGCCAGTAAATAAAGCGAAATGTTATAATGTACAAACAATAAACACAATACCTAGCCTATAGACTATTTTGAACGGTTTTCGGAACAAAACAAGAATAAAGTATATAAGTTGCTAAACAAGCCAAAACAAATTAGGCTAATTTAAAGCGAAACTGAAAGCAAACGCCTTGCTCTCACGCAGCCTACCTCTCTCATTCGGCATGAACCCAATTAAATGTGTCCATATTCGCGATGTATTTGATGTATTAGTAAACCAGGCTTTGTACTCAATGCGCGTTAAAACATAATCACATTAGCAAATATGTGTTTGGCCCGACCTCATGCTGAACGACACGGATTGTACTACGCAGTACGCAATATTTTTAATAATCAGTGTATATGTTTGTTGACTGTATTTTATTCTGATAATGAACAGGCTGCAACGTTTGCTGTATGTGTGTGCGTGAGGCGCTGGCGCAATCGAACAGCGGAAACAAACAACAAAAAAAAATACTCAGTCATTTTTGGTCATACAGATCATTCGAAATTGCAGCGTGTTTACCTTTATCGTTTTTCTTTCCGTGAACTTTTGACGAGCGTCGCGCCACACAAACCAAATTTAGCAGCACATGTCACTGTCTTTTCCTTTCTTTTTGTTAATCTGTTAATTAGGCTTTTTAAGTTAAATATATTTCGCGTATTCATTCATTTTATACATAGACTATGATCTGATAAAAAACAATTTTGTTATTTTTAGTTTAACTTATTTTTTGTTGCTTGTCTACACTCGTCCGCCGCATTCTTTCTCTTTTCCGACTTTTCTCTGGAGTCAGTCAGTCAAGTATCTTAACTTGTTTGTTGTCCTCTTTTAAATAATGCTGTGAGTCGGGCTTGAGGAAGTGACATCGCCTGCGTCTGCGCAGTGCGACCTGATGCGGCCCACTTTAGAAATACTGCGGAATAATAATAATAACGCGACTAAACAAAACGAAATAACGTTATGACATTTCGTTTCGTCTCGTTTTGGTCAACGAAAATGAAGAGACATTTTAGCATAGTTTTTATTTTGTAAACCACATTTAGTCTCGTTTTTATTCGTCAACAATATTGCATTATATATTTACTTATAGTCATCGTCACATGATCAGCATTTACGTTGCGTCTCGTTTCGTTTTCATCACGTGATAAAGGTTCGTTGACGATGATATTTAATGTTTTATGTAATAGGGTTATTGATCTCATGAGTATTCACTGCCCTAACAGCACACATACGTCGGGCCGACGTCGACCCGATTTACAAAATTCCATCGGCACGATGTCGCTCAGGGAGCGTTTGCTAATCGGCAAGATGTCGCCGCGACGTCGGCATTTGATCGCAAATGACTTCTGGCCGATATTCGGCCGATGCAGCCGTAAATCCCGGCTGCTCTGCGTGTGCGCTCACTGGCGTTTTGCTCATCGTTATTCTAGGACCACCCGCGGCAGAAGCCGCCGGTTTATAATAAAACAACACACACCACTCTCAATAACAGCTGCAAATTTATTAATATTTTCAATATATTAATATAAATACATTTACATTTATCAGATGCTTTTATCAAAAGTGACATACAAATGAGAAGCATTACATTCAATGTGTACTCTTTCAAAGATTATGGTTTTACCACAGCATTTGCAGTAAAACCATAGTAAAAACAAAATCAACCATAGTTTTACTACAATACCAATGGTTTAACTGACTGTTGTAGTAAAACCATAGTAAGTACAAAAATAACCATTACTACAGTATTTGCAGTAAAACCATAGTTACTACAAATTTTACCATGATTTTAAAAATATGATTACTATAGTCATGGTTACCACAGTTTTACTGTAGTATTACTACAATATAACTATAGTAGAACCATGGCATCAAACCTTGGTATGAACCAAAAAACAAAAAAACTAAACTTTGTTAAAACACTTATGGTTGCTTGCTACATTGTTAACTGTTGTATAAGTACAAGCAACTTTTCAAATACTTATTTCAAAGTAGGTTTGCAGAAAATGCATTTTTTCAGGATTACAATAAAAAAAAATTCTTTAATCAGCCAGAGGTGACTGAGACTTACTGGGGAAGATCTTCTGGCAACAAAGTAATGTCCATATGACAGCAGCTCAAACATAAAACATGTCATGTGTTCAGTACTAGTAATTATCTATTTTCATTGCCACACCAGAATCCAAGACTATTTTCATGGCAAAAACTGAGTTACAATAATACAAGAACGACATAAACAAAATAAAAACCAAGCAAACACTACAGCAGTTAAAATGTTTGAAATTATATGATACAAATAATTTATATATATATTACTAAGGTCTCTAGTCATGTGCTCACACACTATCCTTCAAGATTATTAAAGGCTAAGTTCAACAATTTTCAATCCAATTTGTATTGTTACAATGTTGGAAATACATGTAAAAGAACAATGTTTAATCTTTCTCAGAGATACCCAGTTTATTTGTCAGCAAAACTCAGCATTTTGATGATCCAAAAAGTGCGTTTTTGCCATTTTGTCTTTTTTTTTTTTTGTCATCCTGCAGAGTGTTGCTTACAAATAAAAGGGGATAGGTACATACACATAACTTAGAGAAAGGATTAAATATTGTTCATTTACAGATATTAGAAACACTGCAATAATACAAAGCAGGTTGAAAAATCGTCAAACTTACCCATAAAGGCAATATAAGAATAATATTTGTCAGTTTTGTATGTCCAGTTGCCATCATCTGAAGTCTTGTTGAGTGTTGTCATCATCTGAAGTCTTCACAAGTGAGGCTGGATCCAAAACTCTAGTAACCTTGGGATGGGCATCCAGAGATAGAAACAGTAAAGCAAAAGGAGAAAGATTAGTATAGCAGCTTTTATTATTTATTTCAGAGAAAGGTGATTTAAGTCCACTTCCAAAACAAAGGTTCACATATAATGTACTCACCCCATTGTCATCCAAGATGTTCATGTCTTTCTTTCTTCAGTCGTAAATAAATTATTTTTTTGATGAAAACATTTCAGGATTTTTCTCCATATAATGGACTGATATGGTGCCCCGAGTTTGAACTTTCAAAATACAGTTTAAATGCAGCTTTAAACGATCCCTAATGTGGTTGTAAATGATCCCAGTCAAGGAAGAACGGAATTATCTAGTGAAACGGTTATTTAAAAAAAAACAAAAAAAACAATTCAAATACTTTTGAATCTCAAACGCTCGTCTTGCCTTGCTTTCATTGAACTCTGTGTATTCTGATTCAAGACAGTTAGGTTATGTCGAAAAACTCAGACCGTATTTTCTCCCTCGGCTTCAAAAATAATTTCAAAATCATCCTACATCACTGCAGAAGCACCGACAGAGTCTTTGCAAAGTGAACATGCAAAGAGGATCAACACCCTTAACAAAAAGGTAAAACAGCGATATATGATGATATCAAAGTTGAGGGAGAACATGAGATGGGAGTTTTTCGACATGAATAAGAAAAAAAAAAAAACAGTCCAGGCAGAGTAAGACAAGATGGGTGTTTGACATTAAAAAGTAAAGAAATTGTATTATTTTGTACTTTGCAATTTTGTTTTTTACTGTAATTTGCTATTGTGCAATAATTGTGTATTGTGTAGTAGGAATAGTACATACAAATAGTAAAATTGTGATACTACTAAAACTCAAATCAAAAGACAATCCAAACATATTTACAAAAGTATTTTTATTAAAACATTTCAAAACATTTTAGTATTGTGTTTGCTACCCAGAGTACAGTGCATCAACATTTCACAGCCATGAAAGCATTTTAAGTGTGCAAGAATATAAATGAAACAAACAGATGCATCTTGAGAGCTGGATTTGGAATCAATGTCCTAAAAGAGAACTTGATTTATCTTAAAACTATATAAAAAGTAAACCATCTTAAAATTAGCAAAAACAACAACAAGTGTCTTATAACCCTCACCCCTAAATGCAGGACACATGGGTGGTGACAAACAGGCCACTGACCCTCTCTGTGAAGTCCTCCATTTAAACATAATTTTGGACTGAATGAAGCTGTTGACATGCAGGGCTGATGGCCATCACTCTGCACCACCGTCCTCATCTTCTGCTCACTCCCCGTCTGCCATTATACTTATTCCCATCAGTGGTGAAACTGAAATAGTCATGGAACACACAAAGACAAAACCTGTTATCCACAGCACCAGGAAAGATGAACAGAGCATGGGAAAAAAAATAGTGAATAAAAATTCTGTAGCATAGATGAAAAATAAATGAAAGAATAAATACAGTTGAATTCAAAAGTTTACATACACCTTGCCTTTAATCTGCAAAGTGTTAAGAGAGATTATCATACAAAATGCATGTTATTGTTTAGTCCAAAAGAGAAAAGAACTTACAAAAGAACTTATAAAAATGACCCGTTTAAAAGTTTACATACACTTGATTCTTAATACTGTGTTATTACCTGTATGATCCACAGCTGTTTTTTTGTTTACTGATAGTTGTTCAATTTGAAGATCAGGTAAATTTAACATAAAAAAAAAGAAAAAAAGAAAAGAAAGAAAACTGATGTGGATCATGTGGATCAAATCAAGTGTATGAAAACTTTTGAATGTGGTCATTTTTATAAATTCCACTATTATTTTTTCTTGTGGACTATATGTAAACATCTTTTATTTGAAATATCTTATTCAGGCAAGTACTAAATAAAAACAATATGCATATAAGCCCTCTTATTTTGTTTTTTTTAAAAAAGTAATATTTTGCAGATACTGCAAGGTGTATGTAAACTTTTGATGACCTTAAATAAAAATTTAATTAATTTAAATGAAACTTACAAAATACTGCCATGCGACAGCATTGCCCTTCCCAGGGTGCAAAGACAAGTGGACCACATTGTAGACCTGCAAAAAAAAAATCAAATAAAGTTGATTCAATAATGTGTTTGACTACTTGTTGACGATGTATAGGCTAAAGTCACGTAGACTGTTGCATATACATGTGTATTTACACTCCAACAATACATCAGTTATTTAAAAAAACAAACATATTATGCTTGACTTTGCTGAAGATTTTGGCATGCATTTTACTTATCTTTGTTGACTAATAGCGACTATGTCCAGTATTAACCGCGACCGTGAACCTGACTTTTTTTTTTTGACGCACCGTAAATGTATGTATTAAAAAGTGATCATGTTTGTCATTGACAGGCTCGAATCAGAGGTTATTTTACCTCGCTTACCATAGTAAAGCAAGCTTTGTTTAAACTCAACAGAATACAAAATAAAACTAACCAAAATGGCCTCGGTTTGTCTTTCCAAAGTTCCAACAAACATCGACTGTAGTTTTGGTGGAAATAAACCATAAGCTAACGTTAATTCACTAGATATGAAAAGTTCAGTGGGTGAAAGAGCACGTAACTCACGGAGTTTTGACCACAGCTTTGAGGGAGTTAGATAACATTTGCGGCTAAACTTGCAGTTTCATTCCAAACTAAAAATATAATCAAATATGAACTTACCGAATTTGCAGTAATCAGCCGTTCTGCTTCTCTCTCCGGTCAGCAGCAGTTGTGTTCTGTCTGTGTGATGTGGCGCGCTATTTACAGCAGTCCTGTATTATTGCCTGGCATATTACAGTCAGGCTACAGCAAGGTTACAGCAACACTAAAATATACTGTAAAATATTCCCACCAAGTCAAAATTACCCAGAATGCAATATAAATTACAGTATTTTACTGTAATGTATAAATGTGGTATTGTACTGTAGGTTTTTACAGTACTATGCTGCTAAATCTACGGCGATTTGGAAGTTCAAAATCGGGGCACCATATCAGTTCATTATAAGAAGAAAAATGCTGAAATGTTTTCCTCAGAAAACATAATTTCTTTATGACTGAAGAAAGAAAGACATGAACGTTTTGGATGACAATGGGGTGAGTACATCATATGTGAATCTTTGTTTTGGAAGTGGACTTTTCCTTTAATCACATATAACTGTAGTGCAGTGCTATGAGATGTGTTATGTTAATACTTGACTAAAAATGTGTATTTCAATCTAATTTAAACTAAAAGATTGTGCCAGAACAATTAATAGGAAGGCTATTCAAAAGTTAAGCAATAAAATACAAAAACACATTTCATATCATTTAAATGGTTAGTTCAGCCAAAAATGAAAATTCTGTCATTAATTACTCACCCTCATCTCATTCCAAAACCATAAGACCTTTGTTCATCTTCAGAACACAAATTAAGATAATTTTGATTAAATCCGAGAGCTTTCTGACCCTGCATAGACAGCAAGGTCCTACCACGGTCAAGACACAGAAAGATATTAAAGACATCTGTAAAATAGTCCATGTGACATTAGCTGTTCAACCATACTTTTATGAACCTATAAGAATAATTTTATGGGCTAAAATAACAACTATATTCAACGATTTCTATTTCTTTTCTTCTGGTCCAGTTTGCCGCCATTATGGAGAGTGTAGTGGAAATGAAAAAGTTAACGTGTTTTTGTCTCCGTCACGTGTTTGTGGTGGAGATTTACGGGTTACGTGGGAATGAGAATATTAATCACCTGTTCAATTAGAGAAGGAGGGAGAGGGGGTGAGCAGGGGCGATGTATTCTTTGTTGATCAACATAATACAATAAATCTTTATGCCATAAGTCTGTGCAATAAAGAAGAACAAAAAAGATAATTTTTCCTTACCAACACTGTATTCTTGTTGTGTCGCAAACGCATTGAGTTCCTGTTTTAGCCTCTCAGAGGTGTTTGGTAACTACAGAGTACAGACAGTATAACGACTCATGTGTGTAATGCTGCTGACGTAGTACATGCATGTGCTGCGCCTTGTTTACAAGCAGAGGAAAGCACACGCATACATCGTGGTACTCTTGATAATGACAACAGACTGTCCCAGAAGGGAAGAAATCATTTAATAAAGTCATTATTTTTGTTTCCTTGGCAAACAAAAAGCATTCTCATAGCTTCATAAAATTAGTTGACCCACTGATGCCACATGGACTATTTTAACAATGTCTTTACTACCTTTCTGTGTCTTGACCGTGGTGGTACCCTTGCTGTCTATGGAGGGTGAGAAAGCTCTCGGATTTCATCAAAAATATCTTCATTTCTGTTCAGAAGATGAACAGAGGTCTTACGGGTTAGGAACGGCATGAGGGTGAGTAATTAATGACAAAACTTTCATTTTTAGGTGACCTATCCCTTTAAGTGGGAGGAACATTCATTTGGAGGAACTGCACTACCTTTCAAAAGTTTGTAAATTCATAAACTTTTTTTTACATCTTTGAAAGAGGTCTCTTCTGCTCACCAAGGCTGCATTTATTTGGTCAACAATAAATGTAAAAACAATAATATTGTGTAATATTGTTATAATTTAACATAACAGTTTCTATGCAAA
Source organism: Cirrhinus mrigala (assembly GCA_036247105.1). NCBI lineage: Eukaryota > Metazoa > Chordata > Actinopteri > Cypriniformes > Cyprinidae > Cirrhinus > Cirrhinus mrigala. Next base: position 30,814,752 of record CM070029.1, read on the forward strand.
TATATTGTGAAATGTAATTTCTGTTATCAAAGCTGCATTTTCAGCTTCATTACTCCAGGCTTCAGTGTCACATGATCTTCAGAAATCATTCTAATATGCTGATTTAATGCTCAAGAAACATTTAATTATTATCAATATCTTATCATTATCAAACGTTACAGCAAACATTTCTGTTTCAAATAAATGCTGTAATTTTGAAACCCTGAAAACTGGAGTAATGATGCTGAATATGTAGCTTTACAACACAGGAATCAAATAAATGCTGTAATTTCTAAACCCTGAAGACTGAAGTAATGATGCTGAATATGTAGCTTTGCAACACAGGAATAAATGACTTCTCTAAGAATATAAAAATACAAAATTATTTTTAAAAATTATATTAATTTCACAATATTATTGTTTAACTGTATTACTAATCAAATACACAAAGTTGTGGCAGGCAGAAAAGACTTACCCATAAAGACCAGAAAAGACCATACCCAAACTTATGAAACAGTAGTGTATGTTTGAGATTTTACTTACTAGTCCAATGGTTCATAGTTCTTTGGAGAAGGAAGTTCACTCTGAGTCTGTTGATGTGCAGCAGGCCATCAGCATGGACAAATCTAGGAACAAAACAAGCAATTTGTCACAGAGACAACATTATTTAGTATGCAGTTGCTGGTTTATTAGAAGGAAATAAGCTAAACAGGTAAAATGCAGAAAATAGAAAGAATATACAGAATATATAATATACTACAACTAGATAACAGAATCTATGTTTTTAGTTTCTTAAAATTACTGTAATAAGTATATAACCGCAGAAAAAAAAGAAAATAATAATGATGCATGGTGATATAGGTGAAATATATTTTGTGGAAAAAAATGCATATTTAGTTATTTCATGAGCTTCTTCAGTTCTCCTGTATATTTCCTACTGAAATTTTGAAACCTTGCAGCTTCGCATCTGTTGTGGAGGGTTTATTTCTGTCCTCCTGAAATCACAGAACCATTTTTATCAATATTCGTTTAACTTAAAAGATCAAAACGCATTTGAACTTGTTTTCAGCCATTTAGGTTAAATAAATTTGCCTACTTCCAATAACCCATAGTCAAAATGGCAGTAAAACCTTTACACTTCAGTCAAAACCTGACATACACATGAGAAGATTTGATTAAAAGCCCAAAGTTTCATAAACATTAACTCAATCTCTAACGTTAGCCTACCTCGTCTGTGAGATGATAACGGATTTGTCGAAGACATTAAACCATTTCTATAAAGTAAATATTCGACAGAAACCTGTCAATTACAAGTAAGAAAGGAGTCATGAACAGTTTTATGTAACATTTGTATAATTTAAAGCACGTAACTTACCTAAAATCAGTGACAACATCAGCGAGAGACCGAGTTTTCCTGTCAGGTGTAGTGTTGCCGCCCCGTTTCCAAGGCAACTTCTTAAAACGTCAAAGTCACACAATTTTTACGTAAGTAAACGTCTAGAATTAAAACATTACATAAACAATTCACAGTCTCATTCAATCATTATCCAATAATGACTTTAAAACTCATTTATTTCAAAAAGGAACCGCAATAGCTCACTGTAGAGACACTGTTACCGTTAGCTAATCAGCTAAACAAGTTAACATAGTTGTAAATGAGTCAAAATCAAACAGGGCTCGCTGCAAAGCCTTTTTCCCTGTACTACAGTGCACCGAGCGCTTACTAGTTACTAAGTAACACGTAATTCACAAAATAAGACTTTTTTTTCCCGATTTAACTCAAGCGAAAACTTACCTGAACGCCACAGATGTCCCGGATGAGTCGCTTTCTCTCCGGTGGGTTGCTAGGAGACGAATAACCGTCCACATTCAAACAGAAAAGAGCGGCATCGGCCTTCGGTCGTGCGCAAACTCATGGGCCGACCTTTGATGAGCTGGCAAAATAGAGCACACCCGCCTATGCCCGGCCGATCCTTATTAGATCTTACAGTTTATGAGGCCGACGTTCTGCTCACGGGCCGACGTCGGCCAGACGTACGTGTGCTGTCTGGGTGGTAGGAAAGTCTTACATTGTGTGTAAGCATTTAAGAACAACTGTGATATTCTAGACTGAAAGGTTTGAAAGACAAATTTATGCTGGCTTGTCTTAAAGTCTTGTTTAAAAACATAAATAGTTTGGTCAGATGTTCTAGATGTTTGCTGAAGTGTTGCTAGTTGGTTGCTAGGATATTCTGGGTAGTTGCTAGGCTCTTGCTATGCAGTTGCTGGGGTGTTGCTAGAGTATATGGTTGATAGTGTGTTGTGGGTGATTACAGACATTCCCATCTCTGTTAATAACATAAAATCAAACATTGTTTTCAAAACTGATCCAGTTTCAGTGCTTTGATATTAGTGTATTTCTTTCTAATGTTAGGAAATTCAAACGTTTTTGTTGCTCTTAAACTTGCACTAAAATGTAATTTATACCATCTAAGTAGCCTATGTAATTTTAATAGAACTGCATGTCTTCTTTAGTGATAAAAGCTCAGAAATATGTATATTCTGTTTAAGTTTTTATGTTGTGTATTGACTTGGTGCCATGATGAATATTGAAATGTTATTTATTTTTCATTTTAAACAGTATAGATGATTACCTTATGGTAATGCAATATTTGTGAACACAGCTGTGTATGTAAGACTATAAATCCCCTAAAACTATGCATGGGGGCTTGCTTTGGTGTTGCCATCCCTCACAGACCCCATGCCACCCCTTTGCCACCCTAAAAATTATTTTCTAGATCCACCCCTGTACTATAGATAACATTGGAGATGAATCGTAGTAATCACAGTGCAGTAATAAAAACAATAACATTAAAATAAAATTAAAATAGTGTATATATATATATATATACTTTATTCATATTCTGAGAATTTCTCCAGCAGTAACGTGTGCAGCCGCTGGCAGAATATTAATGCACACTAGTGTGAGAAACAGTGCAAATTTTCTCTACTCTCAGAAAAATGAGGCCTACTATTAATCAGATGCAGATAGAAGCACAAAACCAGTCCTAAATGAAAGAAAGCAAGTTGACAAAAAGAATGAATCCAATATTTGGTGATAATATAGCATAATGAGAGATTTATAAGCAGTTGTTTGGAACACAACAAGTGTGACTAAAACCCACAAAAAATTTGGAAAATTAAAAAAAAAAAAAAAAAATCTGAGAAGTACTAATACCCTGTGTGAATACCCTTAGCAAGTTTGTGTCCAATGCGATAATGTTAACCAGTATTTTCGGGAAAAATAAAATCTTCTCCGGGTCAATCTGACGCGAACACAACCAGAGGGTTAAAACGCGTCAGGTGCGATCCTTTAGTGCCTCAATTCAAGCGGCAAATGAACACATCTTTTTCTTTACCACTATAGTACAAAATGAACATGAATTAACGTCAAAAGTTGCCTATATTATAAGAGAACCTACAGTACAATGTACTGAAATGTATCATTGTAATTGCTCATTCAGTGTTTCAAACTGCAGAAAACATGTAAAGCTTGTAAATAATGCGACATAATAATATATTTACCTCAGAAAAACCATTTAGTGCCCATAAGCTCATAAGTCGGCTAGAAAAATAATTATAAAGAGGAGCATTTTGCTATATATAAGCGCTATTAAAATGTTTACTCAACCTGTTGTCTACACGATAAGAAAGAATGCAAGAAGCTAAAGATAAAATTCAACACTTCCTATTGCATTTAACTAATGAAGAAAAAAAAACGACTAGAACTCAAACTATACACTAAGTGATGCTAATGGTCCATGATAATGCCACAGAGTCTGTCATAAAGAATTCTTTGTGACTGTATATTGTTTTCAAGTTGGAAAAGACATTTTATTCCCACTTTAAGTGAACCTTATGTATTTCTTGCACAAGAGTTTTATTAACGAAGGACTAACACATAACTAATCTAAACAAACAAACATGAAATCACTCATACATGGGGGAAGGGTCAGTGAAAAGCCATTAGAGAGACAAGAAAATGAAGCTATGAAAGGAGTCAGTTAACCACCTAAGTGAAACCATCAGTGCTGCCTACAGCTTATACTAAACCTCTGTTTTGTTTAGTTAGATGTACGATACTTGCATTGCCTTGGTCGTTGAACAAGTGTCCAAATGCAGTCTCGGGTGAAAGTCTTGATGATTTGGAGCAGTGGTGGTTTTGGGATCGCGATCACGTTCTTCCGGGTCCGATGAACTCCAAAGATGTTCTGACTCAGTGGTGACTGGGAGTTTCTTCCCATGTGAAAAGTGAAGAAGAACCAAGAGCTAAGAGGGACCCAGCTGAAGTCCTGTGGTCTTTGGGGAACGGAAAGACAAGGCCTGGCACAACTTAGAGAAGTCCCGAAGAGTTCTAGCTCATCCTCCTCATCCTCTTAGGTTCTAAAAGAACTCATGTGAGACAAGTGAAGAAAACTAAAAAAACGCAGAAGAGATAAATGTCTGTTTGAGGACATTTCCATGAGGATGAATTCCAGGGTTGAGTGAAAGTGTCTGGCTCTTTGTGTTCGAGAGCCACAGCTCTATATGTTGGGGCCTGTCGGGCCCGCCAGGCACGCCCCGTGCCGGCTCAGGCTTCCCGTGGGTTCCTCCACACAGGCAGCAATCGGAAGATTTTGCAGAAGAGAGCAAAGAGAGTCTCATGTGACACATTTAAGTTCTCTGGAGGCTACACCTCCAGGAGGTCCAAGAGCCAATAGTGACTTTCACTTTTGGAGGGAAAGTTTACAACTCTTTGTCTGTGAGCATGGTATTTTGCATATGTAATTCAACTGGGTGTTGATGCAAAAACTACTAAGGTTTCTTAAAACACTAATATGTTGCATAGGTATCAACAGATAATATACACCATCTTTTAGATCATCAAATTAGGAATTCAAAGAGACCAAACATGGCATAGGTGAGATTATACTATGCTAGAGATCTATCATAACAAATGCATATAACAGAATACAATGAAAAGCACAAAATACAGTAATACTATACACAATGACATTGAAATAGAGCAAAATCAGACAATAGTGTAATAGTCAGACAATGTAAGTCACTTAATATTAACTTCTTGTTTATTTAACTGTTGTATTAAATCAATATCTCATTTACAAGCTCCATTAAAAATCATTAAAAGCTGTCACTCATCTTAGTTCATCGCGATCTCACAAAATTATAACCATCGAAACTCTCTACACTGCACAATGAATCTCTTAATTTACGTCGCTCAAAAGGCTTCGGAAGTGTTTCCGGCGATCGATCCGGTGGATTACACTTTTTCGGCTGCATAATTTTTCCTGGACAGTGTCTTCTTGTGGAGTATACATCTGTATTTTTTTGGATACTTACCTTGAAGGACATTTAAAACAGCCGGAGCCATGTGGATTTGCGCTCCCGGGGAATAAAAGACTGCCGGTGAGACCGATCTGAACTCTATCTTGTATATAGTATACTGTTTGGACGCTGAGAGACAAAACACACGCACATACACTCACACACATATACATGTATATTTATTTGGTGTTGTATTCTATTGTTTCAGCTTTCTCTGGCACTTTGTTATTTTTATATGTATAATACACTTGGTTGGCTACGGTGGCTGTCTGTGTACATTCGTTCATTCATACATGCATAAAAATCTTCCCTTTTAATGTGTAAATACCACACTCTGCGCAGAATTGTTACATACTGGTGGCCCGTACGGGGAAGTTCTGTTTGTGTATAATTGTTCTACCCATCTTTAAATATGGAGGAAACGGATGTAAATATTCAACCTGCAATTGTAAATATGAACGCTAGTAAAAATATGGATGTAGCTGAAAATGCGGATGGCTCAGATAAAAACCCCTGATGCAGATTTTATATGGGGTTATTTTTGTGTCTTTATTATTCAAACAAAAATACTGTGTTTGAGAGTAAAACTAAGTATTTTGTAATTAAAAAATAAAAGTTTGCAAAAAAAGTCTTCTTAAATCTCAAAAATAAAGAAACTGATTTATTTGCTGATTGATTTAATAAAGAAAGTATTTGCAGTGCATGTACTTTTCTTTACAATCTTTATTTTTCTTTGCGCACTTCAAACACTTTTCATCGCGAAACCACAAGTTTTGCTCTCCTTTCTGCTTTCTTTTTTTGCGAGTCTAAAATTTTTGTTTGCGAGTTAAAAAGTTTTGCCTGCGAGTAAGCTGTATCTCAGTGGGCGGTCTCTACCTACCAGGATGAAAGGCCTTTTTCTATTGGTCACTCTCGATTGAAGTGACCACGCCCACTATGTTTTGCTGCCACTGCCGCCGCCAGGCGCCAGTCTGACTGAGGAGCGAGCGAGGTTCAGCCATGGCGAACAACAGCAACAACAGGTCGTTTACTGGGTAAGATAACCAAGTTAACGTCTTAAACTCAGTGACAAGTGAACTTATGTAGTCTCTCTTCTCATGCTCACATATTTAAATACGTAACGTTAGCTAAGCCCGCCTGTAGTTCGGCGATACCGTTGAATAGAGGGGCACGAGATGACTCGGATGAAGATTGTAATCAAGGTAAAGACCATTATGACATGCAAGAGTGTACAGTAGCGGTATTAACATTAAGTGACATGGCATTTGACACGCGGAAGGTGCGGGAGCAGTGACACTTTCAGCAGTGACACAGTCCATCGGCATATGTCAAAGAAAACCGTAAGTGTCACTGGCACTGAGCAGTGGCATGCGCCAGTGGCTTCCGTGCCTCAGATGCCATGTCACTTAATGTTAATACTGCCTCTCACTCACTATACATCATATTTCTGCTTGAACACAGTTCAGTATATTCATCTAGTTGTTTAACTTACAGCGAGTGTTTTATAATGGATGTTCATGTGTTTTGAGGAAGTTTGTCAGGATCAGTGGTGTTTATGTACATATGGCCTCAGACTCTCCTGTTAGGGCCTTATGATTTTCGCGATGCGGTACAGAATCGCGGAATCTAGTCATAAAAACTGAATTTACTGAAAAACGCGTTATGAATTATGAAAGAATTCGTCAAAGTTTGGATGAATTTATCAAAAGTAGGTCATTACACTTAAATCAAACCGCGATATGTACTAGTATCTGTAAATATTAAGCCGCAAAAATACAATTTAAATATGAATCCTGCATGTTCTGCGTGCCTCTGTTAATGAATGGCGCGGTTTTGTTTATTACGCGCCTGACGCTTCCGGTGACTTCACTGTCTGTCGTTTCACTAAATGAGGACATCTGTGAGAGACACTTCATGAGCATTTGACCATTCTATTTGAGTAAAACTAGCGTCATATATGCACACAGAACTGTAAAGGTAGACACGGCAACCCGTCAAAACTAGTCAAAAGAGACATAATATTGCCAACTAACTGTATTGTTTGTCTTTTGTGCGTGTGTTTGTTTTAATTATTATAGGCACATACATAAAATACATAATATAAATTAGGTTTACAAAATACAGCACACTTTTTCTGTTGTTAATGATATATAGATTAAATTAAAGTAGCAAAACATTTCATATTCATATTTAATCTTAATTAAGTAATTAGCAAAACTGCATGTCTCTAGAGCACCAACATTTACGTAGTGTTCCTTTAAGTTAAGAAATAACAGTGATTATTTGTGAACAGAATTTTTATTTAGCCAAATGTTAAATATACATGCTTCTGAATGTTATATATTTGTTACATTCACTATTCTTGTATTTAAATGTTTTTTGTCTTTGCAGGACTACGTGGTGGCAGATTTTGCAAAGGTCTGTGGATAGACTTGGTGTCATCGATAGCGCCTCTGTGGCCCTCTCCGAACGGTCACAGCGGGAACCATCGCCCGAGTTCTAGTTCCCACCCGGACACTTTTCACCCATGTACCTCGGCCTGTTCACCACAGCTGTTTGTCATTACCTTCATTATCTTGTCGTCTATTTAAGGCGCGGACTCACCCTTAGACATCGCGAAGTCTTATCGTTCCTTATGGTGGTAATTCTGAGCGTTTTCTCTTGTGTTGGATTTCTCGTGTATGACCCTGGATTGCTTACCCCGTTTCTGATTCCCGCTGCCAGCCATTGCGACCTTTGCTTGTGTATTGATCTGTCTACTGGATTATCTGCGTTACTCCTGTTTACTGGTGACTACCCTTGTTTGTTGACGATTCTTAATAAAGCCTGGCAAATGGATCCGAATGTCTCTGACCCATCGTTACAGAAGACTTCGCCGCAACAGGATCCAGCGGCTTTATGCAGCGTCATGTCTGAGGTAACACGGCAAGCCTCAGTGCTTGCGGCTCACCATCAACAACTGGATCGCTTGACAACCATGACTGAGGAGCTGGTGCGATCGATGCAGACACTCACCACGGCAGTAAACCAGTCTTTTGCTCCGGCTAATCCTCCCGCTGCAGCCGTCACGGCTCCGCCTCCCGCTGCCCCAGCGGCGTCGGCCAACGCGTCTCGGCTGGCACTTCCAGAGAAATATGACGGCTCCCCAGGCAAGTGCAAAGGTTTTCTTATGCAGTGTGCTATTTATGTGAACTCTCAGCCGCAATGCTTTGTGACAGAGGACAGCAAGGTCTCGCTGGTTTGCTCCCTCCTCACCGGTAAAGCATTAAACTGGGCCACTGCACTGTGGGAGGGACGCCAAATGACGTTCCCCACTTATCAGCACTTTCTTGCTAAATTCAGAGAGGTTTTCGATCACGCTGAGGATGGCAAGGAAGCTGAGGACGAACTTTTGAACCTCCGCCAGGAGTCTTCTACCGCTGGGGATTATTCACTTATGTTCCGCACTCTGGCTGCTCGGGCGGGCTGGGAGGGAAAGCCCCTTAAAGCCATGTACCGTCGAGGCCTCAGAATGGACCTACAGGCCGAACTCACTTGCCGGGACGATAATAAAACTCTGGAGGAATTCATGGACATGGCAATAAAGATGGATCATCTGCTCCGCTCTCGCAGGGGTCGTCGTTCTCGTTCTCCATCCACTACACTTCAGTCTCCCACTCACGCTACTGAGGAACCCATGCAGGTGGGATTCACTCGCCTGACTGAGGAGGAGCGTGAGCGAAGGATGAGGAATCGTCTCTGCCTGTATTGTGGTCAGTCTGGACATCTCCGAGCTCAATGTCCAGCCCGCCCCCCCAGATCCACTAGTACTCGGGTAAGCTGTACTCCTTTGTCACCCTCTCTACTGCTTGACGTGTGTTTAGTAGTCCGAGGTCGCCATATTAAGACTAAAGCCTTTGTCGATTCCGGTGCGGCTGGTAACTTTGTGGATCAAGATTTTGCTAATCGTCATCTTATATCTCTATTTCCATGCACTCCTCCCATGGCGGTGGCAGCCCTTGATGGACGACCCCTAGGAGCTGGGAGGATCCACCACATTACGGAAGCATTAACCCTGATCACCAGCTCCTTGCACACTGAGTCCATACAATTCCACGTCACCCAGTCACCTCACCACACCATTATACTCGGTCACCCCTGGCTCACCCTTCACGACCCACAGATCTCCTGGAGGGACCAAGACATCACTCAGTGGTCACAAACCTGCCACCAAAAATGCCTCAGCTACCCCCAGAAGAACCACCCTGTCACACCAGACATACCACCGGAGACTCAATCTTTGGAGGATCTTCCTGAGGTCTATCAAGATCTCCACATGGCCTTCAGCAAGACCCGGGCCACTCAACTTCCCCCGCACCGCAACACGGACTGCGCCACAGAGATCATGCCTGGAGCCACGCTCCCTAGAGGCCGAGTATACCCTCTGTCGCAACCAGAGACCCAGAGTATGCAACAGTACATAGATGAGGAGCTCGCTAAAGGGTTCATCCGTCCCTCCACCTCGCCGGCCTCGGCTGGCTTCTTTTTCGTGAAGAAGAAGGACGGAACCCTGAGACCTTGTATTGACTATCGAGCCCTCAACGAAATAACCATCAAGTACCGTTACCCCTTGCCATTGGTACCTACGGCTCTGGAACAGCTCCGCTCGGCTCGCATTTTCTCCAAACTTGACTTAAGGTGTGCATACAACCTCATTCGCATCCGGGCGGGGGATGAGTGGAAGACGGCCTTCTCCACAACGACAGGTCACTATGAATACTTGGTGATGCCCTTTGGACTGTCCAACAGCCCGTCTGTCTTTCAGGCCATGATTAATGACGTTTTCCGGGACATGTTAAACAAATTCGTCATTGTCTACATAGACGACATCTTGGTTTATTCAGAGAACTTACAAGATCACATCCAACACGTACGAGCAGTACTCAAGAGACTTATCCAGAACCAGTTGTACGCCAAACTCCCCAAGTGTGCGTTTCACCTCTCGACTGTTTCCTTTCTGGGGTACATCATTTCGGCTGAGGGAGTCACAATGGACGACAACAAGGTCTCCGCAGTCTTACAATGGCCTCGACCCCAGACCATCAAGGACCTTCAGCGTTTCCTGGGCTTCGCTAATTTCTATCGGAGGTTTATTCGTGGTTTCAGCCAAGTGGCAGCTCCCCTGACTTCCCTCACTCGTAACGGATCCAACAAATTGGCATGGACTTCCTCCAGCGAGAGAGCTTTCCAAGATCTCAAGGCTCGCTTCACCTCTGCACCCATCTTAAGACATCCGGATCCAGAGCGACAGTTTACGGTGGAGGTAGACGCCTCTAACACTGGCATCGGAGCTATTCTGTCCCAATACCATGGAACTCCAGCTAAGTTGTACCCTTGTGCTTTCTTCTCCCGTAAACTCAATCCGGCGGAACGTAATTATGATGTCGGGGACAGAGAGCTATTGGCCATGAAGTCGGCCTTAGAGGAATGGAGGCATTGGCTGGAGGGGTCCACCATACCGTTCCTCATTCTAACCGACCATAAAAACCTGGAATACTTGAGAACAGCACGACGTCTCAACGCCCGCCAAGCCAGGTGGTCGTTGTTCTTCTCAAGGTTCCACTTCAAAATCACCTATCGGCCCGGGTCTAAGAATGGAAAGGCCGATGCGCTCTCCCGCCAGCATGACCAATCACCGACCGACGTCTCCCCTGCCTCTATTGTAGTATCCCCCGTGCAGTGGGATATCATGGCTGAAATCTCTGAGGCTCAATGTACAGATCCGGCTCCCCCTGAATGTCCTCCCGGGTTAACTTATGTGCCAGCTTCTCTACGGCAACGTTTACTCACCTTGATCCACGAGAATCCCAGTGCGGGTCACCCCGGCATCCAGGCGACCCGAGAGCTAGTGCTCAACAAGTTTTGGTGGCCCTCCATGAGTCAACAGATTATTACCTTCGTCAAGGAGTGTGTTACTTGCAACCAGACCAAGTCCCAGCATCAGCGCCCCGCAGGCCTACTCCAGCCTCTCCCCATCCTAGAAAGACCTTGGTCCCACCTAGCAGTGGATTTTATTACGGATTTACCACCCTCCAACCACAACACTGTAATCTTCACCATAATTGATCGGTTCTCGAAGGCGTGCCGCCTCATTCCTCTCCCCAAGCTCCCTACGGCATGGGAGACGGCCCAGGCTCTGCTTAATCAGGTCTTCCGTTTTTACGGTTTGCCTGAGGACATTGTGTCAGATCGAGGTCCACAATTTACTTCACGCGTATGGAAGGCTCTCTGGTCACAGTTGAATGTTAACATCAGCCTTACGTCGGGATACCACCCTCAGTCAAACGGACAGGTGGAGAGACTTAATCAGGAGTTGTCTCGTTTCCTGTGTGCTTACTGTCATCTACATCAAAACGACTGGAGTGACTACCTCTTGTGGGCGGAGTACGCCCAGAATTCTCTGAAGAAACCATCTACACAACTAACTCCATTTCAGTGTGTGCTGGGTTTCCAACCCCCATTATTCCCGTGGTCCGGGGAACCCACGAATCTCCCAGCAGTGGACACTTGGTTACAGAGAAGTGAAGCGACCTGGGACATGGCACACACCAACCTTCAGCAGGCCATCCAACGAGTGACTCACCAAGCTAATCGCCTTCGAAGAGCAGCTCCTCAGTACCAGGTCGGACAGTGGATCTGGCTCTCGACCAGGGATCTAAGGCTTCGACTTCCCAGCAGAAAGCTCAGCCCGAGGTACGTGGGTCCATTCAAAATCATAAAACAGACTACTCCTGTTGCTTTTCGTCTTGAGTTACCAGCCCATTACCGTATCTCAACCACGTTTCATGTCTCTTTGTTTAAGCCCGCTGTGGACCCGGGAGGAGAGGGGGACCAGGACGAGGCCGCTCCCGCAGAGACCCCTTCCCTAATAACTGAAGGAGAGGACATCTACCAGGTCAACCAGATCTTGGACTCTCGGCGCCGAGGCGGGGTTCTCCAGTATCTTGTGGACTGGGAGGGATACGGTCCCGAGGAACAGTCCTGGGTCAACTCCAAGGACATACTTGACCCCCAACTTACTGCCGCGTTCCATCAGGAACATCCGGAGAAACCGGCTCCTCGTCCCCGTGGAAGACCTCGGCGCCGAGGAGTGGCTCACGTCGGGAGCCGTTCGCAGGGGAGGGGCTCTGTCATCGATAGCGCCTCTGTGGCCCTCTCCGAACGGTCACAGCGGGAACCATCGCCCGAGTTCTAGTTCCCACCCGGACACTTTTCACCCATGTACCTCGGCCTGTTCACCACAGCTGTTTGTCATTACCTTCATTATCTTGTCGTCTATTTAAGGCGCGGACTCACCCTTAGACATCGCAAAGTCTTATCGTTCCTTATGGTGGTAATTCTGAGCGTTTTCTCTTGTGTTGGATTTCTCGTGTATGACCCTGGATTGCTTACCCCGTTTCTGATTCCCGCTGCCAGCCATTGCGACCTTTGCTTGTGTATTGATCTGTCTACTGGATTATCTGCGTTACTCCTGTTTACTGGTGACTACCCTTGTTTGTTGACGATTCTTAATAAAGCCTGGCAAATGGATCCGAATGTCTCTGACCCATCGTTACACTTGGTTCTATTATTATTAGACAGCCAATTGATTTTGAATATCTCCAGTTTGTTTGCTGTCAGGAGTTACAGTTTCTTTGTGCTGGAGCATCATATATAGACATTCCCCAGTGTTTAGTGGATGCTCTAGAACAGTTATCTGAAGTTGTCTCCAATTACCTTTCTCAGAGTATTGTCCCTCCATTGTTGGACAATGTAGCTGTGGCTGAATGGAGTGGAAATGTGGGGCGTCCCAGATTAAAAATACAAAAAGAGACGCTCCAAGATTTGCTCAGCATGCACTTACCACTGGCCCCTTTGGCTGAAGTGCATGGCATTTCAAGATCAACCCTATATAGGCGAATGAAAGAGGAAAGTCTGTCTGTCAGGAGCAGCTGTTCTGATATTTCTGATCATGAGCTTGATCAGAAATTCAGATCTATAAAGACAAGAATGCCTCATGCCGGATACAGGCTGATAAAAGGGTCTTTACAAGCAATGGGACATCGAGTTACATGGAGAAGAGTGAAGATGTCTTTGCAACGTGTGGATGGTGCAGGGGTACTTTCAAGGATGGTCCAGCTGTCATGCATTGCAAGACGTACATATTCTGTTCCTGCTCCTTTGTCTCTTGTCCATATAGACACTAATCACAAGCTGATACGGTAATTTTAATTATTTTATTAGCTTTACCAAACATTTGTCTTGTGTCATTTGTGATGTTGATGTTATCACTATCCCCCAGTTTTACAGACAAGGCTTAAGACTAATCACAGACTAAATGCATGTTTGAGCTGTTTTAACTGAAAGGAAAAATTTTAAAATATGTCACTGTTATTGTTTTGTCTCAAGATGCAAACCAGTAATGTATTTTTTTTTCTAAGGCATGTTAATAAAAGCTATTTAAATGTCCTAATTGATGTAAGGTCTAATCCTGGCTCAATCTAAGCCTTGTCTGTGAAACCAGGATTTAAACTCATTATTCACTACTGTTGAAAGGTTTGAGATCTGTAAGGTTTTTTCTATCTGTTTTCCTTTGTTCATCTTTGGAATATAAATTAAGGTGTTTTTGATGAAATCCAAGAGCTTTCGACCCTTAATAGACAGCCAGGGTCGTACCATGGTCAAGGCACAGAAAGGTAGTAAGGACATTGTTAAATCAGTCCATGTGACACCAGGGGTTTAACCGTAAGCTATGAGAATACTGTACTGTATGTGTGCAGAGGACCCTTGTTGGAGGGTAATAAAACTCAGGGTCATAAAACAGAAATACCTTAATTTGTGTTCTGAAGATAAACACAAGGTCTTACGGGTTTGGAATGTCATGAGAATGAGTAATTAATGACAGAATTTTCATTTTAAATTTGTTTGAAATTTCATTTCAAACTATCCCTTTAATGTTAAAAACTGATCCCAAAGTTTTAAATGATATCAATATAAATGCTGGTTAATAATTATTTATTTTTTGATAGGTACAACATAGTGGTTTTTGGAGCTGTTGATGGCTTTTCAAGAAAGGTGAATATTTATTCATCAATCCCTTATTTATAATCTGTATACCATTTTTCTTGGATATCTTGCATAGTAATATACAGCAATTGTGTAATACTTCTAAATAGATCTTTTACCTGGATGTCGCTGGGAATAACAAAGCGAGAACAGCTTTTGGGTTTTTCATGGATGGAGTGCCAAAACATGGATGGCCATCAAGGTATGCTGATTATACAGAATGATTCTAACAAATTTTTCACAAAATGGTCTCACTAATGAAATGGTCCCACTGCATTGTGGTGCTAAGTAGTGCTTAAAGTTCTGGCATTTTATTTTAAAGGGATAAAAAAAAATGTTTATCTGCTTACCCGCAGGGCATCCAAGATGTAGGTGACTTTGTTTCTTCAGCAGAACACAAACAAAGATTTTTAACTCAAACTTTTGCAGTCTGGTAGTCATATAATGGAAGTGGATGGGCACCAAACCTTTGAAAGTAAAAAGTAAAAAAAAAACATGATCCATGTTTTGAACAAATCCAAATTATAACCTGCGGCTCGTGATGATACATTGATGTCCTAAGACACGAACTGATCGTTTTTGCGAGAAACTGAACAGTATTTACATCATTTTTTACCTTTAATACACAGCCACGTCCAACTGTCCTAAGCTCATGCTCGGCATCCGGTGCGTTACATGTGTACACATTCTGGCGTAGTATACACAAACGCCGTAAGGGGAAATTGGTGAAAAGTCAACAGACACGGATGAGTTTGTGCAAGCAAATGTAATTTTTTAGCTTTAAATGTGTTTGAACAATCAGGATAAGCGCAAGTAATTACCATTTTCAATAGCCTCTATACCCACAATCTCTGTGCACTGTGTAAACAATGAGTGTTGTATACATGCGAGAGCACGTACGCCAGAGTGCGTACACATGTAACGTGCCTGATGCTGAGCTCGTGCTCAGGACAGTTGTGTATCAAAGGTAAAAACGATATAAATACTGTTCAGTTTCTCGCCAAAACTGATTGTTTCGTGTCTTAGGACATCAATGTATCATCACGAGCCGCAGGGTGTAATTTGGATTTGTTTTTTTTTACTTGCAAAGGTTTGACTGCAACAGTTTGAGTTAAAAAATCTTTGTTTGTGTTCTACTGAAGAAACAGTCAACAACATCTTGGATGCCCTGGGGGTAAGCAGATAAACATCAAATTTTCATTTTTGGGTGAACTACCCCTTTAAAGTATCTTGAAACTTTAAGTATATTGTATACTAACTGGCTGGGGAGACACCATGATCAGGAACGTGGTTTACCCAGGGCAAGGCTCATGCCTTTTCACTCTGGCTGTGCTGATCCTATGAAAATTCCCTGAATATGAGAATCTCAACTGCATTATTTGTTGTAGTGGGGGACTGCGTTTATGCCCTCTCCTGGAATTTTGAAGGGCAGTTGTGGCCTAATGGTTAGAGAGTCATACTGGTAAACTGAAGGTTATGGGTTGAAATCTTAATACTGGTAGGAAATGCCCGAGTTGATTTTGACTAAGGCAACTATCCCTCAATGCTCCCTATACTGCAAAAAAAGCCTCATCTTGCTTAGTATATTTGTCTTTTTTCTAGTCAAAATATCTCAATTCATTATTATAATAAGATGCATTTACTAGATAAGCGAAATGACTTAAGATATTTAGTCATAAAAGACTAAAAGTGCAGTTTGCTTAAAATAAGTAAAATTATCTGCTAGTGGGGTAAGTAAAATACTCTTGTTTTAAGAATATTTAAGAATACTTACCCCACTGGCAGATAATTTTCCAGGAAGAAGAAACGAAATGTAGCACATTTTGCTTAAAACAAGACTAAATATCTTATGTTACATTTTGCTTATCTAGTAAATGCATCTTAATTAAAGAATTTCAGAAATATAAGCCCACTGCTCCAGGTGTGTGTGTTCACTACTCCTGATGTATGTGCACTGACTGGATGGGTTAACTGCAGAGGATACATTTACATGTCATTTTCACAAGACTCTTAAAGCCAACACATATAATACTTGTAATCAAAAACTGCTCTGTTTGACTCTTTTAGAATAAGAGCAGACCAAGGGGTGGAGAATGTAGACATTGCTCGGTGCATGTTTACTGTGCGAGGAACTGGCCGTGGCAGCTTTATAGCTGGCAAAAGTGCATAACCAGAGGTATTTAAATAGGAGAACATGGTTAATGTATTTTTCTCACAAAGAAATAAATAATTTAAAAAATCCTTTGTACATGTTTTACATATCTTTTTTTTTTTTTCATGGAAAGCTTTAACCTGCAGTTACATAAACAAAGAATGCTTTGATAAATACAAATACTGATATTTGAAGTGATTTAAAAATAAAAACATAATAAGTGAGTCATTGCGATTTAAACCCAATCATTTAAATGGTTGATAAATGGTCCCACTGCATTGTGGTGCTAAGTAGTGCTTAAAGTTCTGGCATTTTATTTTAAAGGGATAAAAAAAAATGTTTATCTGCTTACCCGCAGGGCATCCAAGATGTAGGTGACTTTGTTTCTTCAGCAGAACACAAACAAAGATTTTTAACTCAAACTTTTGCAGTCTGGTAGTCATATAATGGAAGTGGATGGGCACCAAACCTTTGAAAGTAAAAAGTAAAAAAAAAACATGATCCATGTTTTGAACAAATCCAAATTATAACCTGCGGCTCGTGATGATACATTGATGTCCTAAGACACAAACTGATCGTTTTTGCGAGAAACTGAACAGTATTTACATCATTTTTTACCTTTAATACACAGCCACGTCCAACTGTCCTAAGCTCATGCTCGGCATCCGGTGCGTTACATGTGTACACATTCTGGCGTAGTATACACAAACGCCGTAAGGGGAAATTGGTGAAAAGTCAACAGACACGGATGAGTTTGTGCAAGCAAATGTAATTTTTTAGCTTTAAATGTGTTTGAACAATCAGGATAAGCGCAAGTAATTACCATTTTCAATAGCCTCTATACCCACAATCTCTGTGCACTGTGTAAACAATGAGTGTTGTATACATGCGAGAGCACGTACGCCAGAGTGCGTACACATGTAACGTGCCTGATGCTGAGCTCGTGCTCAGGACAGTTGTGTATCAAAGGTAAAAACGATATAAATACTGTTCAGTTTCTCGCCAAAACTGATTGTTTCGTGTCTTAGGACATCAATGTATCATCACGAGCCGCAGGGTGTAATTTGGATTTGTTTTTTTTACTTGCAAAGGTTTGACTGCAACAGTTTGAGTTAAAAAATCTTTGTTTGTGTTCTACTGAAGAAACAGTCAACAACATCTTGGATGCCCTGGGGGTAAGCAGATAAACATCAAATTTTCATTTTTGGGTGAACTACCCCTTTAAAGTATCTTGAAACTTTAAGTATATTGTATACTAACTGGCTGGGGAGACACCATGATCAGGAACGTGGTTTACCCAGGGCAAGGCTCATGCCTTTTCACTCTGGCTGTGCTGATCCTATGAAAATTCCCTGAATATGAGAATCTCAACTGCATTATTTGTTGTAGTGGGGGACTGCGTTTATGCCCTCTCCTGGAATTTTGAAGGGCAGTTGTGGCCTAATGGTTAGAGAGTCATACTGGTAAACTGAAGGTTATGGGTTGAAATCTTAATACTGGTAGGAAATGCCCGAGTTGATTTTGACTAAGGCAACTATCCCTCAATGCTCCCTATACTGCAAAAAAAGCCTCATCTTGCTTAGTATATTTGTCTTTTTTCTAGTCAAAATATCTCAATTCATTATTATAATAAGATGCATTTACTAGATAAGCGAAATGACTTAAGATATTTAGTCATAAAAGACTAAAAGTGCAGTTTGCTTAAAATAAGTAAAATTATCTGCTAGTGGGGTAAGTAAAATACTCTTGTTTTAAGAATATTTAAGAATACTTACCCCACTGGCAGATAATTTTCCAGGAAGAAGAAACGAAATGTAGCACATTTTGCTTAAAACAAGACTAAATATCTTATGTTACATTTTGCTTATCTAGTAAATGCATCTTAATTAAAGAATTTCAGAAATATAAGCCCACTGCTCCAGGTGTGTGTGTTCACTACTCCTGATGTATGTGCACTGACTGGATGGGTTAACTGCAGAGGATACATTTACATGTCATTTTCACAAGACTCCTAAAGCCAACACATATAATACTTGTAATCAAAAACTGCTCTGTTTGACTCTTTTAGAATAAGAGCAGACCAAGGGGTGGAGAATGTAGACATTGCTCGGTGCATGTTTACTGTGCGAGGAACTGGCCGTGGCAGCTTTATAGCTGGCAAAAGTGCATAACCAGAGGTATTTAAATAGGAGAACATGGTTAATGTATTTTTCTCACAAAGAAATAAATAATTTAAAAAATCCTTTGTACATGTTTTACATATCTTTTTTTTTTTTTCATGGAAAGCTTTAACCTGCAGTTACATAAACAAAGAATGCTTTGATAAATACAAATACTGATATTTGAAGTGATTTAAAAATAAAAACATAATAAGTGAGTCATTGCGATTTAAACCCAATCATTTAAATGGTTGATTCATTCAGTAACAAAACACGTTCATGTTGCTGAAAGACTCAAAACAATGGTTGTTTGGAACGTGTTTGGATTTTTTTTGTTGGCGAAATAATCTCTTTTTATTAACTTCTTGTTTATTGAAGTGTTGATTAAAATCAATATCTGGGCCCATAAAAACATTTTATCTTACCACTAAGAGTTCTCCTAAATTGCAGTAAAAGTTTTTAGCTAAGAGTTTTCTCTTAAAACCTATTCACAAAGCTGCTGAGACAAACTTTTACTAAGGAATAGAGAGAAGTCTTAAGTTGACCTCGTTGCTATGGATGATGTCAGCATGCTAACTAACTATGCACACTGTGATTGGCTGATAAGGGAGGGGTCTCAGTCAGAGATTTAGTCAAATTTTGTAGAGGGCGATATTATGTTGCCATATTCAAATAAAGGTTTAAAAAATAAAGATGCTGCCACTAATTTCAATTAGTGTCATTAATTAAACAAGTATATCTTCGTATCTTTTGGAGTCCTAAATTTAGGACTGGCATGCCCATTATTTTTAAGATTTTCTCCTAAATCAAGTTATGAGCTACTTTTAGCCTTAAGATGTTTTGTGAAAATGGGCTCAGATTTTGTAATCATGTAAGACATTTTTTAAGACTTTCTTGCACAATTTAAAATTTTTTTATGGCCTTAAATTTGATACAACTAAATTTAAGACTTAAGGACCCGCAGAGACCCTGTCTTATGTAAAATGTTTTAAATGCTTTGTAGTTAAATCAGCATCTCACATTTTTTTCTGTCTTAGAGTGGAACTGCTATGGAGAGATGTTTGGACTGCTGTAACATCAAGTTACTACAATGTGCTCCACAGCTTGGAAGAGGAGGGGTTCATAGACCTGTCCAATGCTGTTCACCTGTTCTGTGTGGGATATGTTTTCATCCCCAGAATACACAACCATTTGCAGCATTTCACAGAGATGTGGAACCACCATCCCCTGCGAACGGAGAGAAATTTGTCACCCAATGAGCTTTGGAACATTGGGATGTTGCAAGCATCTGTGTCAGAACCTGATTTTGCAGAGGTATGCATGGCTTAAGCTAAACAAACAAACAAAAAACATACTTTGTAAGGTTTGTAAGGTTCTTGTAATTAAATTAAACTGTAATTAATTAAAAAAAAATGGGTTTTTTTTCTACCAAATGTTAGATTTTGCAAGCTGAGGACTTCCAGAATCCCCAATGTGTTGATTCTGAGCATGGAGTCATTGTTCCAGAGATACCTTGCCCCTTGTCACCTGAAGATCTTGCTACTCTGCAGAATCAAGTGAACCCCACAGCTGAGTCCACTTGTTTTGGTTATGACATCTATCTACAGGCACGTGAATTAGCTTTAAATGTAATGTCATACATAGATATCCTTTGAAGCCTAGACTAAACAACTAGAAGAAATATAAATATGTACATGTGTTATCTTAAAGGAAAGTGTTAACATTGAAACTATGTAGATAGAAGATGTGCTATTTGACAAAACTATAAAAAAAGAAATCCTGCGTCAATGTGTCTCAAATGTGATTTATTAAGTTGATTTTGATTTATCAAGTTAATTGAACTAATACATGTTTTTTTGCCTTCAATGGAAAAACATGAAATGCATTGTTACACTGTAAGGAACTTGTTTTTACAATAAATTGTTTGTGGCTCCCACTACAAGAAACTTTTTTTTTATGTACACCAATTACAAATTTATATTATTTTGCCTTGCATTCATTTAAAAACATTTCAAAGAGGAAAGAGTGAACATTGTAAGAAATAATGCTTTGGTATTCATTAATCAAAACTGCAGGTTTCTACAGTAGACAATTTTAGCAGATTTGCTACACTCTGTCAAAGCTTGCCCCTTAAGTGACAGCAGTTTGCAAGAGTGTTTTGAAAGACTCGTAATCTACCATATGGACTATGGGAAATGTTATGGTATTGGTGCAAGCACTAACAGTTGGATAACACACAGTGTGGTTTGGCATGTGCTGTAGACAGCAGTGGTCAAATTTAATAACTACTTTAAATTTCTCCCTTTCTGATATAAGCAGATGCCTGTGAGTTTGCCCTGTCATCCACTGCATTATCTTCGGTACCGACAAGGTTTCTCCCACTGCTCCATCTTCTGGTTGTGTGTCTTCAGAAGAAATACAGACAAAATTAGAATGAAAGGTTTAGTTAACCCAAACACAATGCAAGATATTTTGATTGAATCCAAGAGGTCTCTGACCCTCCACAGACAACAAGGGTCCTACCACACTGAAGGCCCAGAAAAGTACCAAGATGATTAACAAAGTAGTCCATGTGACATCAGTGGTTTAACTGTAATTTTATGAAGCTACAAGAATACTTTTTTGCGCAAAGAAAACAAAAATAATGACTTAATTCCACTTTTTTGCCTCTAGAGTACCATGACACATGCGTGTGGCGACGCTAGCACTGACCCAGATCTGACATTAAACACATATGCCATGCCTTGTTTACAGAGAAAGATGCACACTGTGTAAAAACTATTTAAATCTATTAACCTGGGTAAGTGATGCCACACATGCGCATTGGTGTACTCTTATGAATGAGTGTCCACAAGTGACGCAGTAGAGGCAAAATTGTGAAGTCTTTTTTGTTTTTTGCGTAAAAATGTATTCTTGTAGCTTCGTAAAATTACATTTGAACCACTGACATCACATGGACTACTTTGTTGATCATCTTGGTACTTTTCTGGGCCTAGGACCATTGTTGTCTATAAGAACATCAGAGACCTCTCGGTTTTCATCAAAAATATCTTACATTGTGTTCCTAAGATGAATGAAGGTCTTACAGTTTGGAACAATGCAAAAGTGAGTAATTAATGACAGGATTTTCATTTTTGGGTGAACTAAACCTTTAGTGTTTCAGCTTATGTATACCCTTTGACATGGAAACTACAGTAACATTTACACCTGGATATCAAATAAAAGTTATTATTTTTTTAGTCCATACCTTCAAGCTCAAGTAGGAAGTCTTGAAAGAATTCCATGATCTTTGACTCTTTCACTTGTTTAATCGAACCACTTGGGCTCATCTCTGGGGCCAGGTGGGATAAAATGTAATGGGAGTCAACCTAAACACCAAAGCGAAAAGCATAAAAAAAAAATATTATTAATATTTGTAATTTGTTCCATACTAAAAAAAAAATTACTACACAAATGAATGCTTGAAGGATTACCCCACTTCCAAAATAAAAATTTCCTGATTTTTATTCACGTCCATGTCTTCCAAGATGTTCAAGTCAGTCTTTCTTCAGTCGGAAATAAATTGTTTTTTAGAGGAAAACATTCCAGGATATTTCTTCATATACTGGATTTTTTTGAGGTTGGTCGAGAAATGAGATGGGAGTTTTTCAACATACCCTAACTGTCTTGAACCGGAGTGCACAGAGTAATGCATGCACGTTGCAGACAAGATGAGGATTGTGGTTAAAGTCTTATGAATATTACTTTTCTTAATAAATGACAGATTGTTTTGCTTGATATGACCCTTAATCCTTGGCTGGAATTCTTTAAAGCCTTTTGAATCTGCACATAAACTGCATTTTTAACCTTCAATTTGTTGAGCACTATTGAAATTCACTATATGGAAAAAAATCCTGCAAAGTTTTTCTAAAAAAATTAAATTTTTCACGACTGAAGACATCAATATTTTGGAAGACATGAGGGGGTGTAAATTATCAGGAAATTTTTATTCTAGAAATGGAGTAATCCTTTAAAACAGTGTTTCTACATACTTGGTCGTCATATCCTATGACGAAGAGATCATGACACTCCCGTGGCTTTCTCTGCATGACTTTGGTAAGATCATATATCTCAAGGCCCTCGCGTAGTTGTTGCAGCATCGGGATGCGTTTTGTTGTAATATGTAGCTCAAGAGCTCTGGCAAAAAAATAAAGAAAAAAATTATTCCCCATAATGAAAATAATCATATTTAAAAGCAGGCCAAAATTCAAAAGCATATAATACAAGTTATTTGTATAACTGAAATTAATTCTTTGAATAACTACTATTATGTATGAGTCTGTATATATAAAGACTCATAGTTCCCATCAAAGTCTATAATTACATGTGTGCTCATTTTCATCTGATTCAAATGTACCATATTACAACACATCATGCATCGTACTGTTAATAGTTGATACTTCTGTATGAAGTATCATACAGAAGTATAAAATGAACAAACTACTAACAATTTTTTTTTATCAGTGCTGACTTACCTTAATATGCTTTCCTTGTGGTCAGTGTTGACTGGTCCAGTGTAGCCACAGTCCAGTATTTCTTTTGTATAGTTAGACAGGTCAGATGCATCTTCAATCTACAAGTAAAATGTTACCTTTAATAAATATTAACAAGCATGGTTCACTGCTGAATTCTGGAGTAAATCGAATCTGTCAGTGGCTTTATAACATGATGACAGTTATTCCAGCAAACTAATTTACTGAAGGGCATGAAAATACATAGAACTTGTATCTAATGAAATTCTGTCAACAAGACCCACCCTTTTGATTAGTGGTGATATCTCTGTGTCATGCACACCATCCCTTTTAATGTTACCAGAAACAAGGTATTCATAACACCATTCTTGCATAAACCGTGGTGCCGGTCCTCCTTGGGCAATGCTCACAGCAAATATTTCACCTGCAACTCTATAGATATATACTGTGTTACATATGGATAACAGCTCTCCACTAACATAGAGTGGTATATTTGTATAAATGCCGAAGTTCAAAATCTAAACTAATATTATATTAGGCAAAAGCAGCTGAAGCATTCTTTAAATTATCATCTGTATTATGCTTCTGCTGAACAAAGAAATGTTTGTAATAACTAATAAATGATCAAGAATGAATTGTGTGAATATGAAGCAAACCCAAAATCTAAAAAATAAGACATACTTGAACAGCTCATTATCCATATCATTGAGGGAGTACTTTTTCCTTTGTTCGCATCACCTTCAAAGAGACGTTTTTCAATGCTAGCAACCATTGCTAAATCCAGAAAAACAAGATGAAATATCATTAGGCTAGACAGGGTCATTTAAAAAACAACAACACACAGAGCAGTGATCATTGCAGGTGCAGACAGGGTAATTTTAGGAAAATTTAAATTGTCTGAATATTTTACACATTTGTACATCTACTACATGCATGCTTAAAGCAGCTACTCACTGGACAGAAATTCTTTCCTCAGTGCTCCTGTATCAACTCCTGGCTCTCCAAGGAAGGTGATCTTCAAAGGATTGACCGGGCTTCCTGTCTTTTGCCGTTTCCACAGCTTAAGCCCTCTCTCTAACATGTTCTCTCGTGATACACACACTTCAAATATTTTCGTGGTGTCTATTTGTGCCGCTAGATGACGAATCACATCCTCCTCACTGTAACAATAAATAAAATGTGTTTTTTTTTTTTATTCAAAGAATCCTGAAAAAAAAATATTTTCAACATTGATGATGATCAGAAATGTTTCTTGAACAGCAAATAATCATATTAGAATGATTTCTGAAGGATCATGTGACACTAAAATTTGTTTGTAGGATTGGGCGAGTAGCGGGGCCAACTTTCTGTTGAACATATTGCTTCAGCATGATTTGTATCTGTTCATAATATTTGTATTTATTTGTAAATAAATCAATGCAAGTTAAAACTTAGCAAAGATACTCTTTAATGCCGATCGACAGCGAACGAGTCACAGAGGATCCCACTATCTTGCCTGTATGTGGCGACTGGATGCTGCTTCAATGAGGATCTCCAAAAAAATGCTGAAAATTTTGCTTTGATCACAGGAAAACATTACAATGTAACATTCCAATAGAAAACAGTTAGTGTGTGTGTGTGTGTATATGTATGTATGTATATGTATGTATGTACACATATGTATATGTTTATATATGTATATGTATATGTGTGTGTGTGTGTGTGTATATATATATATATATATATATGTATATATATATACACACACACATACATACATATTTATACACACACATATACATATGTATATGTGTGTGTGTATGTGTATGTATGTATGTGTATGTATGTATGTATATGCGTGTGTGTGTGTGTGTGTGTGTGTGTGTGTGTGTGTGTGTGTATGTATGTATGTATGTGTACATACACACACACACACACACACACACACACATACATACACATATATATAAATACACACATATACACATATACACACACACACACGCACACACACACACACACACACACACACACACACATACAGTACTGAAGTAATGAAGTCAGGTAGGTTTACCATGAGATGTGATCCAAATCAGAGCAGAGTTTTTTTTCTGGCACTCCATCTAAACTGCTTAAATAAAAAATAAAAAGAAATAATAATTAAGATAAGTAAAATAAAATACAACATAATTATTGTATATACTCAGGTTTTAAACAAATATGTGTTTATAAAAACACTTCAGCAATAGTGTAAAGAAAAATAAAAAATAAAACTTTATTGCTCAGCCTCATGTCATTCCAGATCCAGATAAACATTCAAGAACTTATGAAGAATATGTTTTCGACATTTACCTTGGGTTCGGTATGCAGTTTAATTTGAGAGTGAATAAATAATTTTGGCCTGTTCAACATACAGTGATCATATGGCTTCAGAGAGCAACCCTTTTAGGTGTTTTTTATGCTTTAATGTGAGTCACTATTATTACCTTTCTCCACAAAAACTGGCGTGCATTTCTAATTCTGACACCAGAAATGTTTTTGAACATATTGGACACTGGGCCTCAAGTACCTACACATTAAAGACAAAAATGTATGGAGGGCAAATTTTGTAAAAAGAATTGATAATTGACGTACAATTTAGCTTTGTTGGTGTACCTGATGCTCAAAATTGGATGTTCCTACTTTAGGACTAAGGCTTTGCCTTGAAGATGTTGCTTCTTCTACCAACAACAAATCGTCTTCCTGCAAACAGAAAAGAAAAATGTGAAGTTCTATTAATACATGTCAAGGTGGTTGTGAGTAATCAATCGCAAATAAAAACACCTCTTGGTAGTCAGAAGCTTATTCAAATGTGGAAGTTAGTTAATTAAAAAGTCTTCAAAACAAAGTATCTGCAAGGCTACAGTGTTACTGGCTGATAAGTCCTGAATATCAACTGTTACAACTACCGTTATAAAGTTTTCTAATTATCAGCACTGTCAGTGTACAGGTCTTAAATATAGTAACCTAAAGGATCATCACAACAGTTTTACCTCAGTTTCAGAGTTTTCTGAGTTTTGCATGCTGTCACACTGGTCAACATGCAAAGCCAAGGTCTGGAGTGGCATTAGAGTCTTGCATTTTTTACATGTAGCCTTTGGCATTCTGGCAAATTCAGGAGCATCTGGT
Source organism: Cirrhinus mrigala (assembly GCA_036247105.1). Lineage (NCBI taxonomy): Eukaryota > Metazoa > Chordata > Actinopteri > Cypriniformes > Cyprinidae > Cirrhinus > Cirrhinus mrigala. The sequence continues at coordinate 30,841,148 of CM070029.1, forward strand.
GGCAGTGGTGTCATGTCAAGCTCATCTTGCAATGGCACGATGTACAGCAAGTTCTTCCCACCACCAGAAGCACTTTTGATCACTGAACCTGTATGAACCTGTACTGAACCCTTCTGCCTCCAAAGGTATTACAGATATTCTTCTCCTTCCGTTCCCACCTATATTAGCAAGTAATACAACAAAACTGAAATGGAGAATAACTCTAGAGTATAATACTTTAATATTTTCTGTACTGAATGGACTAATTTATATTACTGAATTTTAAGGAGTTAGTTTAACCCAAGAATGAAAATTCTGACTTTCATTTATCTTTGGAACACAAATGCAGAGCCACTGCTGGCCAAATGGGTGCCCTAAGCAGAGTTGTATTGTTGTGCCCCCTCTCTCAAATATTATGAAAGTAAAAAAAAATAATAATAATAAAATAAAATAAAATAAAAAAAACACCTACTCGGTCACCTACGGGGTCAAAACAGAAACTATAATAAAATATAAGTGTAAGTAAATAAAGATTTTTAACTCAAACCATTGCAGTCTGTCAACCATATAATGGCAGTCAATGGTTACCAAATCTTTAAATTTGGTAAATAAAACATACAGACAAATCCAAATTAAACCCTGCAGCTCGTGGCCATACATTGAGGTCTTAAGACACAAAACAATCGGTCTGTCCAAGAAACTGAATAGTATTTATATCATTATTTACCTCTGATCCGACGGAACGTTCAACTCTTTAAAGCGCGTGCACATCAGCCAGCGCGTATACATCATTCAGTGTTTACATAGTGCATATTGGCCTCTCAAAATGGTAATTACTTGTGCTTATCCTGATTCTTGCAACCGATTAAAAACTAAAGGATTCTGGGAGTGTTGACTTTTCACTGACTACATTGCCAGAGCACGTTGACGTGTTGGACGCCGTCTGATGTGCACATACTTCAAAAAGCTGAATGTTCCGGTGGATCAGAGGTAAATGATGATGTAAATACTATTCAGTTTCTTGCACAGACCACTCGTTATGTGTCTTAAGACCTCAATGTATCGTCACAAGCTACAGGGTTTAATTTGGTTGTGTCTGTGTGTTTTTTTTTACTCTAAAAAATTTGGTAACCATTGACTGCCATTATATTCAATTCAATTCAATTCAAATTTATTTGTATAGCGCTTTTCACGATACATATCGTTGCAAAGCAGCTTTACACCAAATTGACATTTTTATAATATATGTAGTAGTAGCTTGATGTACATATGGCAGAGATGTGTGGTAAAGTTCAATTAATGACGTAATCAAACAGACAAAGAACACTATAAATTAGTAGCAGAATTCGGTAGTGCTGTATGTTTTCAGGGTTGGCATCATCTGAAGTCCTCTGAGGGGTTGGCATCATCTCTTCTTAAGTGTTCTGGATCCACACTGGAGCTTGTGAATTCCTAGTTACCATGGGATGTCAATCCCATGGCAAAAACAGAGAACAAATAGGAACATAATTAGCGTAATTATATGACTGACAGACTGCAATGGTTTGAGTTAAAAATCTTTGTTTGTGTTCTACTGAAGAAACAAAGTCACCTACATCTTGGATGCCCTGGGGAAAAGCAGATAAACATCAAATTTTCATTTTTGGGTGAACTATCACTTTAACATTAAAGATGATAAATTGATTAAAAAGCACTCCTGCAGCCTTGAAAAGAAGCCATCTGTCCTTTAATTCACTCATCTTTGAGTACATTTCCTGCAGTAAACTTGATAACTACATTAAAGTCAAAGAAAAAAGCTATTGTCAGAACAGATACCGCTAATTAGCATATGTGTTTGCTTAAGACCGGACTTCTTACCTCTGCATGGGTAGTGTCACAGGTTAAGGACAGGGTCCTCTTACCTAGCCCTGCTTGCATTAACTCCAGCTCCTCAGATATACTTGGTGTTGTGTCAGATTTACAGCCCAGCAAAGACACAGAAATGTCAAAAGTTTTCTGTGCTTTAGCCACTACAATCGGCCTGTGACATTTAGAAAGATGTCTTTTGTTTTTTCCGCTGTTTTTAAAAAATCCAGGAAAAGATCTGCAAAAAATTGAACAGGTAAAATATTAATGTGCATGTTTTTTGTGTTTAATTTTGAGTAGCAAGAGATACCATGTTTAGCTACAGCAACCAATGATGAACATCTATCACTATAAAAGAGGTATGTGTAAGGGCCAATGCACACAGAATGCGCCTTTACATTTTAGGAATGGTTTCAGAAAAAGCGCAGCTTAGAACGCAAGGGTCCCAAGAAGCGCTTCTGAGAGGTGACGCAGTAACGACAATATTCAGTGAGATATTTCTGGGATATTTTAAGGAACAAATTGTGATAATTTCTTGAAGAAATGTATAATTCAGGGTTCCCTGCCTTGGAACTGACATTAATGATTGGCGCTGCGTGTAAAAGTTTAAATTCTTTTAACTTGACACGCCATTATAAAAACACAGCTGTTACCGTGAGAGTGAGACGAGAGGCGAGCGGATCCACGTGCAAGCTTTTATTAGAAGGACTAGACAGATACATGGTCAGGCAGGCAGGGTCAAAACAGGAGCGAGCATTATCCATAGGGCGATCCGAGAGAGAATATACCAATAACCAGAGCGAGAGTCCAAAAGGCAGGCGGCGATGAGTCGTACAGGATAAACCAGGCGCGAATACAAACTAGGGAACTAGGAACACGGGGACTAGGAAACTAGGAAACATAAACAAGATAACAACCAAACAACACTCCGTGCAGTGTACAAGGAAGTCCGGGGTTTTATAGAGCGCCTGATTGGTCATGGGGGCTGACGCAATCAGCGCGGTGGAGGATGGGAGATGCAGTCCAAAATGCAAAGCAACAGTTCGAGTGAGTGGGTGGAGCGAGAGTGACATCTGGTGGTGAGTAGACAACGGGACACCGACCAGGTTCGTGACATAGCCCCCCCCCAAGGAGCGGCTTCCAGACGCTCGAAAGAAACAACAGTCCAGGGGAGCGGTGGGATGGGAGGGAGACAGGGCGAGGGCTGGAGGACCAGGTCCATGAGGGAAGCCCAGAGATTGAGGCAGGACCGACAGAGCAGGTACCCTCCAGGGTGGAGCCGGAGGCGGAGCAAGAGCCCTCCAGGGCGGAGGTGGAGCAGGAGCCTTCCAGGGAGGGGCCGGAGGCGGAGCAGGAAGCGCAGGAGCCCTCCAGGGCGGAGCAGGAGGCGCAGGAGCCCACCAGGGCAGAGCCGGAGGCAGAGCAGGAGGCGCAGGAGCCCTCCAGGGCGGAGCCGGAGGCAGAGCAGGAGGCAGAGCAGAAGGCGCAGGAGCCCTCCGGGGCGGAGCCGGAGGCAGAGCAGGAGGCAGAGCAGAAGGCGCAGGAGCCCTCCAGGGCGGAGCCGGAGGCAGAGCAGGGGGTGCAGGAGCCCTCCAGGGCAGAGCCGGAGGCGCAGGAGCCCTCCAGGGCGGAGCCGGAGGGAGAGCAGGAGGCGCAGGAACCCTCCAGGGCGGAACCGGAGGCGGGACAGGCGACGCCCGAGCCCTCCGAGGCGGAACAGGAGGCGGGGCGATCCTCCAGGGCGGAACAGGAGGCAGAGCAGGAGGCGGAGCAGCCCTCCTGGGAGAAACAGGAATCTGCGTCACGGTCTGGGACCTGGGGAAAGCAGGGACAGAGGAGGCAGACAGAGTAGGGGGAGAAGGTGCAGCAGCCCTCCGGGGCGGAACAGGAGGCGGAGCAGGAGGTACCGCAGCCCTCCGGGGCGGAACAGGAGGCGGAGCAGGAGGTACCGCAGCCCTCTGGGGCGGAACAGGAGGCGGAGCAGCCCTCCGGGGCGGAACAGGAGGCGGAGCGGCCCTCCGGGGCGGAACAGGAGGCGGAGCGGCCCTCCGGGGCGGAACAGGACCCCGCTTTACGATCTGGGACCTGGGGAAAGCAGAGACAGAGGAGACAAACAGAGAAGGGAGAGAAGCAGAGAGCTTGTAGGGGGACGCCACCTCCAAGGGAGGATCTACAGCCGTAGCTGACACCTCAGGAGGTATTGGCGCGACTTCTCCGACCGAGGGGAGCTCTAGAGCAGGCTTGTGACCAGACGGGAGCTCTGGGGCAGGCTTGTGACCAGACAGGAGCCCTGAAACAGGCTTGTGACCAGACGGGAGCTCTGGGGCAGGCTTGTGACCAGACGGGAGCTCTGGGGCAGGCTCGTGATCAGACGGGAGCTCTGGAGCAGGCTCGTGATCAGACGTGACCGCAGGAGTTGGCTGGCGAACAGATGTGACCTCTGGAGCCGAGTGTGCAGCCCACACACTGAGAATGGCGATCGCCAGCACGCTAGCAGACATGACGTGACAAGGCTCAGGGAGGTCAGACGAGACCTCTGGCGCAGACTTGACGACGGGCAGGACTTCTGGAATTGTCAAGATCTCTGGAGCGTAGTGTGCGGCCCAGATGCTGAGGATGGCGGTTGCCATCACACTGGCAGACATGATGTGACAAAGCTCTGGGCGGTCAAACGAAACGCGACTTGATTCTGGGTGCTCAGACGAGATGTGACTTGACTCTGGGCCGTCAGGCGGGACATGGTGAGGCTCTGGACACATAGACGAGATGTGTCGGGGCTCTGGAAGGTCAGACGAGACGTGACTTGGCTCTGGAACAGCAGTAATAACTTCCTTTGGTTTATGAAGATCAGCTGTGGTTTGACTTAGTTCGTGGAGATTGGCCGTGACTTGACTTGATTCGTGAAGCTCAGTAGTGAACTGACTTGACTCTTGGAGATCAGCGGTGATTTGACTTGGCCTATGAGGATCATTGACTTTACTTGACTCCGGAACCACGGCTGTGGCTTTGCTTGACTCAGGAGGAACGGCCCTGACTTCACTTGGCTTGTGAAGATTAACAATGACTTCACCTGGCTCAGGAACAACAGCCTTGACGTTGCTGGACTTGGAAGCTTGACTGGACTTGGAAGCTTGACTGGACCTGGAGGCTACAGCCGTAGCCTGACTTGACTCTGGAGCAGCGGCTGAAGCTTGACTTAGCTCTGGAAAAACAGCAGCAGCTCGGCTTGGCTCATGAGGATCCGCTGTAACGGGACTTGACTCCTGAACAACATGGCTTGGCTCAGGAACAACATGGCTTGACTCAGGAACAACAGCTGTAACGTGACTTGACTCAGGAACAACAGCTGTAACGTGACTTGACTCGTGAAGAACAGCTGTGACTTGGCTTGACTCGTGGGGAACAGCTGTGACTTGGCTTGACTCGTGGGGAACAGCTGTGACTTGGCCTGACTCGTGGGGAACAGCTGTGACTTGGCCTGACTCGTGGGGAACAGCTGTGACTTGGCCTGACTCTGTGTCTTGACTTGACTCTGGGGTAGCCGCCGCAGCATGAAGGAGTGCCATTTTTGCTGCCCATACCGTCACTAGAGGTGTGTCCAGCACGTGGGCCATCATGACCACAGGTGGCGTCCGGGTGCTGACCACAGGTTCTGTAATGGCGGCCATCTTGTACAGTTGCTTGGAGATGGCGGCCATCTTGTGCAGTGGCTCTGGCGTGGCAGCCATCTTGTGCAGTGGCTCTGGCGTGGCAGCCATCTTGTGCAGTGGCTCTGGCGTGGCAGCCATCTTGTGCAATGGCTCAGGAAACACAGCTGCAATTTGACTTGACTTGGGAACTTGACTAGACTCAGGAAACACAGCTGCAACTTGACTTGACTTGGGAACTTGACTAGACTCAGGAAACACAGCTGCAACTTGACTGGACTCGAAAACTTGACTTGACTCAGGAAATGCAGCTGTACCTTCACTTGACTCGGAAACTCGACGTGACTCAGGAAACACAGCTGCAACTTGACTTGACTTGGAAACTTGACTTGACTCAGGAAACACAGCTGCAACTCTATATGGCTCTGGTATGGCAGCCGTGACGTGACAGAGCTCTGTCTTCGCCGCCATCTTGTGAACGGGCTCTGTAGTCACTGCCATTGTGTGGACGCGCTCCGACGCGGCCGCCATTTTGTGAACGGGCACCGCTGTTGCTGCTATCGCGTTAACGCGCTCCGGCGCGGCCGCCATCTTGTGTGCGGGTTCTGCTGACGCCGCCATAGCCTGAGCGCGCTCCAACACGGCCGCCATTTCACGAGCGATCCAGGTGGTAAACTTGTTTGTGGCGTCGTGATCCGGCGTGACCACCAGTCTGCGAGAGGGATGCGCGGCTGCCATGTCCGCGTCGTCGCGTTCCTCTTTCGCGACCCCCACAGTACACGGCGAACCCGCACACAGCAACGCAAAGTTCATAAATGCGGCTAATGATGAGCGCGGAGCCTCACGTCTCACTCTCGCTCTTAGCGGCTCATTGACGCCATCGGCAAACAGTTCAATAATAATACAGTCCGGGAGGGTAGAATAGTTTGAAATGGCCAAAAACTCACGGATGTATTGTTCGAGTGTACGTTGTCCCTGTTTGATCCTGGCTAAAATCAGGTCTGTGTCCACATCGGAAGATTGTCCGGGTGAAAAGCTGCTGGATCCTGTTGTGACGGAGTGTTCTGTTACCGTGAGAGTGAGACGAGAGGCGAGCGGATCCACGTGCAAGCTTTTATTAGAAGGACTAGACAGATACATGGTCAGGCAGGCAGGGTCAAAACAGGAGCGAGCATTATCCATAGGGCGATCCGAGAGAGAATATACCAATAACCAGAGCGAGAGTCCAAAAGGCAGGCGGCGATGAGTCGTACACGATAAACCAGGCGCGAATACAAACTAGGGAACTAGGAACACGGGGACTAGGAAACTAGGAAACATAAACAAGATAACAACCAAACAACACTCCGTGCAGTGTACAAGGAAGTCCGGGGTTTTATAGAGCGCCTGATTGGTCATGGGGGCTGACGCAATCAGCGCGGTGGAGGATGGGAGATGCAGTCCAAAATGCAAAGCAACAGTTCGAGTGAGTGGGTGGAGCGAGAGTGACATCTGGTGGTGAGTAGACAACGGGACACCGACCAGGTTCGTGACAACAGCACTCAGGAGACGCGAGCGTAACGTTCATACTAGTCCATCAAGTGCATGCTTACATTAAAAAAAAAAAAAACAATGGAAAAGTAGAACATTGGAAAGGAAAAATGCGTTCTGTGTGAATGGCCTGAACACCTGAACTGGCCCTTTTAAATATGCTTGCTCAACTACCTAGCCAGTTCATGTTCCACTGTAGGCCTTTTTGACTGCTGATTCTGAGTCTGACCCTGCCTTGAATTTTCTTCAGGGATTACTCTAGCCACCAGGGACATAAAATGCTGTGCTGCTTCAGTGACAGCACGTTGATCATACTGCAAAAAAAATTAGATGCAAAATACTACTATGATAATACTGAGCAAATCATAAATTGTCATCTGATTAATTAATAGAAATAAACTAATAGCTTACCTGTGGCTGTGATCTGCCTGTTTGGTTTTCCATTCTGCAATTGAAGACAAAGAAAATAACTCAAATTCAATGCAAAACATTTACAATAACTATACATTAACACTGTTAAAACCAAAAATAGAAATCATGTGGCTAGGCCAATTTAAAATGAACTTTATAAAAAAAAAAAACTTCTAATAGCCAAAATAGAAATTTTATACAGTTGGTTTGGGCCTGCTTTGCTGCATCTTGGCCAGAAAGGCTTGCCATCATTGATGGAACAATGATTTCTGAATTATACCACCAAATTCTAAATGAAAATGTAAGGACATCTGTCCAAAAATTGAATCTTAGAAGAAAGTGAGTCATGCAGCAAGACACCACTTCAATCGAGAGTGACCAATAGAAAAAGGCCTTTCATCCCGGTAGGTAGAGACCGCCCACTGAGATACAGCTTACTCGCAAGCAAAACTTTTTAACTCGCAAACAAAAATTTTAGACTCGCAAAAAAAGAAAGCAGAAAGGAGAGCAAAACTTGTGGTTTCGCGATGAAAAGTGTTTGAAGTGCGCAAAGAAAAATAAAAAAGTACATGCACTGCAAATACTTTTGTTATCAATTTCTTTATTTTTGAGATTTAAGAAGACTTTTTTTGCAAACTTTTATTTTTTAATTACAAAATACTTAGTTTTACTCTCAAACACAGTATTTTTGTTTGAATAATAAAGACACAAAAATAACCCCATAATTTTACTGCTGGCCCGTTTGTTACAAGACATAACCCAACTGCTGAAATCACATCAATGCTAAGTTCACTGTACATTTCTGATGATGATGATGATGATGATGATGATACTGGTGATGAGGAAAGTTGTGCAGTAAATGTGAATGTTGTACAAACAATGCAGTCAGATATAGATAAACTCAAGGTGGATTTATTGGCCCTGCATACAAAAGTACAATCCGTTGAACATGAATTCAAACAATCTTTGGAAAGTACACTTAATCGGGAGTGTACTTCAGGGGGGCCATGGACGCTAGCTTAGCAGACTTAGAAGATTTCTTCCGAAGCAACTTGGAGAAGTTGGAAAGAGCCGTCACTGACTGTTTTCAAAGAAGAGAGGCCAAATGGGAAAACCAAATTAAAAAGTTACGACTCACTAGTACCCCTTCTCTCTCTAGATTACACGCCTTTACTCCTGTTAACTCAATTTCTTCTGTTAGTACTCCCCTGGTACCAGTGCCAGCCCTTAGAGGTAAAGTATCACAACCTAAACCTGCAAATGTTACTTATGATGTTACCACTGTGTCTACTACACTAACCAGTGTGATCAACCCTCCAGTTGTTCCCAGTATGTCGTCCTTCTGCCCCCCATTCGGCCGGAGTTTCCCACCTTTGGTGACTCCTGCGAGATTTCGGATGTGCTCAACGTCATCGAGCGATGTGAAAACTATCTGGATGTCCGGCCCCTTCCCAGTGGGGAGCTCATCGGAACCCTGAGCACGGTGCTGAAGGGGCCTGTTCTCAGCTGGTGGAAGGCAGAAAAGAGTAAGGCAAAGGACTGGCAATCCTTCAAAAAAGCATTTAAGGCTGTATTTTTACCAGATGACTACCTCACAGAGGTGGAAGACAAGCTGAGGTCTCTGGTCCAGCAGCCTATGATTCTGGTGCCTCTGGTGCCTATGATTACCGTGCCCTCTGCCTCAAATGGAAGCCGGATATGTCGGAGGATGAAATGGTGAGTCGCATCCTCAACAACATTAACCCTAGGGTGGCGGGCTGTTTGAGGGGGACGGTAAGGACAGTGGAGCAACTGGTGAAGGTTGGCTCCAAGGTGGAGAAGGACTGTATGGGGGCAAAAGATTACTGGCAGAAAGTTGGTGGGCAAAACAACAAGGAGAAGGCTAATAAGAGATCAACTGAACGCCCTGCCTCCAGAGATCTAGCAGGGTTATCTATAGCACAACCTCAACCATTGAATTCTCTCCTCTTGGTGCCTATAACAGTGAAGGGCAAAGAAGTGAAGGCTGTATTAGACACAGGTAGCACTTACACCCTGATGCAAGAAAGCCTTTGGAGACAGCTAGGCGGGGACACTTCATCACTCACTCCAACTTCCCCTCAAAGATTCATCATGGTGGATGGCAAGGTTCACCAGGCTACTAACCAAAGCACAGTCAACTACAAGTGGCAGGATAAAGTTTGCAGTGTTGATACTTATATACTGAAGGATGTTCACCTTGCATTTCCCCTGATCGCTGGCTTGGATTTCTTGAGGGTTGCTGGAGCCCTTCTGGATGTGGGACAAAGTAGATACAGCCTGAAAACAGGGACCAGTTATACATTCTACCCTTTCATGACGTCTTCAATTATTCCAGGGCCAACCACAACACTGACTGGCGAAAACACTCACAATGCTGCTGTGACTCTCTACTACGCCTTACCTCCAACTTGGAAACCATCACTCACTACCCCGATCCCTGGGCCGGTTCCATGTTGGGACTCCGACAAACAGGAGGAATTATTGCAGTTGATGGTTACTTGGCCACGCACCACCTCAAATGTTCTGGGACGGACAGCCGTGGAACAACATAAAATCATCTTGTCTGATGAGGTGCCACTTAAATCCAGAGCATACAGAGTCTCACCCTTCAAGAAAAAGATCAATGAAGACCAGGTAGATCAGATGCTCAAAGACCACATTATTGAACCCTCCTTTTCTCCTTGGTCATCACCTGTCGTCCTAGTCCCCAAACCTGATGGCAGTTACAGGTTTTGTGTGGACTATAGAAGGCTAAATAGTAAGACAATACCTGACGCTTACCCTATGCCGCTAATACATGACATCCTGGAATCCATGGATGGTGCCACCTGGTTCAGCACATTGGACTTACAGTCAGGATATTGGCAGGTGGAGATGCAGGAAAGTAGCAAGGCGAAAACCACTTTCATCATGACCAAGGGGCTGTTCCATTTCTGCTCTATGCCGTATGGGCTCCGGAACGCCGCGGCAACGTTCCAACGGCTCATGGAAAAAGTCCTAGCAGAATTGAGGGGAAATTTTTGCTTTGTGTACACCGACGACATTATCATCTACTCAAGAACATTAGATGAATACATTCATCATCTGAACACCATACTACAGAGACTCACCCAGGCAAACCTCACCCTTAATATGAAAAAATGCCACTTCTTCAAACAGCAGCTGAAGTTCCTTGGACACACTGTCTCAGCAAAAGGAGTCGAGGTCGACCCAGCAAAGACTTTGGCTGTCACCCAGTATCCACTTCCCAATGACCTCAAGGCTCTCCCATGTTTCCTGGGGCTAGCAGGGTGGTACCACAAATTTATACCCCATTTTGCCAACATCACTGCTCCCTTAAACCACCTGAAAAAGAAGGGAGTTGAATGGGAATGGACACCCGAGTGCCAGACCAGCTTTGATCTCGTCAAACAAGCATTGCAAACGTCACCTGTGTTAATGCAACCGGACCTCAATCAAGCTTTTCAGGTTCATACAGATGCTAGCAATGTTGGCTTGGGAGCCATTCTAACCCAGCAAACACCTGAGGGCGAAAGGGTGGTAGCATATGCCTCAAGGACATTACGAGGAGCAGAACTAAACTATTCAACCTCTGAGAAAGAGTGTCTGGCCGTGGTCTGGGCAGTGGAGAAGTGGAGACATTATCTTGAGGGAACTACATTCGACATCTATACTGACCATGCCGCTCTTGCTTGGGCCTTCAATAGCCCCAAAACCTCCTCTCGGCTAACCCGATGGACTCTTAGGCTGCAACAATTTCACTTCCAGGTTCATCACAGGAAGGGCTACCTCAATCTGGGACCAGATGCCTTGTCTCGAGCCTGTGACTCATTGAACGAAGAGCATGTGAGGAAGATTTTATTAACTAAAATATATAGGAATTGTGTCCAAATTAATTTACTATTATAATTATAGTCCTACTCTGTATGTTGCTGGGCAAACACATTCTGTGTTGATGTAAGAGGCCATAAGTATGGGAAAATAGCCAAGCCCATATGATTAATTTTTGGGCCACACTAGCAGAGCTATATCTCATATTATTTTAGGGGCCCACTAAGAGGCCATGTTAAGGAAGACCATCTGCTTCTCATGGAAGTGTTTACCTTAGGGAACACCCCCCCCCATGATTTAGGTTAACATGCTTACGTGGAGACTACTATATAACGCTGTCTTGAACCAAGTAAAGATCAGTTCTCTATAGACAACTCGGCTTGATTGTCTCGGCAATAAAGTCTATCTTTTGGCATCAAAACCCAAGAATCAAGAGTAATTCTTCGACGGGGAAGAGGGGAAACCACAACATAATTGGCGTCACGAACAGGATTCGAAAGGACAGCGAGGTGGACCACGGCAGGCGGACTCTAGACGAACAACACAACAACTTGGCCAAAGGTAAGCAGTTTTGCTTACATAGTTAGGTTGTGTTGTTTTCCAGAGTCTGCTTGTGGTGAGACACTTTACATCCTTCTAAATTTATCGACCTGTAATAATTGGAGGAAAGAGTCAAAATAAAAGGAAAAATGGGTTTTGATTCCAAAAGCACTAAATGCATGCATTGATCTGTATTTTCTGTTGAGTGGGACTTGAGGAGAACAGTGAATTCAGATTTTTATATTTAAGTAGAATTAGATTAAAAGAGTTAAAAGAGAAGCGCTGGTAAGAAAGTCCTACAAGGTTAGGCAAAAGTCCTACAAGGGTAGGCACTGCAAGGGTTGCCTTTCCTTGAGTTAAGGTCTCAAGTGAAGACAGAGTGCAAACTTGTAAGTTTATTTATTAAGTCCTATGGTTAACGCTCTGTTGGTGTTAGGAAGTTACAGAGGGCTGGAGGAGTAGGCAAAAATCCTGCAGCGTACTGCTTTTTTACTGTGTTGAGGAAAAGTTTCAGTAAAAGAGCGAGTAGAACTGACAGGTCACTCAGGAAGAGTGTAGTCTATTTAAGTGTATGTGTGGGGTTGATTGTGTAACAGACGCTTGAGAGGAGCATGAGCCCGAAATAAGGGACAGAATGAATGTATGAATCCTGTAAACAAGGGACAGTGTGAATCTATGAATCCTGTAAATAAAGGACAGTGTGAATGTATTAGCCCTGGAATTAAAAGGACATGGATAAATGAGTGCAGAGCTCTAAATAATAAAGTGACTTATATGAATTTTATTATAAATAGGTATAAGATATGGACTTTGAAGATTATTGTAGCAAGAGACCAATAAAAATAGGATATACATTTATTATTTAATAATTTATCATAATAGATGAATAAATAAGATTGCACATGCGTAAAAATGTATATATTATATCTGAAGACGTCTAAAATTTGTATCTTGTTATCCCTGGGAGACAGTATGGAAGTTAATCCATTACAGAGTTTCAAAGACTAAAAGATAATTTGTGGAGAGCAATGTTGAATGAGAGCAAGATTGGGTGACCAAATTCATAGAAATTTTGATACAAAAGCCATAGACATTTCTCAATAAGAATGTAACTTTGGTGACTAAATATATGTAGGTTGGGAAATTCATTCACCATTACTAGATTATTCTGAACATCTATGTGAATTTAAAATAAATTATGATGATTTATTTTACCATAGGCATGTCATGCGGTTGTAGAAAAACTATTATTTTGTTTGATTGTAATATTCCTAGATAATAAAGGTAGATTACTGCTGTTTTCTGCATTTTGCAAAGAAAAAACTGCTTGCTATTTTCCTGCAATGAAGAACTTGCTTTACTAAAATAGAATAAGGGAACTGCTGCTTTAACCAGATGAATGTTTTATATTAGCTTAGGACCATTGAAAGATTTGGCTGAAAAGTGAAATTTATATAAAGAGATAATTGCTCAGACACAAGTTTGACTAAGGTCAATTTGATTAATGCGGTCTCTGAGTGTTAGAATTTCAGATGGCTTCTACAACAGTGCCTGGAAAAAAGGAAGCAATGCACTGGAGTCTGTCTACCAGTGTGGTGAAGAGGCAAAGACAAGGCTGCAGAGAGAAGAGGGAGAAGCAGATGGACTTTCCTCCCCCCTCCAGAAAGAGGAGTGCATACTTCTGCATGGAGAAAGGCTGACTTAAAACAGGAAAAGGTGAATCTTTCACTTGAGACTTTTCCTGAGGATGAAGAGAACATCCTGAAATGCAAAACTGTGGCAGGAAAGCCAGACTGAGAGGAGGCAGAGAAACAACAAAGACCACACACCACATCAGGCCATCACAGACTGACGACCCAGTGCAACAGACAAACAGCTTCAACAGACTAATGATCTACACAGAAGAACTTTCATCACTTTCACATTGCGTGCATATGTGCTGCATATCTAATGATCACTACAGAGACGGCTTCAAATTTGGTTATTATATTAGCTTAATTAGTATTGGTTATTCACTGGTCTCACAGCATTTCTTGGAATTCTGTGTTTTAACTAACATTCTTGATCTGCTTTTCAACAGTTACCAATCCAGCCTTAGGTCTTAAAGAAAAGGAATTTTGACAGATAGAAGCGAGTGCATGTCTTACTGATCACACAAAAATGAAGCTGGATTTGGCATAGTGCCTAGAAACCTTGGTGGGAGACAGAGGCCTGCATGGTGAAACAGTGTGGACCCTCAGAAATGAGAAACATATGGACCTGTCAAGGGTCTCGTTCTATACCAAAACAAGTCTGGGGGGCCTCTCTCTTCCACTCTAGGGAGAAATTTATTATATACATAAGGTATAGAACACGCCTAAAAAGCTGTATAAAAGGGGCAACGCAAGGAACTTAGATTTGCTCTGCAGAGGACTTCTCGGCTTTATTCTCTTTGTAAATAACGTCTATCATCTGAAATCAAGACCAAAGGCTCTGAGTGTGGTTCTTCAGCAGAACGGGCAGGAACCACCGCTATTTAATTAAACTAGGGAAAGGTACAACTGAATCGTCAACAAGAATGCTGAGTTCTTATGAAGAAGACTCTAACAGACAAAAATAGGGCTGATAAAATAAAATATTGGTCACTCCATTTTGTTTAATGGTCATTTTCTAGGACTAGAGTAAATAAGAATAATATGTCTGTAAAGTTCCAAAATTATGAAATCACAAATGTTGTCATCACTGGGGGTAACAAGATAGAAATTATTTTGGCCATGGATCCTAGATCATGTGGAGATCTCCAATCCTCTTTTAGATAGCATGACAAAATTCAAAGTAGACAAACATGTGACATTTGAGAAATTACAATCGGCTTTCTTAATTGCACAGTACCTGAGCTAATTATTCCAAACAAAATACTTTATTAAATTTTGTTGAAAAAAGAGTTTGCACAAAAAAAAAAAAAAAAAAAAAAAATTAAACTTGTTTTTAGCCTAAGAGTGGGGTGTGAAAGGGTGTGAAAACGTGTGAATGATGGTGTGCAATGGTGTGACATGGAGTGAAAGAAGATGTCTGACGAGACACTGAGGCAAATCAATTAAATTGCCAAAACAGCTGTATACAAAAATTTAAATGTGGGCCCACAGGGCAGATTATGCCTTAAAATGACCCTGGATGAATTGGTTAAGTTTCCTGGTCAGCACCTAAATTATTGTTGTGGCGGAAAGAAAAACAGTGCCACACTTGCGCAGCGTATTACGTGGGAAGGCAAAGCAAGGATGCTTGCTCTGTCCACCCCACAGCTAACTTTCTTTTCCAGCAGCCCAGGATGGAGCTGATTCGGTGTCAAAAGGATAAATATTGTCTTTCTGATTGTTAACATTTAATAAAGTGGGTTGAGTGTTTTCCAGGGTAAAAAGCCTATGCCATTGAATAAAATAGGCCAAAAAAAAAAAAAAAATATCCAGTGATAGAGGGACTAAATTTATAAAACAAAAAGAAAACTTAATTAGCAAATTGTTGAGAATAACATTGAAATTAATCGAAAATAGTAAGGATGAAAACAATTTAATAAAGCCAAATTCTTTATTATAGAAACTGGGTATTAACCCTGCTCTTTATGTTAATACAATGGATTGCAAATGTATGAGAAGCCAAAAAAGGGGCCAGGACAGCCCTCAACCCACTTGACATTTCTACAGGTCTCACCGAAAAGGACGACTGGCCAGATGAAAAATGAACATACCTGATATCACTAACCAAACCCTCTGAAGGTTTCCATTTACAGGCAACAGCAGTTCTATCAAGGCCAGGGAAGGTTTGCCCCACCAGTGTATGCAGTTATGATCTCAAGGGGAAAATCACATTGATCAGCAAAACGGGACCACATCTCTCTCCCTAAGACACGCCAACTAGCTTCAACAACCCTACACAGCATGGAGTGAGGGATTAAGGGCGTGCTAGTAACGACCCTCCCTTGCCAACGAGGGAAAGACCATTGCAACGACTCGCAAAGAGTCACCCTGGTGAAGATGGACAAAAGGACGTTGAAAGAGAAGGAAACGTGAAGCAGACAAGAAGGGAGAACACGAGAAAGAAAGACAGAATCAGAGAATGAAGAAGACACGTAAAACTGTGTCATGAAAGAACTTTTAATATTAAAAGGATTAGGGAGGCAGGATATTTTACTTCTCCCCTGAAGAAAAATGTATATGTGGGGGAAAGATGCTCATGGTTTTGACTGTTGTGCGAAAGGGGGAAGTGACAAGGAAAGTTAAGCAACAAGGGTATTGGTCACCACCCTTGAGTGCAATGGAAGAGGATTTTTGGTCTACATGGGAGACTTATGATAGGTATAGGGTCAGAAAGGGAATAATAGCTCAATCTCGACTACAACTGAACCAGGATTGTATGAAAAACAACACAGGAATGTTGAAGAGAATTATGACATGTAGGAAGACGATACCAAGCTACATGTTTCATGGGAAACAGCACAAACAATTAATGATAATTGGGCAACTTTCACAACCGTTAAACTAAAAAGACTGCCTATTTTGTTCTAAAACACTGATGAGCCAAGTGATAGTAGTCCCTAATCCATTCACTTATGAACATTGTACTGAATTCAACAGAAACTTTTGTCATTTGGAGAAAGTCTTCGGACCTCATTGTCCAGATGAATGTCTAGGCTCCCTAAGCAATGCTAAACAAAAACCATTGAAAGCATATACCTCGATTGAGAGCTAAATGTAGAAGCTTAGATCTAACTGAAGATTTGAAAATACAAGTTGACCAAGTAGAGATTCCACTATGGTACACCGTAGACTACAGCAAAGAATATGAGTGCTTTGTTAAACCCACAGGGGTTGTAAATGTGGGACAATTCAAAGGGAAATGCAGTGTCGTTTGGAATATAGATACAGCAATATTTCGAAGTGTTGATGATTCTGGAGATTTTCCACCCCTTCGGGCATCAGGAATGAGGAAAGGCAAACAAATTTGGCCAGCTAAAACCTGTAAAAATCAAACTATATCATTACCTAATACAGACCTATACAAGGACCAAACTATAGCATTAGCCGATTTCTTTTGGATTTGTGGAAAAAGAAAACTTTACCTGCCTTACCGGCCTAAGATGGAGAGGAAAACGCACTAAAGTATGATTAATACAAGAAATCCATATAATAGAATGGGATTCAAAATCCTCATTGAGGAGAAACGAAACAATTAATCACAGAGTTAAGAGAAATTGTATGCCAGATCCTAAAATATACATAGATTCAATAGGTCAACCCAGAGGTGTACCGGATCAGTTCAAAGCACAAGATAAAGTCAGGTTTTGAATCAGGTTTCAGGTTTTGAATCAATATTCATTTGGATTTCACAAAATAAAAATACAGAATGGATAAATTACATATACTACAATCAACAAAGGTTCATTAATTATACCAACGTGGCATTAATTTCCTTAGGAGAACAATTAGATGCAACCAGTAAAATAACATGGCAAAATAGATTAGCCCTTAATTGGATGCTAGCTGACAAAGGAGGGGTATGTGTCTTATTTGGAGACCAATGCTGTACCTATATCCCCAATAATACCGCACCAGAAGGAACATTTACAAAAGCCATGGCCAAACTTAAGGAATTACAAGTAGAAATGGCAACTAACGCTGGAAAAGACGAAAAAACATGGGATTGGTTTAATTTAAAATTAGGATCATGGGGAGCATGGCTAGCAAAATTTGGAATACTCTTGGGAGTGGCAATCGGTATAGGAGGATTACTATTTTGCTGTATACTACCATTATTAAAATCTCTAGTTATCAAAGCCACAGTTAAACAAATGGACATGTCAAGGCATCAAGATGATGAAAAAAAGAATCTGACTCAACATGAATGTTATCAGGACATGCTTTACAAAACTGCTTTGCAATTACATCTGGCAGATGAGATTTCAACTTCTTCTGAAGAGGAATAAGACAAATCTATCTGTAATCTACATTTTATTATATGTGTTTTATGTCAATATCAAAATGATATGTATCTTATTTTGATTTATTTTCGTTCAATATTACTCCTATGTACTTTTATTTTCATTGTTCTATATGTAGTCTACATAACTGATAACCACAGGCAAGGCGAACCAACCGCACGCACATGCTTCAACAAACTATGTTAATGGAAGGATATGTTAAGGTGTCAGGGTCTTTTACTCCCTTCTAGCCAAAAGATAAGAGGGGAGATGTTTGGCCCTAACATCTTCCGGAATGCCGTGGCATGATTTAGTTAATTGATAATGAAACATAGTGACTTTATTTTGTCACTGAGTAGTAATTACTAAGAGGCTGGATCTTGACGCAACACTCCGGAGAAGGTGAGATGTAAACGTCTCAAAGGGGGAATATGAGGAAGATTTTATTAACTAAAATATATAGGAATTGTGTCCAAATTAATTTACTATTTTAATTATAGTCCTACTCTGTATGTTGCTGGGCAAACACATTCTGTGTTGATGTAAGAGGCCATAAGTATGGGAAAATAGCCAAGCCCATATGATTAATTTTTGGGCCACACTAGCAGAGCTATATCTCATATTATTTTAGGGGCCCACTAAGAGGCCATGTTAAGGAAGACCATCTGCTTCCTATGGAAGTGTTTACCTTAGGGAACACCCCCCCCCATGATTTAGGTTAACATGCTTACGTGGAGACTACTATATAACGCTGTCTTGAACCAAGTAAAGATCAGTTTTCTATAGACAACTCGGCTTGATTGTCTCGGCAGATCTTTTGGCATCAAAACCCAAGAATCAAGAGTAATTCTTCGACGGGGAAGAGGGGAAACCACAACACATGCACATTGCTTGGTCATAACGTCAAAATGTTCATCTGATATCCCGAACACATTAGATGAAATATCTCAAGCCCAAAAGATTGACACTACTATATCATACCTGCAAACAGATCAGAAAGCTAGGAAAGTACAAGGCTAACACATTTCCTTCGAGGACCACCAAGGGCTGTTGTATCGCCGAGTACCTGTCAGGGATAATGGAGACAAATTTCAGCTGGTCGTTCCCCAGAAATTAATACCTGGTTTCCTCCATTACTTTCATGATAACCCTCTGGGAGGACATCTTGGCCGGCTAAAAACACTGCTAAGGCTTCTGGAAGTGGCTTGGTGGCCGACCGTCCGTAAAGATGTCTGGCAATATGTCAAGGGTTGCGACATCTGTCAGAAATATAAACACGATAACACAAAACCTAGTGGCTTTCTGCAAAACACGCAGGTGTCGGAACTAGGGCACACCTTAGGAGAGGATTTGATGGGCCCTTTTCCACTTAGTAAGAAACAAAATGCTTACCTCCTTGTGATAGTTGATTACTACACAAAGTGGGTGGAGATGTTTGCCCTCAGAGATGCCAAGACACAGAAAATTGTCAGAATTCTCAAGGATGAGATCTTTACTTGTTGGGGTGTACCAAAATACATTATTTCAGACCGTGGAGCACAATTTACCTCCAATGTCCTGGCTGAGCTGTGTAAGACCTGGGGTAGTGTCCAAAAACTCACTACCAGTTATCACCCACAAACAAACCTGACAGAAAGAATAAACCGGACATTAAAAACGATGATAGCATCATATGTGGGACAACACCATCAGTTATGGGACCAATGGCTATCAGAATTTCGTTTTTCCATCAACACTGCTTACCAGGAGACCACTGGCAAAACACCAGCCGAGCTGATGCTGGGCAGACAGCTTCATGGGCCCTTAGAAAGACTGATCCACAGACCACCCACTCCAGATCAACCCTCATATAACTGGAAAGACAAAACATCATGGCAGAGGAGGTAAAATCTAGAATGAAAGTGCAACAAGCCAGACAAGCTAGATACTACAACACCCGTCGGAAAGATGCGCAGTTTCACTCGGGAAATCTAGTCTGGATTAGAACACATTCACTTTCATCAGCCCCAAACAAATACTCTGCTAAGCTAGCACCCAAGTGGGAGGGACCAGCTAAAATAATAAAAAAATGGGGCCAATAAATTACACAGTTCATTGGGGAGACCCACCAAAAACAGAGAATATAAATGTGGTTAACCTGAAACGCTGGTACGGACGTTCTCCTCCGACCTCCCATGCTGGGGTGGGGGATCTATGTAGTGTAGCCATATAAGGGGAAGTTTATTTATAGCATCGTTTGCCAATAAGAAGGCGTTATCTATGTGTAGTATTTTCCATATATGGAACCGGCTCACCGGCGTTCGAGAGCGGCGTCGCTCAAAAGGCTTCGGAAGTGTTTCCGGCAATCGATCCGGTGGATTATACTTTTTCGGCTGCATAATTTTTCCTGGACAGTGTCTTCTTGTGGAGTATACATCTATATTTTTTTGGATACTTACCTTGAAGGACATTTAAAACAGCCGGAGCCGTGTGGATTTGCGCTCCCGGGGAATAAAAGACTGCCGGTGAGAGACATCACGCACATACACTCACACACATATACATATATATTTATTTGTTATTGTATTCTACTGTTTCAGCTTTCTCTGGCACTTTATCTTTATATGTATAATACACTTGGTTGGCTACGGTAGCTGTCTGTGTACATTCGTTCATTCATACATGCATAAAAATCTTCCCTTTTAATTTGTAAATTCCACGCGCGGAATTGTTACAACGTCATTGATGGAATTTTTGTTTAGCAGTGATGGAAAAATCTGAAGGCCGTTCGTGATTTTGACAGATTACACCAAGGGTGATCTATTGTAAATTGTAGTTGTAATTCCCACCCCTATCCAGTTGGTGGCAAGTGTGCTCCAGTCTGGCAGCAGTGCAGGGGATCCAGAGCAAAACAAAACTGTCACAAATGTTTTCCTATGTGTTTAATTACGCACAGGTTAGCACCCAGAAGCTACGATCTATCAAGCCACATTAAAGAGCACCAAAGTGGTATTTATTGCTTGAATTTCCTAATGAAATGGACAGAATTTGAAATTTGAGACTTTTTCATATTAAACGTAACACAAAGCCCTACCCTATTGCTTTTTTTAAGAAAGAAGACGCACTATGTACTGTTCATTTATAAACTGAAAACAGCATAGACCAAAAGATCGTCTGTGATTTAAGAATCGATATGGTTCATTAAAATATTTTGTTGTTTTTTTAAACACTGCACTGTCGTCCTGTAGGTTCATGATTAAAAAAATGAAAATGTGAACAAAAATAAAAGCAATTGAATGTGTTATTCTAATTAAAATTAAAATTATGGGTAATAATAGATCATGACCTCTGATATATATGAGAAGGCGCAAAATTAACATATATATATATATATATTCTTAAATTTAGCCCCTTCTCATTTTTTTTTCATTTACGCTTTTTTTGTTGCGTCTTTTCGCCTGTCTAGTTTTTATGTCTTTGTGTATTATTGTAGTCCTAACTTAATTTCATCATTAATACATCAGAAAATGCTGTAATACAAGATTTCACACAACAAATAATTAATGTATATATCTGTCTGTTACACTGGTTTAAAGAATAACTTCTAAAAAAGGCAACTTCTAAATGACAATAAATTGCAGTTGCAAACATAATCTTTTTCCATGCATATAGGCTACTTTTAAAAAGACAATGAGCAAGGTATGGAGCTTAAATACAAATGAACTTGAATTTTGAATATGTTACTTCCAGTGCTTATTAAAAAATACAAAATCAATATGAGAGAGAGAGAGAGAGAGTATAACCAATAGAGAGCACCAGGAGAATGTAATCAAATGACTGGATCATGCATACATATCACCACAACATTCAGTCAATGGATGGAGTGTTAGGAAAAAATAAATAAAAATCTGCTCTTAGACCTCTCTCTGCTTTTTGAATCTCCTCATAAGCATAGTACCCATAATCAATGACCCTTTCTATACTGGCTACAGCAGAGAAAAAGCAGGGGCTTGTTTCTTCCTTTATAGTCGTTTACTGAAAAATTGATTCTTATTGTGGGAATGGCACAATATTGCACAATATCATACATCTATTGCCCAGTCAGGTTAAACATATCTAATTTAGGGGTTACTGTCACGGAGGCTATGGGCACGTACCCTCATAACGTACACATATACACACATATCAGGCACCGTTACACGGTCTAGTTGCTGGCACTGACATCTGTATACACAGACTGTTGTAATGCTTGAACCATATAATTTTGTGTGTTATGTGTTTAATGTATGTAGAGTTAACGTGTGTTTTATATTCATGGTAATTGTACAGGTTAAGGTGTTTGGGTGATTGTTAATGTCGAATATAATCAGACAGTATTTGTAAGTTTTATACATATATTCTTTGTACAAAACCCCACAAGACTCAAACATGCAGTTAGACCATTTACTTGATAGATGTCCATACAGATTAACATGTACGTAGTAGCAGTGAAATTAATGTGTATCTGGTCTTTCAGGCCTATGTTTTGTGTTTTAAACTCTGTTTGTATTTGGGGTTAATAAGTATTTTATGGTTGTAAGTGGGGCTGGGCTACCCATAGAGTGGTAGATTCCAGTAGGAGGGACTTAGGATGTAAAATGGCCGCAGGAAAATTGTTTGCTCTCTCGCCTCCATAGTGTGTGTAGTGTGGCTGCGTTCTTGTCTTGGTTCACATTTGCAGTGAACGGACTTTTAATTTCTGTGCAGTTTAGCTCTTAAATTGACTTTTTATAGCACGTTTTTTCTTCTTGCTAGGGATTTTTTTTATCCCGGCTTGCACAATAAATGCAACTGGACTTTGGTGGTTTTGGTTATTTTTACCCCGGACATTTTATGTAACTGGGAAATTTGTATGGAGGCCAATTGCAATCATTTTCTCCAGCCATCCACCTACTGCTTACAACTTCCATCTCTCCCCGTCCCAAGAAATCCACAACGTGGAAAAATGGTGAGTTCATCTTATGTATTAAAGAACAGATAAGACATTGTTAGAATGGTTATAATATTGTACATTATAAATGACAAGCATGCAAAAGTAGAATTGCTTATGATAAATACCTAACTAGCTTTTAAATCAGTGTTGTTTGACATCTTGTGCAAATACAGGAGCCCAGTCATTGAGATTTATGCATGTAGGGGATAGAGGTCAGGATTTAGCTGAGTGAAGTGTACAGTTTTAATACAATAATTAGTGGAATTAGTTTGTTTTATTAATTACATATTTATATAGAACCAATGTACAGCATAGCCAACTATGTTCTGTCTATTATTCTGTCAATTTAATCATTTATTTATTTTTTTATTTATTTAGACAGAATCACTTGAGGTGCAACGTTCAGTGCAACTGAGCTACAGGTGACACATGCAACTTTCATGAAGAATGGATCAAAAACAAGCAGGTGAAGATACTCGTATAGTTGAATACTAATACAAGTGCAGTAATGGGGTTGCTGCCCATCCAAATCCAAGTGGAAGCAAAACATATTTTGCCTCAATATCAGAAAGCTTGTACAGTTTGACCTCTGCAGCAAGCTCACAAGCTGTGCAGATGCCAATGCCTGCAGAGTTAATTGGCTCTGTGTACAGTGGGGCCAGATCTAGAAACAGTCTGAGCAGAATGAAATTGTCTTCTGTGGTTGTGTCAAACAGGATATTCTCAACCAAGCCAAGTTGTACTTCGATCATGACACAGTTGTCTCCCATCTTGCATTTTATTGTGGCATTTTGAAGTCTGGCCCTCTTGTACCGTAACCTTAAAGCATCGTCTGGCACTGTTGGTCCGCTTGCATGCCTTCCACCAAGTTTGGGTTTGTCTGTGTGGTAAGTTGGTTTTCTTCTGTGTGGACTGCCTCTCTACGGTCCAAGGGACCAAACCTCCTCACATCATCTGCCAGATGACACAGAGCGTGAACATTGTAGACCATCTCCTCAATGCCATACAAGTTCCCGAACTGTTCAAGGAAGTATCTGATGAGGTTATCACCGTAATCGCAGTAATAGCCATAGAGGGTTGGAGAAAGCATCAGATAGATGCTGATAGACAGTGAAAGGAAGTTGTTGTAATGTGGAGTTAAGAGAATGTCTTTTAGTACTACTGGGCCAGTGTACAGGAGAAACTGTCTAAATTCCATAACTTTCCAGCGATCCAATTCTGAGAGTGACCTTGGCTTTCATGTGAACTCACAAGGTATGTACTTTGACATCCCTACAAGTTTTTTGGAGATGGAACTGATCTTAATGGAGCTCTGTCTGTATTTTAGGTCACCTTTGGTCCAAAAATTGAGCATCTTCCTTGTAACACCAAGGCAAACTACATGCATGTAGTCAAGCACAAACTGTGTGACCATTCCTAAACGTAATGCGCTCAGTATTGAGTGACCTCTATGATGATTTTCATCATGCTGTTCGGCAAATGACTCGTCTGTTCTCCGGCTGGCGTGTGTTTCAGGAAACACCATTTTTCAGCCTCCTGTGTGCAGCGATCACAACCACTATAGCCTCGATGCCCCTTTGTTTGTTTTATAAACAAATACAAATAAAGCAGTCCAGGGACAAAGAGAACTTCCTCTCATCTACACTGAAACCCTGTTCAAGAGTGGAAACCTCCTGAACAAAGTCTTGAAGATACTGGTTAGGATTGCGTGGTTTGCTGTTTCCACAAAATACCCCAACAACAAATGGATCCATTTCAAAAGGAAATTTTCCTAAAATTGGCCAAAGTTGCTTTGGAGAACTCTTGAATAATGGTAGTCCATCCACATTCACCTGCAATTTGATTGTGTCAGGTTGTGATAGCAGACTTTCTTTGTTCTGGTTATGTTCCAGTATGCCAAAATGCACATACTCCCCACCATCAATTGTTTTCACAAGAATGCAATGTTTTCATCAAAGTCTTAAACATTTTGGGAGTGAGGGGATGTGCTTGTTTAAAATTTTAAGTAGGCTGTCAGCTGCATTTTGTGTCACACCAGACTCTATCACCCATTGACGCAGTTCATGTTGTCAATGTCACGTGTGTCACTGAAAAAGTCTTCCTCTTCACTAAAACTGCTGAGACAATCACTGCTTCTGTCATCATCATCAATGTTGCTGTCAATGTCAGTGTCGCTGTCAAGGTCGATGTTTTCTGTGTTGTTTTCAAATATTGAGATGTTATCACAAGTCATGTCTTAATCATGTGATGTTTCATAATTTGCCAGAAGAAATTCTTTGGGACTGGCCACTTGGTTTTCGGTGTCATTTTTTTGTGGGGTTTGGAGCTCTTGAAGAATATTCCAGACATGCATCCATTTGGTAACTGAACTCACACCTCCAAATTGTGCCATGTTTCTACAAGAACTGAAGCACAAACATCTACATAAAATGTTTGTCAATAACATTTTATGTAACTGTCCCTGCTGGGGAAAAAACAACAACAACAATAGAAACCATCACAGAATTTGAAATGGTTTTACTGGTTATAATGGGAATTGTATTGGTTTTAATGGAAGTTTTAATGGTCCCTGTTGGTCTCTACTGCTAATCAGTCACCTTTTATTGGTGGTTAATCCTAAAATGTCAAAAAAACAGAAATCCATTTTGTAATGGTTAAAGGCACAATATGTAAGATTTTTGTAATAAAATATCTATAAACCACTTGCACAGTGTTTTCCATATATTTCATGCAGGTGTGTACTTACATTATCTCAAAAGTTCTTAAGGATTTTTAAATCCAGAGAAATTCCAGTTTCTCGTAAATAATGACTCATCCCTGGTCATTGTTGCCTATCAATGACGCAATATCAGCGTCATAATAATTATCCAAATAATGTATAGTCCTACAAAGCTATTGTTATCAGAGCATGTGTGCAGAGTGTAGCGGGAGCAGATCAGTGGATGAGAGGGTAAGGTCATTTTACCAGTGTTGGCCAGTACAGCTCTACTACAGCATAGCACAGTAGTGCTACTGCAAACAGGAACAAGTATACTACATAGAAACTTCCTATAGGTGCATTATTTGAGCAGACTCTGTTTTTCCGGTGAGCACGAGCGGAATGCACATTCATAGAGCGGAATATTGAGCAGAGTGTCACACTAGAAGGGATACAGCTCCGACCGGAAACTAACATTTAAATTGATTGTTTTACCTTTTGGATTGTGTTTTTTTTTTTTTTAAATGTCTACACCTACCCCAACCCTAAACTTAGCCCTAACTATAATACAAAAACAGTTTTATTTTTGTACAGTGTGACAAAAATAACGTTAGGCTGATGTGCACATGCCCTGTAGCTAGAGCTGTATTCCAGTGACAGCGGCTAGAGGAGAGTGAAACTGCGCGCTGAACATATATATTCGTCAGTTTTTCTCTTTTGCATTCCTAGTTTTTATTAAGTCTGGTGAGCAAACCTATGGTAATGTAATTAAATACAGTATGTGCTGCACAAAAACATTTAGCCATACTTGCAAATACGGTGGGTTTCTTCAAATTTACTTTTAGAACGACTGATTTACACGCTTAAAAATGCACATCATTAACCCGCCAACTCATGACAAATAGTCACATATCAGTAAAAGGCAAATATTGAATCAAATTTCATGTTCTTTGCAGATAATTCATTACAGTGACATAAAATACTGTTATTAAATGTACATGTAAGTTAATAAAAAAGTAATACATTTGTAGCATCATTGTAGAGGATGTGCTGCCTTCCTTATGGCTTTATCAGGACTTTTATTCTGAATTATTGTTTAAGGAACACCGCCATCTAGTGGCTGTTCAGCCATTTTGTTTAGTTAAAAAGCAAGGAGTAGCCAGAGCACACGGCTAGTTAGATGGTGCATCTAAGTTTTCTCTTTATGCTGTTCCTGGGATACTATTTGTCTGTAAGTGACTGAAAGTTATTATTTTCATATTAAGAAAGTGTCATTGTTGCCTTCAGAAATGTATAATTTACCTGCCAGTAGTTTATGTTTTGTTTAGCTTATGTGGATATTGATGTCTATTTGTTCTGTATTTTCAGTTTTACAATACAAAAAGGGAAAAAGGAAATTTCAATTAAACTCAAGAAAAGTTACGCCTTGAAGCATTATTGCAGTTTCATCCCTCGTGTTAGCTCGCTGTCTAGCTTTGCAAAGTAACGCATCGTGAGGACAGTATAGTAAAAAGACAGGAAAACAACAGGTTCAAGCACAAGAAAATACTGCGTATCATCAATGAGTCTACGCTCAGGGAAACAGTACCAGTTAAAAAACAATCAAACAAATTCCTCAGTGCAACAAGAAAATGAAACTGAGGAGCAACAATCAGAAACAGTCATGTCTGCAAGAGGTGCTGATAGCAAGTCAATTCAGTCAAAATCCTCAAAAAGAAGCACACAGTCTTCCATTGGTTCTGCAGCCATCAAAGCAAGAGCTAAGGCTGAAGCAGCCCGTGCAGAGCTGTCCTTTGCTGAACAAGAAGCAGATGTAATAAAGAAAAAAACTGATTTAGAAGCAAGTCTACATGTTCTCAAAAGTAGAAAGGCAGTTGCTGTGAGGCTGCAGCTTATGAAGAAGCAATTGAAAGTGGAGAGTTGGTAGAGGAACCCCAAGTCCCCGAACAACCTCTCAGCCCAGCTGAACGGACTAGTGATTATGTGCAAAAGCTCTCACAAGTATGTCTTGAAGACATCCCAGACAAAGTTGAACCACTGGAACACCTCAGAAAAGTGAGTGAGTACTCTGAAATACCAAAAGTAGACATTCAACATGGCTAGCAACCTGCTCACGGCCAGTTCAACACAAAAACAGATCAAACTTGCTTTCAAAGATGGCCGCAATATCCAGTAAAGGCAGAGAAAGACCTTCCGCATTTTCTGCCAACCAGTTCCGACCTTACAAGACATCTGATCCACAAAGAAATGGTTAGCTCTAGTCTGTAAAGTTTGATGACCATGCTGAGAATTAATGGTCATGGAAAGCATCTTTTAAGAGTGCTACTAAAGATCTTAACTTGACACCCCAAGAAGAACTTGATTTGTTAACAAAATGGCTTGGACCTGAGTCATCAGAACATGCGAAAAGAATTCGCTCTATACATGTACTTCATCCTGAATCAGGTCTTAACATGTTGTGGCAAAGACTGGAGGAAAGTTATGGAGCACCAGAGATGGTGGAGCATGCTTTGTTGAAAAAGTTAGAGGACTTCCCAAGGCTTAGCAACAGAGACAGTCACAAACTTAGAGAATTAGGAGATATCTTACTAGAATTGGAATGTGCTAAGAGTGAAGGGTACCTTCCTGGACTTGCGTGTTTGGACACGGCTCGTGAATTGAAACCCATAGTGGAAAAACTCCCATACAGCCTGCAGGAGAGATGGATAACTGAAGGATTTAGATACAAGGAAGAGTACAACGTGCCATTCCCTCCATTCATAATATTCTCCAGATTTGTGAGACAACAGGCAAAAATCAGAAATGATCTGAGCTTTTTTCTTCCATCACCCACAAATCAGTTTGCCAAAACAGAAAAGGTAGTGAGACATAAAGTTCTCGTGCATGTACACAAAACTAATGTTCCAGCAGAACTTGCATCTCAACTGTCATCTGCTGCGGAGAAGACAGCGGAAAGCCCTGAACGTCAGTGCCCAATACACAAAAAGCCTCACCCTCTAAAAAAGTGCAAAAGTTTTAGAAACAAGTCGTTAGATGATCGAAAGACATTTCTCAAAGAGAAAAGAATCTGCTTCAGGTGCTGCGGATCAACTCAGCATGTGGCCAAAGATTGCAAAGTGCCAATTAAGTGTTTAGAATGCAAAAGTGAAAAGCATTTATCAGCTATGCATCCAGGTCCACCTGCTTCCACTCAAACAGTGGCTGATCCTGAGAAGGAGGATGGAGAGATACCAAATGAGGACACACCCCTCTCAGTTACATCAAACTGTACAGAAATTTGTGGTAAGGCTGACACATACAGTCCACGTTCAGTCCAGCAGGTAAGAGGGAGGAAGCAGTAACAATGTATGCAGTGCTTGACGATCAGAGCAATCGTTCACTCGCCAAAACAGAGTTTTTCAACATTTTTGGCATCAACTCTAACTTCAGCCCGTACACATTGAAAACATGTTCGGGTGAAACAGAGACGTCAGGTAGAAGAGCTACCAACTTCATAATTGAGCCTAAGAATGGAAAGCTACAAATTCAGCTCCCAACGCTAATAGAATGCGACATGATACCTGATGACAGGAAAGAGATTCCCTCTCCCGAGGTAGTGCGGCACCATTCTCATCTTCAGGTGTTAGCAGACAAAATACCAGCTGTGGACCCCAATGCATCTATCCTGCTGCTCTTAGGGCGAGATATACTGAGAGTACACAAGGTGCGTGAGCGTGAGCATAAATGGGCCCCACAATAGCCCCTTTGCTCAACGACTCGACTTAGGTTGGGTCATTGTGGGTGAAGTCTGTTTAGGAACGGTTCACAAATCCTCAGTTGTGAATGTGTTCAAAGCGAATGTGCTTCTGAATGGTCGCGCATCCATATTTAGTCCTTGCCCAAATAACATCCAAGTGAAGGAAGATTTTGGTTTTACAAAATGTCATCAGGATCCACACACTTCCTCCTGCATGAAAGATACCAGCCTTTCTGTGAATACAGACAGTTTGGGTTGTTCAGTGTTTCAAAGATCCAGGGATGATGATAAACCAACACTGTCCATGGATGACAGACAGTTTTTGGACATCATGAAGCAATTAGTGCACAGAGATGAGGGGAACAGCTTGGTGGCGCCTCTACCATTTCGATCTCCAAGATGTCGCTTACCAAGTAACAGAGATCAAGCAATCAAGCGTTTCTGCTCACTCCAGAAAACATTAGAAAAGAAACCAGACATGAAAAAACACTTTACCGAGTTCATGCAAAAGATGCTGGACAATGACCATGCTGAAGTGGCTCCTCCTTTGGAAAAGGACAAAGAACACTGGTATCTCCCAACATTTGGGGTATATCACCCCCAAAAACCAGATCACATAAGAGTCGTGTTTGACTCAAGTGCTGAATTTGAAGGGGTGTCATTGAATCATGTGCTGCTTAGTGGCCCAGACTTAAATAACACTCTTTTGGGTGTTCTTCTTCGATTTAGGAGAGAGCCTATAGCATTCTCAGCGGACGTGCAACAAATGTTCTACTGTTTTGTTGTTCAGGAAGAACACCGAGATTACCTCAGATTCCTGTGGTATGAGGACAACAACATGGGAAAAAATGTGATAGACTACAGGATGAAAGTCCACGTCTTCGGTAACAGCCCGTCACCTGCGGTGGCCATCTACTGTATGAGGAAAGCAGCTCTGGAAGGTGAGAGAGAACATGGTAGTGATGCCAAAAGACTAGTGGAGAGACAGTTTTATGTAGATGACTGTCTTGCCTCAGTAGCTACTCCTGAGGAGGCAATTGATATTCTGACAAGAACCAGAGAGATGTTGACTGAATATAACCTGTTACTACATAAAGTCACCTCCAACAGCAAACCAGTGATGAACGCTTTCCCTGTAGAAGATCGTGCGAAGATTGTAAAAGACCTGGATCTCAGTTCAGATTCCCTCCCTGTCCAACAAAGCTTGGGACTGTCTTGGAATTTGGAAACTGATCATTTCACATTTCAAGTTTCTCGTCAAGAAAAGGCCTACACAAGAAGAGGCATTCTTTCCACAGTAAACAGCATCTATGACCCTTTGGGTTTTGTGACTCCCATAACAATGCATGGTAAAGTTATCATCAGAGAACTTACACTCGAACAACATGAGTGGGATATGCCATTGCCACCTGAAAAACAAAATGAATGGAACAAGTGGAAAGAATCATTAAATGTCATTGAAAACATTGAGATTCCAAGATGCTACATTTCCGCTTCACTAGCCTCGATGAAAAGAAAAGAACTTTGCATCTTTTCAAACCCTGCGAACAGGGTCTCTCGGATTAGAAATACCACACACCCTGACCAATGGTTTTACATCTCAACTGAGAAAAACCCTGCAGATCATGCTACATGACTTGCTCCAGCAAACCTGTTGCAACACACAAGTTGGCTTTCAGGACCACCTTTTTTATCACAAGTCCAAGCAGAAGAGTTTCTTGACAAACAGGACTTTGCTCTCATAAATCCTGAGACAGATGACGAAATTCGTCCTGATGTTGTGACTTTGTTAACCAAAACCTCACAGAAACAGCTAGGTTGTCATCGCTTTGTGCATTTTTCTAGTTGGAAGAGTCTCATTCATACTTTGGCCAGACTAATTCATGTAGCTGTTTCATTCCAAAAAGTAAACAATGCAGGTCACAAAGGATGGCAACAGTATAGAGTTCCATGCAGTGTTACAGAACTTCTCAAGGCTAAAAACCTGGTTATCGGTTCTGTTCAACGTGAAGTATTCAAAGAAGAATACAAGTGCATAGAGAAAGGACAACCAATCTCAAAACAAACTCCTCTCAAGAGCCTCAATCCTGTTGTAGATGAAAATGGCTTACTCAGGATTGGAGGTCGCATATCCTTTGCTGATGTATGCATGAAGGAAAAACACCCTCTCATTCTTCCAAGAACCCATCACATTTCCACCCTTCTTGTGAGATATTATCATGAGCAGGTACAGCATCAAGGACGGCATATTACAGAGGGAGCCACACGAGCCGCAGGGTTTTGGATTGTTGGTAGCAAACGTGCAGTGTCTACAGTCATTCATAAATGCGTGACATGTCGTAAGCTGAGAGGACGGTTAGAGTGCCAAAAAATGGCAGATTTACCTGAAGACAGACTTGCTCAAGAACCACCATTCACCAGTGTTGGACTTGATGTTTTTGGTCCTTGGACTATCCTCACACGACGCACTAGAGGAGGTAGTGCTGAAAGCAAACGGTGGGCAGTAATCTTTACGTGCATGTCTACCAGAGCTGTGCACATAGAGCTCATCGAATCCATGACGACGTCTAGCTTCATCAACGCATTGCGGAGGTTCTTCTCTATCCGAGGTCCAGCCAAGCTTCTCCGTTCTGACGGGAACAAATTTTGTGGGCGCATGTAAAGAACTAAAAATAGACACTGATGATCCATCCCTACAAAATTACCTGAAAGAGAAAGGGTGTACATGGCTGTTCAATCCCCCACATTCATCACACATGGGGGGCTCATGGGAAAGACTAATTGGGTTAAGCAGGCGTATTTTAAATGCCATGTTGTTAAAGACTGGGTCCGGTAGACTCACTCATGAAGTCTTGAGCACCTTGATGGCAGAGGTAATGGCTATCATGAATGCAAGACCGTTACTGCCAGTATCCACAGACCCTGAAAACCCAACAGTTCTTACCCCAGCAATGATTCTAACCCAAAAGATGAATGCATTGGCAGCCCCTTCTGGAACCTTTGATACGTCACACCTCCATGAGAAACAGTGGAAGCAAGTCCAATGCTTGGCAGATACCTTTTGGAAGCGATGGCAGATGGCTCTTGGTTTTTCTTTAGTTTTCACATGGGAAGAAACTCCCATTCACCATCGAGTCAGAACATCTTTGGAGTCATTGCGCCATCGAGCTTCACCTCTGTTATTGTTTGAAAATGCGACCTCTTCTGCGAAAACTTACATATTGTGCCTTTAATAGTTGATGGTTTGTAATGTTTGTAAGGGCATTTGTAGTGGAAACCATTAGCAATTCTGTTATGGATTCTGTTGTTGTTGTTTTGGTTTTTTTTGTTTGTTTTTTTCAGCAGAGTGTGGACAATGCAAATTAGACTTGCCACGATTTCGTATTAAAATACTGGTTTTATCTTTAACAATGGTTGTTGGATGCTACGTGGTGCTGTGCAAGTTAGCCTGCAGCGGAAGCTATGGACATTGGCCATATGTCAATATATAGGCCATCAAATATGACCAAGTGTAGAAAAGACTCTGATTTATAGTATACAGTTTGCAATTGCCAGGATATCGAACAATTATGACCACAACCTCCAGCTTAATTTCCCATAATGAAAAACAAGGAATGGTATGGAAGCTTTTCGTTATGGTTAATTTAGATCGGATTGGAGACCCCTAATCTATAAAGTAATTTGTAAAATACCATGCTTCTCTACAGGAAAAAAAAATTCAATGTAGTTTATCTCTATATCTAGTTTAAACATATCTAGTATGTATCTGTGATAACTTTTTAAGGGAGCTATAATTCGTTTTTTTTTTTTTTTTTTTGGACTGTTGGACTGCTAATGTATTGTATAGTAATAATGGATTGGCCCATGTTAACTTTAAATTTGTTTATATATAATTATTGTTATAAAACATTTTTTTAGCCTATCTATCTTTTACCCAAAAACTGCAATGTAAGCACTCATAAAATGTTGTATTATGTTTCATTCATACTCAAAGCCAGAGGGCGCCCTCGCACAGAAAGCACAAACTGAACATCGCAGACGTTTAATGACATTACATGAAATGCCTTTGTATGGACAAATGTAGCTGTAGCCTCAAAACGGAGATCCGGTGAGTTTTTGAAATTGGTGGGGTTGGCGGGGAATTGTGTTGACTGCTTTCAACTGCTCCTGTGCATATTCGTGCATGCGTTCTGGTCTCGAAATACAAAAGTAAAGTTTTCTATTTGCTACTGATTTTCCTATGTTTACTACAGCGGCATCTCCAGATGCCGGGACATTTTAAAACGCTTAATGTGGCTTAATGCATTAAAACTCTGTTTTTAAAAGAGCACATGATGTACAGACAAGCAGATGTGCTCATTTAATTGCGTGTAAAGCGTTTTCCTCCCATAAGGTATACGTTTAACGTGGCTTAATGCATTAAGGCATTGTTTTTTAAAATGCCAGACTCAGTAAACACATTATTAATAAATCATACATACTATGTACAGTATTTAATGTGTTTACCGAGTGGTCTTTTAAAACACTGTCTTAAGTCATTAAGCCACATTAAGCGTTTTCCTTATTATGGTTTTCTATAGGAGGAAAACGCTTAAAGGGGTCATCGGATGCCCATTTTCTGCAAGTTTATGATTCTTTAGGGTCCTAATGAAAAGTCTATAATATGTGTTTAAAAATTCTCAATGGTTGTGTAAAACCACACCCTTTTTACCTTGCCAAAATCAGCTCTGCAAAAATCATCTCATTCTGGTCGAGGCTAGTTTAAATGCAAATGAGCTCTGCTCACCCCGCCACACATTAATGTTCAAACAACATGTAAAACTGAACTTAGCATCCAATGACCCCTTTAAGGAGTAATTAAAGGTGCAACAGGTGATGGACTACTTGCACAACTACTTCCGCGTTCTACTTTTTACGGCTCAGGAGTTTCCGGTTAGCGTTCAGTGCACCTACACACAGACAGTTTCTCGTGAGAACGCAGATTATTACGCAAGACTGAATCCAGCTTCTTATTTGCAGCTTCTTGTGGCATCGTTACACAGCAAAGGCGGCACAGAAACCGAATCTGAAGTGGCATAAAACCACAAAAATGTGCATTTACACAGACCGTTTAATGCTGTTCTGAAGCAGCATAAATGCTTTTACACAGGAATTAAAATAGTTGGAAACATACATCTTTTAAAATAACTACAATTTTAAAATTAGTTTTAACAAAAAAAATGCTATAAATTAAATAACAAATATAAAAAAGAACAAATAATATAAAAAACGAGATAAATAAAAACACAACATTTTAAAATGTAACATCATTAAATTTCCTGCGCGTGCTACAGTGTATCTGCGCTGGACAGTTTGTCACAGTGTTAGCTTCTGTGGTATTGACAATTCTTTTCTTTTTCTTAACAAAATTGGAAAGAAGCCAGGAAGTCACTCAGGCGCAGACACAACAAACGAAAATTAATACTAGCGTTAGCTTTTCAGGGAAGACAGCAGATGTCGCTAGACCATCGTGTGTGGGTGAAATGTCATCCGCAAGGAGATGTTTTTTGGAATGTAATGGGACAGAATTACAGTGATGCTGATTGGGTTAAGCATTTTAGGATGTGTTGAGATACTTTTATGTCCTTGGCTAATGAACTCAAACCAGCTCTACAAAAGCAGGTTACAAACTGGCGAAAGCAAACTGATTTCAGACAGTGACTTGCCGCTGTGATTTGGTGGTTTGCTACACCCTGTGAGTACAGGACTGTGGCTGAATTGTTCGGTATCGGCGAGGCGACATTGTGTAAACTCATTCGTGAAGTTTGCAGTGGAATTAAACGATTAATGCTTAGAAAATACATTCACCTACCATATAGCCCTGAACTTGAACGCACATTATCTGGCTTTGCCAGTCGAGGAATGCCTTTTTGCATGGGTGCTACTGACGGCACACACATTCCAATCATATCACCAAGAGAAAACCCCGCAGACTACCATAATCGCAAAAGCTGGCATTCAGTAAACCTACAAGGCGTAGTAGATCACAAAATGTGGCAAGTAACTATACAGGCAGTTTTATTTCCTTTGGTTAAATAATTATTTAGGCTACTAATCACAATTTGCTGCTTTTTGCTTTTAGTTTCACAGATGTTTACGTTGGGTGGCCTGGAGGGACACATGATGCTAGGGTACTGGCAAATTCCGATATTTATTGTCTAGCTGAGCATCGACAGGGTGGTTATCTTTACGCAAGAGAGGTGAGAGAAGTACTTGTAAAATAGTCCGTGACAGTTTGGGAACTATAATCCAGAATGGAGCACACATTATCTGTCTTAATTATTTGCTAGAATTATTTATAATGTGACGGGTGTCCCTGGACTATTCAGCGTCGCCCTGGCAACAGACTCGCTACACCTGCACCGGCTGATCGGTCACAGCTGCATCTGATCAACGGGCCGCTTTAAAAGCTGCACACACGCAGCGTCAGTCAGACTTGCGTCTCACACTGCTCAAGCTGGATGACTAATCTCTCTCTCTTTTCGCCTAGAAAGCAGCTAGTGACCGACAGCCCACACTGGAGCACACCGGGACACAGCCGCTGCACTCAGTCTCACTGATCCCGTGGTTGTCGACATCAATCCCCATCTGTCGGCTGCCCAGAAAGCGGAGCTGCAACACCTGGTCGGTCAGTTCACGGATGTGTTCCCCGCCCGGCCCGGGCAGACGAATGTCGTCCAACATGACATCCGGACACCCCCTGGAGTAATCGTCAGGCAACGGCCGAGTCCCGGAGGCTCATCGGTAGGCTATAGAAGAGGAGGTCCAGTAGATGCTCAAGTTGGGGGTAATAGAGCCATCCCGAAGTCCCTGGTCCTGCCCCATTGTTATGGTACCAAAGCCGGACGGCACCCTCCGCTTCTGTAACAACTTCCGCCGCCTGAATGAAGTCTCGGAATTTGACGGCTACCCCATGCCTCGGGTCGACGAGCTGTTAGATCAACTGGGGGGGGCCCGATACATCACCACCCTAGACCTAACTAAAGGATACTGGCAAGTACCATTAACACCTTCGGCTAAGCAGAAAACTGCCTTCCCCACCCCTAGCGGCCACTGGCAATATCGGACCCTCCCCTTCGGGCTCCACGGGGCCCCCCGCAACGTTCCAGAGAATGATGGACATCATCCTGCGACCCCATCAGGCATACGCAGCCGCCTACCTGGACGATGTGGTGTTCCACGAACCTTTTCAATTATTGTAAACAAAACTCACCCTCCGGGGATTTGCCACTCAGCTACCTTGTCGTGTGATTCTTCACCCGTCATATTCAGTGGTGTAGTGCAATTTTATTTTTTTTATTTTATTTTTATTATTATTTTTTTTTAAGGCACAGAACAAGAAGTGCATTACACTTTACAGAGTGCACACAGGTGTAGTGGTGTCTGGAGAAGTGGGTATACTCAATTTATTTAAGGTATTGTTTTTGTTATAGTGTACTGATTCAAATTAGTAATCAACAATTAATTATCTTGTTACCACTCTGTGTGCCTCCCCTGACATGCTCTCGCGCATGCAGGCGGCATTTCTGTCACAAAGCAGGACGAAGCAGGCACGGGCATAATCATATTTCGAAGGAAGCCAACGCCACGGTCTTGCTTTTATGGAGTATTTGCATTTATTCACGTGCAGTTGGATTAGATATAATGTGGTGGACTGTCATGATTTTGGCAAGACACTACTGAATGATGCGCATCAGAGTGGATTTAGAAGTGGGTACGGCGTATACCTGCATATACCCTGCACTACACCATCGTGCGTGTTCAATAACAGGTGCGTCTCTTCTTCAGTAAAAGAAAACAATACAAAACATATGCTTAAAGCTCCACCTAGTTAATCTTATGAAGCTTAAAGGAGGAATTTACATGAAACAGTTTGATACCGTCTGCTTGCAGTACTAACATTAACTTCGCGTCACGCATGTTTTTTTTTTTCCCACCTCATTTCCCGCTCACACTTTTCTCATCCTAATTTTACAAGTTGCAAGTTACAGAAAACACACGCAAAGTGCTGACTGATACTGATCACTGGCGGGTGCGGTGTTCTCCGATCGATTCGGGTATTACACACAAATGTTAAACAGACCTGGGACCCAAGGTAATAGACTGGGACCCGACCCGGACCCGGCTGACCATTTAAAATATAGACCGGAAACCGTATGGGTCCTCGTGTCTTGGGTCTTCCGTGAAGACCTCTACCCACCACACCACTGTTTATATTGAATTATATTCATCTTTCATAGCCCATAAATGTTCTTTCCTGTAATTCATCTATATTGCAATAGTCAAAAAACTATTTGATTATTTTGAACATTGAATCATCCATTAAATATATATGCATAGATCAAGTCAAATGCTTGCATTACAAACATGCCTATTCACCCAAAGTTTTTGGTGACTTGTCCAATAAAACCATCAAGCTTTT
Source organism: Cirrhinus mrigala (assembly GCA_036247105.1). Lineage (NCBI taxonomy): Eukaryota > Metazoa > Chordata > Actinopteri > Cypriniformes > Cyprinidae > Cirrhinus > Cirrhinus mrigala. Next base: position 30,878,751 of record CM070029.1, read on the forward strand.
ATAAGTAGGTCATCACCCTTTCATAAGGCTCCTCCTCATCACTAAAACTGTGTGGCACTGTGGATGGTGCAGCATCTCGTGAGGCAACATGAACTGATGATGTTCCAGACCTCCACTGGTGAGTAAAGGGCTGGCAAACAGTTGACTGGGCACCATGTGGAGGAAATATACTTGCTAAGATGTTGCCAAACTGGGTAATAGCCTCCTGTTGCATAGCCCACATCTCCCTGGTCATTTCCAACACTGTTTGTCTTTGCTGAAGTTCTGCCTCCTTCTCCCACTCTATCTGCACTTGCAGCAGTTGCTCCTCTCTGGCAAAAAACTTTTCCTCTGACTCGTTGAGGTGCTTTAGGAATGCAGCACTCATTGCCTGAGCGTGGTCTGCCTTAGACATTTTTTTTTTTTTTTTTTTTGCAGGGGGATGGCTTGTCATTTCTGGTGTGCCTGTAGATGAGAAAAAATTTAAGACAATGGTTGTACTCAAGTTAGATAGGATGTGAAACTTCACATGCATAATAATGATCTTTTTGATTTGAAACATGTTATATAATTAATAATGGGGTTCATCAAAAGCAAGCACATGGATATTTATTCAGCATTCATACATTATTTGTATTAAGCTAATGTAATTCACTGGAAACAACTGAGAATTTCTCATTTTTGCCTGATATGTGTTTATTTGTCTAGCTGTAAATAAATACAATTATATTATTCATAAATGAATACTGTAACGGTGTGAGTGAGACGAGAGACGAGCGGATCCATATGCATACTTTTATTAAAAGGACGTGAGAAAGACATGGTCAGGCAGGCAGGGTCAAACAACAGCAGACAGGTGTATGGATGGCGAGACAAGAGTAATCCGTAAACAGGCGAGGGTCAGTCCAGCGGCGAACGTAATCCGTATGGGCGAGGCAGAAGAGAGGTCAGACAGGCGAGAGTTCCGATAAACAAAAACAAGCAAACTAGACACAGGAAAACAAGGAGAAACGCTTCGTACGAATGTAAACACAATTCAATACTCGGCGAAGAGTGACGGGAAGACCGGGGCTTAAATACTGTCTCTGATTGGGCGCAGGTGGTGGGAGCAGTGGCTGATGGATAATGTAGTCCGGGGTGTAAAGCAACAGTCTGAGTGTGTGAATAGAGTGAGAGCGACATCTGGTGGTGAGCGGTCCGCAGCTCACCGACCAGATCCGTAACAAATACACATGGTTGTAGAATAATTAGCTTTAGGCCTGCATCACGCAGATATGCTACATGCGAATATGAATTTGTTGGTGTGACAGTAAAAGAAAATAGTATAATTTTAATCATTTTAAAGGGGTCATCGGATGCAAACTTCACTTTTTCATGTGGTTTGAACATAAATGTGTGTTGTCAGTGTATGTACAAATCTAGCCTATAATGATTAAAATCCATGCAATGGTTTTTAATTCATCTGTAAAAATAATATCCCCTTTTTCAAATCGAGCCGTTCTCAGATGCCTCAGAGGCCGCTCCCATGATAGTTGATTGACATGAGCGTTTTACCTCAGACCAGCTGTCACAGTCCAGTAACTTTCCTTGTTTCAATGCCAAAGCAGGGATGTAAATTAGACAAGAATATCTCTGATTGAGCGATTGAGGTGCTGTGTTGCTGGATGTAATAATGAACATGGTGGTCGTCACTTACTCCCGACATCTGAGCTGCTGAAGATGCAGTGGATTACATTTGTTTGTGAAGGGAATGCGCCTCCCGATCTACATATATCCGTCTATGTTCGCGCGAATCATATAACTTATACGTATACTATCAAATAACTTAACGTTACTTATAACGTGGTAGTTAGGAAGTTTAGTGGCTAATGTAAACAAGCATTTAAAGGAACAACCCGTTAGAATGAGATGATTTTTGCAGAGAGCTCATTTTGACAAGGTAAAAAGGGTGTTGTTTTACAAAACCATTGAGAATTTTTAATCAAAGTATATTAGAGACTTTTCATTAAGACCCTAAAGAATCATATCAACTTGTGGAAAATGGGCATCCGATGACCCCTTTAAAACTAGCCATTTGTGATGTATTACGATTTTCATCTTAACCTAAGAGTAATAAGAGACTGAAATCAGAAAACTTACTCCTTGTTGGCGGGCAAATGTCTTCATCATCCCCATCTTCGGTAGCGCTGTCAGTTGGAGATTGCACTCTTTCTTCTGTCTCTGTCAAGCTTCCAACAGCATTTACATTCTATTCCAAAACCACAGGGACGATGTCCCCGGATACTATCGCACATATCATATAAAAAGCGAATGACTTGGCAGGCATTCCACTCGTGTTGTTGTGATCGCTTGATGCATAAGGGACCATCTGTAAATTCCACCTACTGGGTATAAATTGTCCAATGTACAGGGGTTGGACAATGAAACTGAAACACTCACCAATATAGTATTGGAGGTTTCATGGCTATATTTGCGCTGTCTGGTGCCCAATCTTCACTTATTGTACATTACACCAGTTAGAGCAGAGTGTAAAGTTTCATTATGTTCACCCAATGGTTCAAACATTGTACCTTGAAGGTAGTGCTCTGTATCAGGAAAATAATGCACCAATACACACAGCAAGACTGGTGACAGACTGGTTTAATGAACATGAAAATTAAGTTGAACATCTCCCATGGCCTGCATAGTCACCAGATCTGAATATTATTGAGCCACTTTGGGGTGTTTTGGAGGAGCGAGTCAGGAAACGTTTTCCCACATCAGCATCACATAGTGACCTGGCCACTGTTCTGCAAGAGGAAAATGGCTCAAAATCCCTCTGGCTGCTTTGCAGGACTTGTATTTGTCACTCCCACGATGAAATGATGTTGTATTAGCTGCAAAAGGAGGCCCAATATCATACTAATTGTGATCTAAAACCAGGTGTTTCAGTTTCATTGTCCAACCCCTGTATTTTAATTAAAGTGACTTTTAACATTTAAAGTAAAACATTGTCAAACTGTGAAGCTTGTATTACTCATAGAGATAAACTACAGCTTAGATTTTGCCAATGTCTTCCTTACTGTGTGCACAGTATATAATTATTTTTGGGGAAAAAAAAAATTACTGTCATTTTCCAAAAGTTTTTTTTTTTTTTTTTTTTTTTTCCATGTTTCAAAGTTTGTAGTACGTTTGTAGTTACAAGACAGACTCACTGAAGGATATATTTTGCCAATATCACCCTTACTGTTAATACAGTAAATAATTATTCCTACAAAAAAATTACTGTAATGCACCAAAAGGGTTTTTTTCATGTTTCAAAGGTTGTAGTAAATTTCTATTGGCCAGACTGACTTACTACAGGTCAAATTTTGCCAGTATCACTCTTACTGTACATACAGTACATAATTAATCTTCTAGAAAAATTACTGTAATGCACCAAAGGTTTTTTTTTTTCATGTTTCAAAGGTTGTAGTACATTTCTAGTAGCTAGACTGACTTGCTACAGGTAAAATTTTGCCAATATCACCCTTACTGTATATACAGTACATAATTAATGGTCTAGAAAAATTACTGTAATGCATTTTTTTTTTCTTTTTCATGTTTTAAAGGTTGAAAAAAAAATACTGTAATGCACCAAAAGGGTTTTTTCATGTTTTATAGGTTGTAGTACATTTCTAGTGGGGAGACTGACTTACTACAGGTGAAATGTTGCCAATATCACCCTTACTGTACATACAGTACATAATTAATATTCTAGAAAAATTACTGTAACGCACCAAAGGTTTTTTTTTTTTTTTTTATGTTTCAGATGTTGTAGTACATTTGTAGTGGGCAGACTGACTTACTACAGGTCAGATTTTGCCAATATCACCCTTACTGTACATACAGTAAATAATAAATCTTAGAAAAAAAAAAATACTGTAATGCACCAAACGGTTTTTCATGTTGCAAAGGTTGTAGTACATTTGTAGTGGGCAGACTGACTTACTACAGGTCAAATTTTGTCAATATCACCCTTACTGTACATACAGTAATTAATTATTCTTAGAAAAAAATTACTGTAATGCACCAAAATGGTTTTATCATGTTTCAAAGGTTGTAATATGTTTGTAGTTACAAGACTGACTTACTACAGGTCACCAATACTTCCCTTCATGTATATACAGTACTCATATATTTTTGTGAAAAAATTACAGTAACTTCCCAAAAGGATTTTTTCATGCTATGAAGGTTTTAGTATATTCTTTGTTACAAGACGGTATAAGAAGGTTTTTGTTGTAAGAGGATGCTGTAAGTTCCCTTTTGGTGCTGTAAGATGTCTTTTCTGGAAACTACTCCTGTTAATATGTATGTATTAATATTTTCATATTTTGTATTTCTCATCTGCTGATGTTGCCACCTGACATGGCAGCATATTATGTTTCCACCACTTTGCACTTTGCAGTTGATTGTCACCCTTATGATCTTGCCTTCCCTCCAAAAACCAACTCCAGGTCTTTTTTTTCATTTTCCTATCTTCAGTTGCAAGGCGGTTGTCCTTACATAACAACCCAAAATAATTGTCCTTACTATTACTTACTGCAAAACATAGAAAATAATTGTTGATTTGAACATTGTTGTTTTATAATCTGTCCAATTGTTCTTGGAATGCCATTTGAATTATACATAAAAATTTTATTACAGGTATTATTACCCATGTAATATCTTAATCACAGTTTTTTCTGGAACATGTTGAAAATTGATTTAAGTGGTACTTATATTTTCATAAACCCCTTTTACTGAGTGTGTAGGGAAGTACTTTTTAGTTTGCAGTACATTTCTAGTAGCCAGACTGACTTACTACAGGTAAAATTTTGCCAATATCACCCTTACTGTACATACAGTACATAGTTAATGTTCTAGAAAAATGACTGTAATGCACCAAAGGTTTTTTGTTGTTGTTGTTGTTTTTGTTTTTTTTTTGTTTTTCATGTTTTAAAGGTTGTAGTACATTTCTAGTGGGCAGACTGACTTACAACAGGTCAAATTTTGCCAATATCACCCTTACTGTACATACAGTAAATAATTATTCTTAGAAAAAAAAAAAATACTGTAATTCACCAAATGTTACGTAGTAGCTGCGTGCTGGACGGAACGAGACGAGATAACAGGCAACAATATTTAATATAAACTTCAGGTAGCACAAGCAGGAATATCCACACACGTAGAAACAAACAAACGTTAAAGACCGACAGAGAACTCAGGATACAAACAGGCTTATAAAGGGTGACTAATTACAAGGACAGGTGAAGGGGATGACGCTAACGAGGGTAAAACCAAAGCAGACAGATCGACGGGGGAAAACAATAGGAGAAACCAAAGACATTGACAGACATGAATGTAACATAACGCCCCCCTCCGAATAGGCGCGACTAGCGCCGTACAAAACACAAAAAAATAAAAAAAAAACAAGAGAGTAGGTGGGCGGTACAGGAGGCAAAGGCCGGACAGACAGTTCAAATCAACATAACATAGTCCAGGGGGGTGACGAAGGTGGAAGGAGCCAAGGAGGAAACAGGAGGGACCCAGAGCAGGAGAAGCAGAGGGAGACCCAGACCGCAGCCATGATGTAAGCCCACGGTGGAGCCGACGGAGGGAGGAGCCATGGTGGAGGAAGGGCTGACGACTCCAGGGGGCCGACCGACGGCGGCGGAGCAGGTGGAGGTGGAGCCCGAGGCGGAGACGGAGAGCCGAAGATCCAGGGCGACACCGAGGATCCGGAGGGCCAAGGCGGAGCCCTAGGCTCTGGCGACCAAGGCGTAGGCGGAGATCCGGAGGTCCGCGGCGGAGCCGGAGCGACAGAGGACTGAGGGGGAGCCGGAGGGAGGGAGGAGCCCAACGGAGCCGGTGGGATGGAGCGACGAGGCAAAGCCGGAGGAGTGGAGTCCCAAGGCGATGGCGGGACGACGACCGACCAAGGCGGAGCCGGAGGGACGAGGGTGCCCGGTGGAGCTGGTGGGCCGACGGGCGACGGTGGAGACGAGGGAGCTGAGAGCCGTGGTGGAGCCGCAGGGTCGGAGGGCCGAGGCGGAGTTCTGGACTCTGAGGCTGGAGGCGGAGCTGAGGGATCCTCCAGCCCTGACGCCGATGGAAGCTGGCAGACCCGCGGCGAGCCCACTGCACAGGTAGTGGGCTGAGGGTGAGCAGAGGGGCTGTCAGGGGACAGCGGTGACCAGACAGACAGAAGAGGGGAGGTGGGTGGGAATTCCATACCGACAGGTAAATCATGACAGGTAGGTATTTCCGTAGAAAAGTCTATTAAATCTCCAGAGTTAGTGTCCAGAACTTCAGTAAAGAAGTCAATCAAGTCCCCAGAGTTCAGTTCAAGCTCACCCCCAGCGGTGGTGCAGTGGGCAGGGCTCTCCATAGCCCTCTCTTGCTCCACGCAGCACTCCACCGTTGCGGTAGTTGTAGCCGGCTCTCGCACCTGGTCGGACGTGTTGGGCTCTGGCTCTGTGGCGATCCTTTGCTCTGTCGCTCGTGGCTCTGGCTCGTCATCCGCGGTGGGCTCGGGCTCAAACTCCGCGTGTCGGGGTGATGGTTGGCTGGGTTCTGGGTCTTGAGTGGGGCTGGTGTCATACTCCGTGGTCAACGAAGATCTGCTGGACACCAGCACCCACACGATGTAATCGGCAATGCTCTCTCGAGGACCATCCCCGGACAGCTGCGCCTTGATGGTGGTGTTCAGTCCCGCACGGTAGAACGTGCACAGGCAGCTGTCCGGGTAGTGCGTGAGTGGTACGAGATGCACAAAGTCTCTGGTGTGGTCCTCGAGAGAGCGATTCCCCTGCTCCAGGAGGATGATCTGAACGGCGGGATCCATGAAGAAAAATCAAAACAAACACTGAGAAAAAACGGAAAATAAAGCAGGGAAAAATGCCGAAAAAACTGTTTCAGGTCGGTCTTTCTGTTACGTAGTAGCTGCGTGCTGGATGGAACGAGACGAGAGACGAGATAACAGGCAACAATATTTAATATAAACTTCAGGTAGCACAAGCAGGAATATCCACACACGTAGAAACAAACAAACGTTAAAGACCGACAGAGAACTCAGGATACAAACAGGCTTATAAAGGGTGACTAATTACAAGGACAGGTGAAGGGGATGACGCTAACGAGGGTAAAACCAAAGCAGACAGATCGACGGGGGGAAACAATAGGAGAAACCAAAGACATTGACAGACATGAATGTAACACCAAAAGGGTTTTTTCATGTTTTATAGGTTGTAGTACATTTCTAGTGGGCAGACTGACTTACTACAGGTGAAATGTTGCCAATATCACCCTTACTGTACATACAGTACATAATTAATATTCTAGAAAAATTACTGTAACACACCAAAGGGTTTTTTTTTTTTTTTTTTTTTTTTTTTTTTTTCTCCATGTTTCAAATGTTGTAGTACATTTGCAGTGGGCAGACTGACTTACTACAGGTAAAATTTTGCCAATATCACCCTTACTGTACATACAGTAAATAATAAATCTTAGAAAAAAAAAAAAAAACAAAAAAAACAAACTGTAATTCACTAAAAGGTTTTTTTTCATGTTTCATAGGTTGTAGTACATTTCTAGTGGGCAGACTGACTTACTACAGGTGAAATTTTGCCAATATCACCCTTACTGTACATACAGTAAATTATTTTTCTTAAAAAAAAAAAAATACTGTAATTCACCAAAAGGATTTTTTTTATGTTTCAAAGGCTGTAGTACATGTCTAATGGGCAGACTGACTTACTACGGGTGCAATTTTGCCAATACTACCCTTACTTTACATACAGTACATAATTATTCTTAGAAAAAAAAAATATTGTAATGCACCAAAAGGGTGTTTACATGTTTCAAAGGTTGTAGTACATTTGTAGTTACAAAACTGACTTACTACAGGTAAAATTTTGCCAATATCACCCTTACTGTACATACAGTAAATACTTATTCTTAGAAAAAAAAAAAATACTGTAATGCGCCAAAAGGGGTTTTTCATGTTTCAAAGGTTGTAGTACATTTCTAGTGGCCAGACTGACTTACTACAGGTCAAATTTTGCCAATATCATCCTTACTGTACATACAGCACATAATTATTCTTAAAAAAAAAAATACTATAATGCACCAAAAGGGTTTTTACATGTTTCAAAGGTTATAGCACGTTTGTAGTTACAAGACTGATTTACTACAGATCAAATTTTGCCAATATCACCCTTACTGTACATACAGTAAATAATTATTCTTAGAAAAAAAATACTGTAATTCACCAAAAGGTTTTTCATGTTGCAAAGGTTGTAGTACATTTGTAGTGGGCAGACTGACTTACTACAGGTCAAATTTTGTCAATATCACCCTTACTGTACATACAGTAATTAATTATTCTTAGAAAAAAAATTACTGTAATGCACCAAAATGGTTTTATCATGTTTCAAAGGTTGTAATATGTTTGTAGTTACAAGACTGAGTTACTACAGATCACCAATACTTCCCTTCATGTATATACAGTACTCATATATTTTTGTGAAAAAAATACAGTAACTTCCCAAAAGGATTTTTTCATGCTATGAAGGTTTTAGTATATTCTTTGTTATAAGACGGTATAAGAAGGTTTTTGTTGTAAGAGGATGCTGTAAGTTCCCTTTTGGTGCTGTAAGATGTCTTTTCTGGAAACTACTCCTGTTAATATGTATTTATTAATATTTTCATATTTTGTATTTCTCATCTGCTGACATAGCAGCATATTATGTTTCCACCACTTTGCAGTTGATTGTCACCCTTATGGTCTTGCCTTCCCTCCAAAAACCAACTCCAGGTCTTTTTTTCATTTTCCTATCTTCAGTTGCAAGGCGGTTGTCCTTACATAACAACCCAAAATAATTGTCCTTACTATTACTTACTGCAAAACATAGAAAATAATTGTTGATTTGAACATTGTTGTTTTATAATCTGTCCAATTGCTCTTGGAATGCCATTTGAATTATACATAAAAATTGTATTACAGGTATTATTGCCCATGTAATATCTTAATTTATTGTTTTTCTGGAACATGTTGAAAATTGATTTAAGTGGTACTTATATTTTCATAAACCCCTTTTACTGAGTGTGTAGGGAAGTACTTTTTACTGTACTACTTTTTCTTTGATGTGAACAAATACATTTTCAAATAAAACAAATGTGGGTGTTTTCATATTTTGATTAAATTATTAAAAGTGTTTTCAGGACTACTTTGCGGAAATATATTCAAACAACTGAACATTTTCATAATTATGTACATATTTATTGCACACTGAAATTGGTCAACATACATTTATCTTATTGTTTTATTACATATTCAATTCTTGTTATTTTTACCGTGTTACATGAAATTAAATCCAAGAAATTAAATCCAAATCATCCACATATTTTTTGAGGAAAAGAGTACTGACATCATGTGTTCCATTATATATTATCACTTAAGGCTCTTCATGTATGTATGTATGGATGGATGGATGGATGGATGGATTTATGTTTTCACCAGTTTAGGTTGCACATACATAAATCTGTCTACACACACCAACACACATGTTGTGTTTCAAAGTTTTATGGCTGACTATACATAGGCATAATGGTTTATAAACTGTAAATTCTATAACCTCACACTAACCTTGCCCCTAAAACCTACCATAACAGAAAACTATATGCAGTTTTTAATGTACACACAAAAAATAAATAAATAAATAAAGAAAGAAACATATATATGTATAATCTACAAGGTTGATTCCTCATAGCATGGCATGGAATAGATAAGTAAATAAATAAATAATTAAATACATAAAGCATAAATAAGGCAGGTATTTCCATCTTACTGGGAACGTTTACTAGGGGTTACAAGGACCACAAGTGCACACACAAACACACAAATTACACTGTAAATTAATTGTTGGTTTACCTTTAAAAATATGTAACTGGTTTGTATACAAAATTGGGTTCAAAGAAATTAGAAATCTGAATTAACACAAAGTAAAAGTTAATTCCACAGAAACTCAAAATATGTTATCTGAACAACATTACTTCACAAAGTTCACAAAAGAGCAAAACCTTCTGTTAACAAATCATGAAAATGTAGATATCCTAAAAAAAAAAAAAAAAAAATCTGTAGAAATAAATAGTTAAATACACAAAAAAGGGGAATCTATCTATCTATCTATCTATCTATCTATCTGTATTGTTACCTCCTATGTTTCAAGTCTTGTTTTTTTTTTATTTTCTGAAGCTATTTCTCTGTTTTCTTTTATGTGGATGTGGCGCCTTTAAGAGTCAGACCATGTGACCTTTAATGAGGAAGCAAGCTTACAGCACAGAGAGTAGCATATTCAGTGTTTCAGAAGCCTTTTCAGTGATATTTGCAGACATCTTATGCCTGTTGTAGCATTGTGGGTATGTACTGAATGTTTTAAACAATATATACGATTGCAGATCAGTATTTTGTAATATTTTAGGAAGCTGGTTGTTAAAAGCCTGTCACTTTCTATCTACCTCACTATAGTTAATGGACTTTTTGTTGTGGTAATGGTCTTTTTGTTCCTAGTTCAGTAAAAGCTTATATTAATACATATACAATAAAGATGCCTATTTTAAATTCATGTAACAGTAAAAGGAAATTAATTTCTTTTGAGAATCTGTACATTTAAAAGGCAAGCTTAGTGTTGATTGTGCCTTTTGTACATTTCAATTTCACCTTTCTTCGCAAACGTCAATAAACCTGTGGATGAAGAGTTAATGTCTTCAGAGTCTTGATGTCAAGAAAGAGTTTACCCGGCTGTCAAGTTATATACTGCACATATACCGAGGGCAGCACAGTGAAACCACGACTTTTAGGCAAGATAACGCAATGAAAGCTGGAAGATAACAATAAAGGCATCGTCACATAGCCAATGGACAACTACCAGATTATAAGTGTATGAAGAGATACACCACCAGACCGTGCCATGGCAACAGAAACATCTTCATTAAAGACGCTCTCATGCTTCATGTTCTTCAGCACAATCAAGTACATCGTCAACTGGGTCAGCAGCAGCGAAGGCGAGAGCGAGAGCAGAAGCAGCAAAAGCACGTCTTGCCTTCGCTGAAGAGGAAGTTAATCTAAAGCTACATGAAGCAAAGGTGGAGGCATCTATGGAAATGCTCAAGCATAAGAAAGAGGCAGCTGCAGCAGTCGCAGAAGCAGAGGCGCTTGAAGCTGCTATTGTTGAGAATGCTGAGAAACACAGTTGCAAGCTAAGTTTGAATTCTGCTCCCTTGGAAACTACGCAACGCACAGAACAATATGTTATTGATCAAACCAAAGCACGTGAGACAGAACTCCAGATGCGTGATGTCCCTCCAAAAACAGAACTGAGCCCAAGTTACAGCATTTCAGCCTCGCATCTCAAACCTGAAGCCAAACCTTTCCTTTCACGCCAAACCAGTGTTGCCTTCCAACCACCTGATCATACCTTTAAGCAGCCAGGCAACCGTGACAATGAGTATGCTCGGGAGTCATGTGAAGTTGGGTTTGGAAACATCCATTCTACTTCTCTGCAACATTTAAGAACACAAAATAACAACAGTCATCTAACTCCTCTGTCCTACCCCATATCCCCTAACTCGCATAATGACAACTCAAACATAAATGACTTTGTAAGATATCTGGCTTGTCGTGAGCTTGTGGCAACAGGCTTGCTGGAGTTTAATGAAAAACCCCAGAATTACTGAGCTTGGAAACATTCTTTTCAGAACGCAACTGCTGATTTAAACCTGACTCCAAGTGAAGAGATAGATCTCTTGCTGAAGTGGCTTGGAAAAGAGTCAGCCGAGCATGTCGAACAAATAAGGGCAATACATATCAATCATTCACAAGCAGGACTGGATATGGCATGGGACAGACTTGATCAAACATATGGCTCAATAGAGGTAATAGAAGATGCCCTGTTCAAACGAATTGATGCCTTTCCTAAAATACCCAACCGAGACTATTCTAAACTAACAAAATTAAGTGATCTACTAATGGAGCTTCAGGCTGCTAAGGCTGAAGGAGACTTGCCTGGTCTGGCTTTCTTAGACACAGCAAGAGGCGTGAATCCAATAGTGCAGAAACTTCTGTTTCGGTTGCAAGAAAGGTGGGCATCAGTTGGTGCAGCATACAAACGGCAAAATCATGTTCCTTATCCTCCCTTTGCCTACTTCGTAGACTTGTTAGCCAGGAGGCCAGCATTGGAAATGATCCAAGCTTCAACTTTGTCTCTCACATAGACATGTCTGCCAAGATGGAGAAGACAGCTTGGAAGTCCAGTAAGCAACGTGAAATCTCTGTACACAAGACAGCGGTATCTTCCAGAGTTTCCACTGATGCTGGCGAGCCCTCAAATAAATCTGATGACTGCAATAAACTGTGTCCCATTCAAAGAAAACCGCATCCTCTGAACAAATGCCGGGAAAAGCCCATTGACGCTCGCAAGGCATTTTTAAGGGAGAATAATGTGTGCTTTAAATGCTGTGCTTCGACATCACATATTGCAAAGAACTGTAAGACTAAAGTCCAATGTTTGGAATGTGAAAGTGAAAGACACCACACAGCACTCCACCCTGGACCTGCACCCTGGACAGAGGTAGACCCTGCTACAGAGCACGGCGGGGAGGATGAGGAAATGTCCCCTCAATCTCAAGTCACCAGTAAATGCACGGAAGTCTGTGGGCAATATCAAACAGACCGATCTTGCTCTAAAATATGTCTTGTAAAAGTTTTTCCAGCTGGCCGTAGAGACGAGGCAGTGAAACTATATGCAATTCTGGATGAACAGAGCAGCAGGTCACTGGTTCGTTCACAGTTCTTTGAAGTGTTCAATGACCAAAGTCCGAGTGCTCCTTAAATATTGAGAACATGCGCAGGAGCAAAGGAGTCAGCTGGAAGAAGGGCCATTGGCTATGAGGTGGAATCTCTAGATGGAACTGTTCGCATCCCATTGCCAAGCCTTATAGAATGCAATGACATTCCTGATAATAGAGATGAGATTCCAACCCCTGATGTGGCTCGCAGTCATACACACCTAAAGTCGTTGGCACACCTCATTCCAGAACAGGACCCACAAGCCCCAATTATGCTTCTCTTAGGTCGGGACGTTATAAGAGTTCATAAAGTCCGTAAACAGGTGAATGGCCCACATAATCTGCCCTATGCTCAGAAGTTGGATCTGGAATGGGTTATCGTAGGCAATGTATGTCTACGAAATGTCCACAAACCACTGACAATCAGAACCTTCCACACAAACACCATAAAGCCAAAACGCCCCACGTTCTTTGATCCATGTCCTAACGTCTTCTATGTTAAGGAAACATACAAACACATCCAAATAACAAATTACTCCCTGACAGATTCTGTGGATGAATCTTTCCATGATGCTGACCACTTGGGATGCACCGTGTTTAAGCAAACCAAAGATGATAACCAAGTGGATCCTTCGATTCAGGACACCCTTTTCATGAAAATCATGGATGAAGGTCTGCGAAAGGATTCGAACAACAGTTGGGTAGCGCCATTACCCTTTAAGAGTCCACGTCCATGCCTCCCCAACAACAGGCATCAAGCACTGAAACGTCTTATGTCTCTTAAGCGCAACCTTGAAAGAAAGCCTGTTACAAGAGAACACTTCCTCAGCTTCATGGACAAGATTTTTAAAAATGGCCATGCTGAGTTAGCTCCTCCTCTGAGCGAAAGAGAACAATGGTAGCTGCCAACATTTGGAGTGTACCATCCGAAGAAACCTAACCAAATCAGAGAAGTTTTCGATTCGAGTGCCCAACACAGTGGTATATCACTCGATGTGCTTTTAACTGGGCCTGACCTGAACAACACACTGCTGGGAGTACTGATCCGTTTCAGGAAAGAAGCCATTGCCTTTACTGCAGACATAGAACAGATGTTTTACTGTTTTTTAGTAAGGGAAGAAGGCAGAAACTTCCTACGTTTTCTGTGGTTTCAGGACAATGACCCTTTCAAAGACATTGTGGCAGAGATGCTCACAAGTCTCTGAGCTAGCGTCCAAGTCAAGTCTCAAGTCTCTGAGCTAGAGTCCAAGTCAAGTCTCAAGTTTTTTTATTATATTAAGTCTCTGGTTATAATAAGTGTTGCATCACGTACAGAAATGTTAAATAATTTAAATAACTGCCAGCAGGTGGCGGCAAGAGACTGATTTAATTACTGAATCATATCATTCATTTGATTCGTTCGAACTGCTGCTTCATTTAGGAATAAAGAGTGACTGTCTTTATGAATGGGAAATTGAATCATTTCACTAGATTCGTTTTAAAAACGAGTTCATTCATAAACGAAACACCGCTGTGTTTGAATGGAGATGCGCAGCGGCTCAGTTGTGACTTGTTTCAGACTACATTTGACGACGAAATAGAGCAAAATCAGGCAATAGTGTTATAGTCAGACAATGTAAGTCACTTAATAATAACATCTTGTTTATTTAACTGCTGTATTAAATCAGTATCTCATTTACAAACTCCCTTAAAATTAGTAAAAGCTTAGTTCGCGATATCACAAAGCTCTATTATAATCAACGACGCTGTCTATACTGTCACTAATCAGTCTCTTATTTACACTCTCTCTATGTAACACTCTACACTCTACACACACTCTACACTTTATGAAAGGATTCGTAAAATGTATATGATACATTACTGAACGTTGCAAAAACACGTAGAAACCTTTAAATCTCCCCTGAGCGCAAACACAAATATGCTGATCGGGTCAGTCGCACATGATGCTCCTAAATATTATTTCACAGTCGCACGCAGTAATTTTTAGTCGCAAATGCGAGTGAAATAGTCGCACTGTAGAGCCCTGAGTATGACTACAGCATTTCAGAGTTACAAATCCGGCATATAGCTGTGTTCTTGTCCACTGTATCTTTATCTTGCTTGCGAAATGTGAAATGCTTCCATACCTCTGACTTTTTATGTGAAGGTGTGGTTGATATCGGGAACGCACCTGAATCCGCCATGAATCCGCAATGAATGAATAACGGACTCTCCGTTGTAACATAGCGCAAGGTAAATAAAGGGATGACACCTAGTGGATTAGACTAGTAATTAACATAAATCTTATGTGTAATGCTTGTGTAAATAAATATCGAAAAAATCGATACGTGGCCTTTGAGGATCGATTTTGAATCGACTACATTTTGAAAAACGACATATCGAAAAATCAATTTTTTTGCCCAGCTCTACCATTTAGTATGTTTTTTAAAGCCGTTTGTGTCCTCATAAACCATGTTTACGTTGTAATACCCATGTCACTGTACACATTTGTATCCTCGTAAACCATATACAAGGACACACACACACACACACACACACACACACACACACACACAAAGGCCCTAACAGGAGGAGGACAGAGTAAAGGTACAATGGACCTAAAATTCCCACACTTTTAAAAACGTTTTTTTTTTCCCTTTTTGAAAACAGGTCCTACAGAACACAATACAAGGGTTAAACAAACGCTCATTTATATTTCATAAGAAAGACAGTAGACAGACAGTCGAAGTTAACCTCCCGTAATGTTAGGTCGTAGCTAAAGCAAGAAGCAACCTAACGGTAGATGGTCAATGCTGAGCTAAACATGTTTAACGTTACTGACCTATCAGGATGCCTTTTGAGATGCCTGATAAAATTAGATGTGGTTGAGCCTGAATCTTTTATCCTCATATCACATATTTTGCATTGAGCACTTCTTCTGTTTGGGCCGTCTTGTTTTAAGTTTTTAAATCCAAAGCTAACGATGAATGGCACAGCAGTCGACATGTTTGTTCGTTGTCCTCTCATGTGTGGCGGCCGCGCCTAAAATAAAAAAAAATAAAAAATGTGTGGCCGCGCCCACGCGCAGCAGATACACGTCACGTGTTACATGGGCAGGTTATAGGTAATGGAGAGAGGGGAATAACAGCGAGCTCATCGGTTGTTTCCTAAAAATAAACATTGTTCACGAGTCCCGCAGCTCGAGTCCGAGTCGAGTCTGAAGTCTTTCGAGGACGAGTCTCAAATCGAGTCTGAAGTCACTGTGTGTGCGACTTAAGTCGCACTCGAGTCCGAGTCTCAAACTCGAGTCCCCATCACTGCATTGTGGATTATCGCATGAGGGTCTATGTCTTTGGTAATAGCCCCTCGCCCGCAGTGGCAATACATTGTCTACATCAGTCTGTTCTAGCTTTTCCATCCCCAGGGCCTATACTGAGACTTCACCATCGGCAGCTGTCAGGAGGGAATTATGTGTCTTTTCTGACGCGTCTACCAAAGCCATTGCTGCAGTGACATATCTAAAAGTCACAGATGCTGCAGGGAATAATCACATTGCAATTGTAATGGGGAAAGCCAAACTTGCCCCCCGCCCTGAGCACACAGTACCAAGACTTGAACTTTGTGCGGCAGTGCTTGCCGTTGAGTTGGCAGACCTAATTTCAGCTGAACTGGACCTTCAACTTGATTCTGTAACCTACTACTCAGACAGTAAGGTGGTTCTCGGGTACATTTGTAATGAGACTAGGCGTGTAATGAGACTATGTTTACGTCAGCAACCTGGTACAACGTATCCGAAGGTCCTCCAATCCAGATCAGTGGCGATATGTGCCGACAGACCAGAACCCGGCAGATCACGCAACGCGTTTTGTTCCTGCAGCCCACTTACGAAAAACCAACTGGCTTAGTGGACCCAAATTTCTGCTCACACCAGAACCAGGTACCTCTGAGAGCACTTACAACCTTGTTGATCCCAGTTCAGACCCAGATGTACGGCCTCTAGCATCCACTTTAAGCACTACAACACTATCTAAGCAGCTTGGTTCTCAACGGTTTGCCAAATTCTCTTCTTGGAAGTCACTAATAGGTGCGATCACTCGCCTAATTCACATAGCTCACCATTTCAAAACAGCTGAGAAGGGAAACAGTGCTTGTAAGGGCTGGCATCACTGTAAAGCAGAGTTCACAGTGAAGGAATCCAATAAAGCTTCAGCCATCATCATCCAAGCGGCACAAGAGGAAGTTTACAGTCAAGAGATCGAATGTATCCAAAAGCAAGAGAGGATTCCAAAAAGTAGTCTTCTTCATACTCTGGATCCATTCATTGATGTGCAAGGTCTTCTGAGGGTCGGAGGTCGTCTCCACCGATCAAGCCTTAATCAGAGTGAGAAGATGCCTTTGATCATCCCTGGAAAGCACCACATTGCTACTTTGCTGATTAGACACCACCATAAGCATATCCACCATCAAGGGCGTCACTTTACTGAAGGAGCTGTCCGTGCAGCCGGTTTTTGGATAGTTGGTGGGAAACGGAGAGTGAGCAGCATCATACATCAGTGTGTAATGTGCAGACGGCTCAGAGCTCCACTTAGCATCCAAAAAATGGCCAACCTTCCAGCAGATCGTCTCTCCACAGACCCTCCCTTTACCAATATCGGACTGGATGTGTTTGGCCCTTGGAGTGTCTCCTCACGTCGGACAAGAGGTGGATTTTCTTACAGCAAGAGGTGGGCTGTAATTTTTACATGTATGAGCATAAGGGCTGTTCATACTGAAGTTATAGAATCCCTTGACACATCCAGCTTCATCAATGCTCTTAGATGTTTTCTTGCTGTGCGTGGACCTGTCAAACACATTCGTTCAGACCGGGGCACAAACTTTGTCGGTGCATGTAAGGACTTAAAAATACCTTCAAACATTGACAGCAAAACTGTGAAGACATATCTGTCAGACCAAGGTTGCACTTAGACTTTTAATCCTTCGCATGCTTCCCATTTCGGTGGAACATGGGAAAGAATGATTGGACTTGCAAGAAGAATTCTTGACTCCATGTTCCTCCAGCTGAAAGACAAACTTACCCATGAGGTGCTAATGACCTTCATGGCAGAGGTCGCAGCCATTATCAATGCCAGGCCTCTTGTCCCCGTGACGACAGACCCTGATGAGTCATTCATACTCACCCTGGCAGTTCTTCTCGCGCAAAAGGTGAACTTTGTTGCTGCACCTGCAGGCGAGTTTGGAGTTGCAGACCTGTACAAGTGCCAGTGGCGGCAAGTTCAACACCTTTCCAACACATTCTGGGACAGATGGCGGAAGCAATTCCTACCAACCCTACAGGCACGCAAAAAATGTCAGGCCGTCCATCCAAATGTCAGACCAGGAAGTGTTGTCCTCCTTAAGAACAGTCAAGTACCACGTAATGAATGGCCTCTTGGACTGGTAACACAGACTTTCCCTAGCCAAAACGGGAAGGTGCGTCAGGTTGAGGTCAAGGTCATCAAGCCAGGAGGTTTTACCCTTTTTCTCAGGCCTGTTACAGAAATAGTGCTTCTGCTTCCCCCAGATTCTATGGATAATGGTAAATTTTGAGTGATGTGTAAGCACATCAGGCGGGGAGTGTATTGTTACCTCCTATGTTTCAAGTCTTGTTTTTTTATTTTTTGAAGCTATTTCTCTGTTTTCTTTTATGTGGATGTGGCTCCTTTAAGAGTCAGACCATGTGACCTTTAATGAGGAAGCAAGCTTACAGCACAGAGAGCAGCATATTCAGTGTTTCAGAAGCCTTTTCAGTGATATTTGCAGACATCTTATTGCCTGTTGTAGCATTGTGGGTATGTACTGAATGTTTTAAACAATATCTACGATTGCAGATCAGTATTTTGAGTCAGTGTTGCATTTTAGGAAGCTGGTTGTTAAAAGCCTGTCACTTTCTATCTACCTCACTATAGTTAATGGACTTTTTGCTGTGGTAATGGTCTTTTTGTTCCTAGTTCAGTAAAAGCTTATATTAATACATATACAATAAAAATGTCTATTTTAAATTCATGTAACAGTAAAATGAAATTCATTTCTTTTGAGAATCTGTACATTTAAAAGGCAAGCTTAGTGTTGATTGTGCCTTTTGTACATTTCAGTTTCACCTTTCTTCGCAAACGTCAATAAACCTGTGGACGAAGAGTTAATGTCTTCAGAGTCTTGATGTCAAGAAAGAGTTTACCTGGCTGTCAAGTTATATACTGCACATATACCGAGGGCAGCACACTATCTATCTCTCTCTCTCTCTCTCTCTCTCTCTCTCTCTCTCTCTCTCTCTCTATATATATATATATATATATATATATATATATATATATATATATATATATATATATATATATATATATTTATTTATTTATTTTTGTGTATTTTTATATGTATTTATATGGCTGGCTTTAATTACTTCAGTTTTGAAGGATGTGCAGTGTGTGAGGGCTTTACATTTATATTTAACAGTGCGTCACTGTGTTGCTTTCGCGATCAACTCGATTATTCCACTTAGATTAACACAAGTGAGATTTTTTTTTTTTTTTTGGCCATGGATTCTTTTGTCTTAACTTCAGAGATCAAAACTGGTGAGTATAACAACAATTGCTAATCCTGACTGTTAGCTGACTGCCGGTAGCATAATCCTTTTATTATCCAAGAGATATTATGTTAAGATAAAAAGCAACTCTGAATATATTTTCAATTACTGAGGTTCAAAAGTTGCTTATATACCAAAGGGGGAAAAGAAGAGGACTGAAATCCATTTATAGTGTACTTCCAAACCATTGTAGGCCTATTTTTATGTCTTTTTATAATTTTATGATTTTAAGTCAACAGTCTTTCACCTCCACTGACAGTGTAGGTTAGGTTTTGATTAAACTTCTTAAAAGAACATTGAATGTTCCAAAATAGGCAACTAATTTCAAGAAGTAAAAGAAACTTACAGCCACTAATAGTGATTAAAAACATATTGGACATAAATTGGTGCATTATCCTGCTCCCTCTTGTGGATAAAATCAGTATTACAGCCCTTATCGTTCACTTGACAAATTTTGCTGTCCAAGCATTAGAAATTCACGAAAATTGGCAAGCTGACATTGTGTTTTTAAAGATATAGGCAAATTTGCCATGAGGGTCTGAGGATGATGCATGCAACGTTTTATTCAAACTAGATGAACGGCCTGAGGATTTAGACTCTGTCGTTGTAGTTTACAACAGGAATAACAAAATTATTATTAGTAGTACTACTACTAGTAGTAATAATAGTAGCATTATTATATGAAGAAAATAGAAATTATTGAAAAATGCAGTAGACTACAGTTTCTGCACTTCAGCTTTTAAATATAGCTAATTTTTGTGCATATGTGTATGTTTGTTGACATTTCACTATAATTTCTACTAAAAACAATAGTATGTCCTATAAACTGTTACACATTTTAAATAATTGATTTGTTAAGTTGACATTACATTACAAACATTAATATGTAGCCTATAGTTCATTTGCATTACAGAATTTACTGTTAGTTTGTGAAGTGTGTGTAAGAATGTATTTGTAAGTGTTCAAGCCTTCAGCTTCAGCAATACACGTTCATGATTCACTGTTTTATTATTGTTGTTGTCATATTGTTTTTATTACAGTTTAATTTGTAATTTAACACTGTCTATTTTATAACTTTGTAGAATATGACTCGTGGTAGGAAAAAAAAAAGGCAGCAAAAGACCTGTGGGCTTTAGCAGGTGGTTTCAGTGTTGTACTGAAACACTTCTCAAAACTGAATGTAGGACATACCATTCCATATAATTCTGAGATCTGGAGATCTGACTCTGACAAAACTAACATCAACATGGCTGCTCAATCTTGTGCTGTTGATCAGGAAACTGCTTGATTGACTCATTGATTACAGCAACAGAAAATGGTGAAAAGGACAGTGAATCACAGAGAAAGCCAAAGAAGATTCGAAAGGTTTGTTCTGTTCCAAAAACCTTTAAGATTTCACTCAACAAAAAGAAATGGAGAGCAATAAAACCAAGAATAGGTTCCGTGCAATTAAGAAAACCGTGGACTCATATCATATATGAGGCATTCAATAAAGTGAACCCTAACTGTGTACTTGCCTTCAAGTACCAACATGCCGGATTGATGCACAGCAGGAAAAGGAATTCTGCTTTCTTAAATATTCGTGCAGTTTGCACATTTCCAACGTGCAAAGCTCAGTACATTTTTCTGATGAAGAGAAAACCTACAAACATGCAGAGAAAGGTTTTCATGACAGTTTATCGCCATGGACAAATCTGCTATTTAAAAGACCACACTCGACAACGCCAGGCATCCAATGTCCGTAGAGGAAAATTTGCAAGAGTCATCCATAAAGGAGTGAGTCAAGTTTACTACAGTAAGCTCAGGAGGACTCCTGTGGAAGAAATTATGGCAGGAAATTTAACAAAGTCTCTTAACAGAAATATCTTAAAAGTAATTCCCTCCGAGGTTAAAAAAAAAAAAAGCTGCATCACTACATGACAATGTCTTGTTAGAAATGTATTTAACGCAACGAATTACGAAGGAATGTGACACCAGTTACCGACAATTGCCAGGTTACATTCGGAACTTCCAGGTAGATCCTTTCAACTGTCACATGTACACCGAAAAGAGAATTTCAATCTTAGTGACGCATATGAGGAAAAAAGTCACCAGTAACCCTCTATTTGGATGCCACTGTGATGTCTAAAATACCAGAACAGAAAAAAAAATGCTGTACTATGCCCTTGTGTTGGCAGGTCAGGCCCATGGCATGACCACACTGTGCCATCAGTTTCTTTTTGGCTGATGCAGTTTGTGCACAACCTGTCAAAGTTCACTACACTGACAATCAGGTATTTGGAAACAGATTATAGTTGGGCGCTTATACAAGCTGCTCTATTGGCTTTCAATAAAGACCGCATTCTGTACTACCTTGACAGATTTGATGTTTGCCAGGGCAAGGATGATGGGATGGACAGCAAAGGTTTCACCGTGATACACCTTTGTTCAGCACATGTGCTTAAGGCTGTAGCCCAAGCCATTTGCAGGCATGTGACAGACAAGGGACACAGGGAGTTTGTGATTTTTGTGTTCGCAAGATTGCAAAATAGCCAGACTCTAGATGAAGCAATTCGGATCTTACAGGCTCTTTGCACTATCCTTCGCACAAGGACAAATACTGCTTCTGTAAAGGAGAGTGTTAAGGCTCTTCAAGGACTCATTCAATCCTTCAACCTGGACATAGATATGCCTGAAAACAGAGTCCAGATGAGCACTGCAGATGATAAGGATGTGCAGTCCAGAACAACTGTGGGAAGGTCTCGCTTCTCAACTGTGTTTAGAAGAGCGTTTGATGAGGCAACCACTGCAGTCACTGAAGATGAAGTCTTCAGAAGAAAACTTGTAGAAAACAGTCCAAGCATCATTCAAACACTTTTTAACACATACATACCTATCTTTCCAATGTGGAATGGAGTCATGCTGGGTGATCTAAAGAGACATGTAGCAGACAAAGACATTACATCAGTGGAAGATGGAGGACAAAGACAAGACAACAAGACACAAGAAACAAATTGCCATGTAGAAGGATGGTTTTCCATTGTCAAGCAACACATCCTAATGAAAGCTCGTAGACTGCGGCCAGGCAACTTTGTACGCAAAATGTACTCTTCTTTGCAAGGAAGATACATTGAGCATATAATGCAGCATGGCTTTCCTTTTAAAACTCCTCCAAAAACCTCTAAATGTAAGAGATATTACATTTGCAGAGGAATCATGGGCCAAAAAAGAAGAAGTGACTGCTTCCAAGATGGGAGAGTCCAAGCATTACTCCATCCCAACATCAGTACCACATCCTAAAAGGAAACAGTCAAGGAATGCCAAAAGGCATGTTACAACTGCAGTGGATGAAGCAAGAGAAAATACATTTGAAGTCTCAAGCAATCAAGAGCAATATATCTCAGCAATTACAGTACCAGAAAAGAATGCAAAACAGCAACCTACTATTACAAAGCTTGGAGAGGCTACATCTGTTCCCAAAAAGAAGTAGCAAAGGAAGCCCAAAAAGCATGATCATATAGCAAATGAGAGTGTAACACAATCCAAAACATCCAGCATTGATAAGGTAGACTTGTCCTCCTTGATGACCATGAGAGCTCCTGGACTTGATACTTACACTTGTAAGGACAAGGATGTTGCAGCTACTTTGAAGACAACACCACTAAATGTACCAGATGAAGTATGTAAAGTTCACAATACATTTATATTAGTTTGAAAATACTACACTACAGTATTGTAAAATAATTCATGTAAAATCATAGCTTGTCTTGACTTTGTTGTTACAGCCAGAGCAACTGTGGAAAATGAAGGAATGTGAAGTAGTTGTAGCTGTCCAAAAAATGGCAGACAAGAAGACACGGATGTCTCTGAGACAGAGCGACTTCATTACATTAAAGCCTCACAACCGATTGAATGGAGAGGTTAGTACTTTTCTGTACTGTAATGATGAATTATTTTTAAAGAACAGAACTTCACTGCTGGACCAAGAAATATCTAACTGTGTAATATTTTCCAGACAATAGAGTTCTATATTCAAGCTTGTATGAATCAAAGTGCCACCACAAAGAGACTGTACATTCTAAACCACTACACCATAGGTGTAATCTTGTTTGGAGGAATGCAACAAATTACACGCCAAATCTTCAAGAATTAAGTAAAATTCAGCAGCCTAGAACATGACCCATACAATTTAAGTTTCAACAGACCATACTGAAGTAGAGACAAGTCTAGCATAACAGTAAAACACATTCTAAAGGCCAATATTCCATTATAATAATAGCGCCACCTGTTGGCAGCAGGATATGTCACGTCTTACACTAACTCAAGCATGCCATGTTCAATCTGCACCAAACTTCATATGTTTGATAAAAGTGATGGCCTGAACAGATCTACATGCCAATATTCAGTTACAGGCATAGCGCCACCAGCTGGCAGCTGGAAGTTTTGCACATTTAAATGACTATGACATATTCCTCTTATGTTTACTATATTAAAAGCATATGGCCCACCGTTCGCTGTTTCTCTAAAGCCACCAGTCGGCGGTGAGCCCGGGTGCGAGGGCCCTTTCATCGCTGCTTGCAGCTTTAATTAGGGCCCGAGCACTGCAGTGCGAGGACCCTATTGGAATTGCTCCGTTTATTATTATTAGGGCCCGAGCACTGCAGTGCGAGGTTGTTGTAATTCATGCAGACAATGTCCAATCTGCCCCAAACTTCACATGTTTGATAAGAGTCCTGGCCTGAAGATATCTACATGCCCATATTCGGTTATAGTCATAGCGCCACCTGCTGGCAACCGGAAATGACATGTTTAACACTGTGATGGACTATTAAAAAGCACAGCAAAATATGCCATTTTGTGTTAAACATGCTAGAAACACTTACTAAGCGTTAATGCATGCTATTAATGCCATGAAAGAGGAAGTTGTTGTAACTCAGCCATACAATGTTCGATCTGCCCCAAACTTCACATGTTCGATAAGAGTCCGGGCCTGAACACATCTAAAGGCCAATATTCCATTACAATCATAGCGCCACCTGCTGGCAACAACAAATGACTTGTTTTACACTAACTTAAACATGCAATGTCCAATTTGCACCAAACTTGACATGTTTGGCAAGAGTCCTGGCCTCCGTATTCCGTAATAGCGCCACCTGTTGGCAGCAGGATAGGTCATGTCTTACACTCAAGCATGCCATGTTCAATCTGCACCAAACTTCATATGTTTGATAAAAGCGCTGGCCTCAAGACATCTGCATGCCAATATTCAGTTATAGGCATAGCGCCACCAGCTGGCAGCAGGAAGATTGGCACATATAAATGACTTTGACATATTCCTCCTAAATTTACTTTGTTAAAAGCATTGTGCCCACCATTCGCCACCGAACAGTGGTGAGACCGGGTGCGAGGGCCCTTTCATCGCTGCTTGCAGCTTTAATTAGGGCCCGAGCCCTAAAAGGGCGAAAAACATGCCTAAACATGCTCGAAAACTCCTGAAACTTTGCACACGTGTCAAACCTGGCGAAAATTTACATCTGATATGGTTTTTTAGAAGTGGGTGTGGCAAAATGGCTCGATAGCGCCACCTATAAAATTTCAACGGAGTGCGCCTCGAGCTACGTTTCACGTACGTGTACGAAACTTGGTACACACATGTAACACGCCAATACCTACAAAAAGTCTCCTGGCACAACATCCTAAACCCAATAGGAAGTCCGTTATATTGAATTTCCTGTACGATTTTTGTGCAGTTTTTGCCATTTTCAGGCCTCGTACTTTAACGAACTCCTCCTACAGTTTTAATCCGATCATCTTCAAATTTGCTGAGTTTTATCATAAGGGCTTTGCGATGCTAAATTGCGAAGATTTTGAGTTTTCGTCGAGGGGCATGTTCCTGGCGGCCTGACAAATTTCAATGTTTCGCCATGAAAAAGGAAGTTGCTGTAACTCAGGCAAACAATGTCCAATCTGCCTCAAACTTCACACATTTGATAACAGTCTGGTCCTGAACACATGTCAGTGCCCATATTCAGTTATAGTCATAGCGCCACCTTCTGACAACAGGAAGTGACATGTTTAACACTGTTATGGACTCCTAACAACATATTAAAAAGAATTAGCAAGTTTTAAATAGGCTAGCAACATGCTAGAATCATGCTAAAACATGCTAGCAACACTTAGCTAAGAGCTAAAGCATAATATTAATACAAAGAAAAAGGAAATTGCTGTAACTCATGCATACAATGTCCAGTCTGCCCCAGATTTAATATTCAACATGCTACAAACATAGTAAAGCATGCTAGCAACACTTAGCTAATATGCTAAAGCATGCTAATAATACAATGAGACAGGAAGTTACTCAGGCATACAATGTCCAATCTGCCCCAAAGTTAACATGCTTGATAAGAGACCCGGTCTGAACACATGCCCATGCCCGTATTCAGTTGTAGTCATAGCGCCACCTGCTGGCAACAGGAAGTGACATGTTTAACACTGTGATACACTATTAGCAACAAACTTAAATAAACCATTGAGTGCTAAACTTGCTAAAAACACGCTCAAACATGCTAGCAACACTTGCTAAGTGCTAAGGCATGTTGTTAAAGCCATGAAAGAGGAAGTTACTGTAATTCATGCAAAGAATGTCCAATCTGCCCCAAACTACACATGTTTGATAAGAGTCCTGGCCTGAAGACATCTACATGCCCATATTTGGTTATAGTCATAGCGCCACCTGCTGGCAACCAGAAGTGACATGTTTAACACTGTGATGGACTATTAAAAGCACAGCAAAATATGCCATATTGTGCTAAACATGCTAGAAACACTTACTAAGTGCTAATGCATGCTATTAATGCCATGAAAGAGGAAGTTGTTGTAACTCAGCCATACA
Source organism: Cirrhinus mrigala (assembly GCA_036247105.1). Classification (NCBI taxonomy): domain Eukaryota; kingdom Metazoa; phylum Chordata; class Actinopteri; order Cypriniformes; family Cyprinidae; genus Cirrhinus; species Cirrhinus mrigala. The sequence goes on from CM070029.1 coordinate 30,905,045, forward strand.
ATGTCCGATCGGCCCCAAACTTCACATGTTCGATAAGAGTCCTGGCCTGAACACATTTAAAGGCCAATATTCCATTACAATCATAGCGCCACCTACTGGCAACAGCAAATGACTTGTTTTACACTAACTTAAACATGTAATGTTTCCCTAAAGCCACCGGTCGGTGGTGAGCCCGGGTGCGAGGGCCCTTTCATCGCTGCTTGCAGCTTTAATTAGGGCCCGAGCACTGCAGTGCGAGGACCCTATTGCAATTGCTCCGTTTATTATTATGAGGGCCCGAGCACCGGTGGTGCGAGGACCCTCTTGGAATTGCTCCGTTTATTGTTATTATTATTATTATTATTATTTTTATTCTTCTTCTTCTCCAAAATGAATCGCATTTTTGAGGGCCTAAACATGCCCGAAAAGTCATGAAACTTTGCACACACATCAGACCTGGTGAAAATTTACGTCTGATATGGGTTTCAGAAGTGGGTGTGACAAAATGGCTCGACAGCGCCACCTATTCACTTTCTATGAAGTGCCCCTCCCGCTACATTTCACGTACATGTAGGAAAATTGGTAAGCACATGTAACGCACCGATACCCACAAAAAAGTCTCTTGGAGCATAACTCAGCCATACAAAGTCTGATCTGCCCCAAACTTCACACGTTTGATAAGAGTCCAGTCCTGAACACATACCCATAGTCATATTCAATTTTAGTCATAGCGCCACCTACTGGCAACAGGAAGTGACATGTTTTACTCTGTAACAGACTCCTCCTAGAGATTTATTCAGATCAACACCAAATTTGGTCAGTCTACTCTAAAGGCCTTTGCAATGTTAAATTGTGAAGATCTTGAGTTTTCGTTGAAGGGCGTGTCCATGGCGGCTTGACAAAGTTCGATGTTTCGCCATGGAAATAGAAGATGTTGTAACTTGGCCATACAATGTCCTATCTGCCCCAAACTTCACACGTTCGATAATAGTCCCGGCCTGAACACATCTAGAGGCCAACATTCAGTTATTATCATAGCGCCACCTGTTGGCAGCAGGAAATGACTTATTTTACACTAAGAAATGTTTTTGCGGTCTCTGAAAATATGATAAACATATTTCCTAAGAATGACTTGTTTTTCAGAAGTAAAAAGTTGTGAAGAGTTAGGATAATACACTTTAAATGGACTCTGTCTCTCTCTGTCTCTCTGTCTTTGACAGCCACCCTCCCCCACTGTCAACACTCACACTTCCACACACTTTTACACACACACTTAACGCACACACAGAGTTAGAATGAGAGAGTTAGAGTGAGATCAGATGTTTAATAGTTTTTTATTTTTCTATTTTTAGTAGACTATTTTATATTGATGGAAGTAAGCATTTATTTCTCAGAATGAATAGTTGTATGTATGTAAAAAGTTTTGAAGTGTTTGGATGCTGCATTTTAAAATTATGGTTATGTTTTTTACTGCTATTTAAAAAAAAATCACTATAAATCAACCGTTCGAGTTATCCCAAATCCGCTCGCAATTTAAAATCTCCAGTATGTTGGTATCATGTTGACAAAGTTTGGTGTGAACTACTTATTCCTGCTTGGAGGAGTATGAATTTATTTATAGCCTGATTTTTCCAAAAATCCACATTCAAATCAAAATAGCAGACTTCCTGTTGGTCGCAGCTAATGGGTGTAAATTAGAAAGTTGTTCGGCTTGATGAGACCAATATACATACCAAGTTTGGTGTCTGTAGCTAAAACTAACCCCTCAACTTTTGACAAAAGATGGCGCTATAGAGCGCCTCCTCCACGCCCATTTATGAGCCTCTGCCAGTGTCTAACTATCATTAATACTGATGTGTGTGTTGAGTTTCATGAAAATCTAAGCTTATTAAGTGCCCCAAAAACACAGGAAACAAATGTTAAAGTTTGACACGTTGCCATGGCAACAGCATTTAATGTATCAACGACCCCTTTACAGATTCTCATCGGACGTGTTTTGACAATATTCTGATGAAGTTTGAAGCAAATCGAGTAAAATTAGGAGCCTAATTTAAAAGCATTTTGAAAACAACACACTTCCTGCTGCCAGTTGGTGGCACTATAACTTTGACTTATGAAAGTCACATCTATGTGATCGGCATCATACAACGAACAAACTCCTGAAGTTTCATCAGAATCAGACAATGTGTGCAATAGTTATTAGCCATTTCCTGTTTCTCATTTCTCGCCATAATTTCGTCGCCTCACCACGACCAAACCGTTCGAGATATCAAAAATCCCCTGGCAATTTTGCATCCCCAATGTCTTGAGGTCATGCTGACCGAGTTTGGTGGCCGTCCGAATAAAGGCCTCCGAGGAGTATTTCAAATTCCAGAGCATGTGCTTTTTACACATCCCTGAATAACTCACTTATTTTTGGGATTAACTAATGACATAGAGTGCGTGAGTTGTTCGGCTCATTGAGATCTATATGTGTACCGAGTTTCATATGTATATGTGCAAGTATATGTGGGATATGCATCGAGTTTTGTGAAGGTGTTCCAGGGGGCGCTGTAGAGCCCCTGTGCCACGCCCGGGTCCCAGTCTCTGCGGCGTCCTAAGGACCGCAGATTCCAATATGTGTGCCAATTTTCAAGAGTTTTTGAGTATGTTAAGGCCCCCCAAAAACCCCCGGATAGTCGAAAAAAAAAAAAAAAAAAAAAAAATAATAATAATTAAAGCTGCAAGCAGCGATGAACGGGCCCTCGCACCCGGGCTCACCGCCGACCGGAGGCGAATGGTGGGCACTATGCTTTTCACATAGTAAATTTAGGAGGAATCTGTCAAAGTCATTAAGATGTGCCAAACTTCCTGCTGCCAGCTGGTGGCGCTATGCCTATAACTGAATATTGGAACATAGATCTGTTGAGGCGTACACTTTTATCAAAGATACGAACTTTGGTGCAGATTGAACATAGTATGCTTGAGCTAGTGTAAGACATGACATATGCTGCTGCCAACAGGTGGCGCTATGATTATATCTGAATATTGGTCTTTAGATATCTTCAGACCAGTACTCTTACCAAACATGTGAAGTTTGTGGCAGATCAGACATTGCATGTTTAAGTTAGTGTAAAACAAACATTTCCTTTTGCCAGCAGGTGGCGCTATGATTATAATAGAATATTGGCCTTCAGATGTGTTCAGGTCAGGACTCTTATCAAACATGTGAAGTTTGGGGCAGATCAGACATTGTATGGCTGAGTTATAACAACTTCTATTACCATGGCGAAACATCAAACTTTGTCAGGCTGCCACGGACACGCCCTTCAACGAAAACTCAAGATCTTCACAATTTAACATCGCAAAGGTCTTTACATTAGACTGACGAAATATAATGTTGATTTCATGAAATCTGTAGGAGGAGTTTCTCACAGCGTAAAACATGTCACTTCCTGTTACCAGCAGGTGGCGCTATGACTATGACTGAATATGATCATGGGTATGTGTTCAGGACCAGACTCTTATCAAACATGTGAAGTTTGTTCAAGTACGACGCCTGGAAATGGCAAAAATGAGACAAAATTTGCTGGAAAAATTAAAAATATCCGACTTCCTGTTGGGTTTCGGATTTTGCCTCAAGAGACTTTTTTGTAGGTATTGGTGTGTTACATGTGTGTACCGAGTTTCGTAAATGTACTTGAAACGTAGCTCAAGGCGCACTCCGCTGAATGTGTATAGGTGGCGCTATCGAGCCATTTTGCCACACCCACTTCTGAGACCCATATCAGACGTAAATTTTCGCCAGTTCTGATGCGTGTGCAAAGTTTGGTGAGTTTTCGGGCATGTTTAGGCCCTCAAAAATGCGATTCATTTTGGAGAATAATAATAATAATAATAATAATAATAATAATAATAATAATAATAATAATAATAATTAAAGCTGCAAGCAGCGATGAAAGGGCCCTCGCACCCGGGCTCACCGCCGATCGGTGGCGAATGGTGGGCACTATGCTTTTCAAATAGTAAATTTAGGAGTAATATGTCAAAGTCATTTATATGTGCCAAACTTCCTGCTGCCAGCTGGTGGCGCTATATCTATAACTAAATATTGGCATGTAGATGAGTTCAGGCCAGCACTTTTGTCAAACATATGAAGTTTGGTGCAGATTGAACATATGATCATACGTATGTGTTCAGAACCAGACTCTTATTAAACATGTGAAGTTTGGGGCAGATCAGACATTGTACGGCTGAGTTATAACAACTTCTTTTTTCATGGCGAAACATCGAAATTTGACAGGCCGCCACGGACACGCCCTCCAGTGAAATCTCTAGATCTTCGCAATTTAACGTCACAAAGGGCTTTAGATTAGACTGCCCAAATTTGGTGTTGATCCGAATAAGTCTCTAGGAGGAGTTCGTTTTAATATGACGCCTGGAAATGGCAAAAATGAGACAAAATTTGCTGAAAAAATTAAAAATAACCGACTTCCTGTTGGGTTTCGGATTTTGCTCCAAGAGACTTTTTTATAGATAGTGGTGTGTTACATGTGTGTACTGATTTTCATACATGTACGTGAAACGTAGCTCGAAGCGCACTCCGCTGAAAGTGTATAGGTGGCGCTATCGAGCCATTTTGTCACACCCACTTCTGAAACCCATATCAGATGTAAATTTTCGCCAGTTCTGATGTGTGTGCAAAGTTTGATGACTTTTCGGGCATGTTTAGGCCCTCAAAAATGCGATTCATTTTGGAGAAGAATAATAATAATAATTAAAGCTGCAAGCAGCGATGAAAGGGCCCTCGCACCCGGGCTCACCACCGATCGGTGGCGAATGGTTGGCACTATGCTTTTCACATAGTAAATTTAAGAGGAATATGTCAAAGTCATTTATATGTGCCAAACTTCCTGCTGCCAGCTGGTGGCGCTATATCAATAACTGAATATTGGCATGTAGATGAGTTCAGGCCAGCACTTTTGTCAAATATATGAAGATTGGTGCATATTGAACATGGCATGCTTGAGTTAGTGTAAGACATTACATATCCTGCTGCCAACAGGTGGCGCTATGATTATAACTGAATATTCGCTTTTAGATGTCTTCAGGCAAGTACTCTTACCAAACATGTGAAGTTTGGTGCAGATCAGACATTGCATGTTTAAGTTAGTGTAAAATAAGTAATTTCCTGTTGCCAACAGGTGGCGCTATGATAATAACTGAATATCGGCCTCTAGATGTGTTCAGGCCAGGACTCTTATCGAACATGTGAAGTTTGGGGCAGATCGGACATTGTATGGCTGAGCTATAACAGCTTCTATTCCGATGGCGAAACATCGAACTTTGTCAAGCCGCCATGGACACGCCCTTTAACGAAAACTCAGGATCTTCACAATTTAACATCGCAAAGGTCTTTACATTAGACTGACCAAATATAATGTTGATTTCATGAAATCTGTAGGAGGAGTTTCCCACAGCGTAAAACATGTCACTTCCTGTTACCAGCAGGTGGCGCTATGACTATGACTGAATATGATCATGGGTATGTGTTCAGGACCAGACTCTTATCAAACATGTGAAGTTTGGGGCAGATCAGACATTGTATGGCTGAGTTATAACAACTTCCTTTTTCATGGCGAATCATCGAAATTTGACAGGCCGCCACGGACACGCCCTCCAACGAAAACTCTAGATCTTCGCAATTTAACGTCACAAAGGGCTTTAGATTAGACTGACCAAATTTGGTGTTGATCCGAATAAATCTCTAGGAGGAGTTCGTTCAACTATGACACCTGGAAATGGCAAAAATGACACAAAATTTGCCGGGAAAAATTAAAATAACTTACTTCCTGTTGGGATTTGGATTTCGTACCTGGAGACTTTTTTGTAGGTATTGGTGTGTTGCATGTGTGTGCCGATTTTCATACATGTATGTAAAACGTAGCTCGAGGCGCACTCCGCTGAAAGTGTATAGGTGGCGCTGTCGAGCCAATTTACCACACCCACTTCTGAGACCCATATCAGACGTAAATTTTCGCCAGTTCTGATGCGTGTGCAAAGTTTCGTGAGTTTTCGGGCATGTTTAGGCCCTCAAAAATGCGATTCATTTTGGAGAATAATAATAATAATAATAATAATAATAATAAACGAGCAATCAAGGTCCCACACCATCGTGCTCGGCCTAATAATAATAATAATAATAAACAGAGCAATTTCAATAGGGTCCTCACACCATCGGTGCTCGGGCCCTAATTAAAGCTGCAAGCAGCGATGAAAGGGCCCTCGCACCCGGGCTCACCGCCGATCAGTGGCGAATGGTGGGCACTATGCTTTTCACATAGTAAATTTAGGAAAAATATGTCAAAGTTATTTAGATGTGCCAAACTTCCTGCTGCCAGGTGGTGGCACTATGCCTAGAACTGAATATTGGCATGTAGATGTCTTCAGGCCAGCACTTTTGTCAAACATATGAAGTTTGGTGCAGATTGAACATGGCATGCTTGAGTTAGTGTAAGACATGACATATCCTGCTGCCAACAGGTGGCGCTATGATTATAACTGAATATTGGTCTTTAGATGTCTTCAGGTCAGGACTCTTACCAAACATGTGAAGTTTGGTGCAAATTGGACATTGTATGTAAAAGTTAGTGTAAAATAAGTCATTTCTTGTTGCCAACAGGTGGCGCTATGATAATAACTGAATATTGGCCTCTAGATGTGTTCAGGCCAGGACTCTTATCAAACATGTGCAGTTTGGGGCAGATCGGACTTCGTATGGCTGAGTTATAACAGCTTCTATTCCCATGGCGAAACATCGAAATTTGTCAGGCCGCCACGGACACGCCCTTCAACGAAAACTCAAGATCTTCACAATTTAACATTGCAAAGGCCTTTAGAGTAGACTGACCAAATTTGGTGTTGATCTGAATAAATCTGTACGAGGAGTTCATTACAGAGTACAACATGCCACTTCCTGTTGTCAGTAGGTGGCGCTATGATTAAAAGTGAATATGAGCATGGGCATGTATTCAGGACCAGACTCTTATCAAACATGTGAAGTTTGGGGCAGATCAGACATTGTATGGCTGAGTTATAACAACTTCCTTTTTCATGGCGAATCATCAAAATTTGACAGGCCGCCACGGACACGCCCTCCAACGAAAACTCTAGATCTTCGCAATTTAACGTCACAAAGGGCTTTAGATTAGACTGACCAAATTTGGTGTTGATCCGAATAAATCTCTAGGAGGAGTTCGTTCAAGTATGACACCTGGAAATGGCAAAAATGACACAAAATTTGCCGGGAAAAATTAAAATAACTTACTTCCCAGTTGGGATTTGGATTTCGTACCTGGAGACTTTTTTGTAGGTATTGGTGTGTTGCATGTGTGTGCCGATTTTCATACATGTATGTAAAACGTAGCTCGAGGCGCACTCCGCTGAAAGTGTATAGGTGGCGCTGTCGAGCCAATTTACCACACCCACTTCTGAGACCCATATCAGACGTAAATTTTCGCCAGTTCTGATGCGTGTGCAAAGTTTGGTGAGTTTTCGGGCATGTTTAGGCCCTCAAAAATGCGATTCATTTTGGAGAATAATAATAAATAATAATAATAATAATAATAATAATAATAAACGGAGCAATTCCAATAGGGTCCTCACACCATCGGTGCTCGGGCCCTAATTAAAGCTGCAAGCAGCGATGAACGGGCCCTCGCACCCGGGCTCACCGCCGACCGGAGGCGAATGGTGGGCACTATGCTTTTCACATAGTAAATTTAGGAGGAATCTGTCAAAGTCATTAAGATGTGCCAAACTTCCTGCTGCCAGCTGGTGGCGCTATGCCTATAACTGAATATTGGAACGTAGATCTGTTCAGGCGTACACTTTTATCAAAGATACGAACTTTGGTGCAGATTGAACATAGTATGCTTGAGCTAGTGTAAGACATGACATATGCTGCTGCCAACAGGTGGCGCTATGATTATATCTGAATATTGGTCTTTAGATGTCTTCAGACCAGTACTCTTACCAAACATGTGAAGTTTGTGGCAGATCAGACATTGCATGTTTAAGTTAGTGTAAAATAAGTCATTTCCTGTTGCCAACAGGTGGCGCTATGATAATAACTGAATATTGGCCTCTAGATGTGTTCAGGCCAGGACTCTTATCGAACATGTGAAGTTTGGGGCAGATCGGACTTTGTATGGCTGAGTTATAACAACTTCTATTCCCATGGCGAAACATCGAAATTTGTCAGGCGGCCACGGACACGCCCTTCAACGAAAACTCAAGATCTTCACAATTTAACATAGCAAAGGCCTTTAGATTAGACTGACCAAATATAATGTTGATTTCATGAAATCTGTAGGAGGAGTTTCCCACAGCGTAAAACATGTCACTTCCTGTTACCAGCAGGTGGCGCTATGACTATGACTGAATATGATCATGGGTATGTGTTCAGGACCAGACTCTTATCAAACATGTGAAGTTTGGGGCAGATCAGACATTGTATGGCTGAGTTATAACAACTTCCTTTTTCATGGCGAATCATCGAAATTTGACAGGCCGCCACGGACACGCCCTCCAACGAAAACTCTAGATCTTCGCAATTTAACGTCACAAAGGGCTTTAGATTAGACTGACCAAATTTGGTGTTGATCTGAATAAATCTCTAGGAGGAGTTCGTTCAAGTACGACGCCTGGAAATGGCAAAAATGAGACAAAATTTGCTGGAAAAATTAAAAATATCCGACTTCCTGTTGGGTTTCGGATTTTGCCTCAAGAGACTTTTTTGTAGGTATTGGTGTGTTACATGTGTGTACCGAGTTTCGTAAATGTACTTGAAACGTAGCTCGAGGCGCACTCCGCTGAATGTGTATAGGTGGCGCTATCGAGCCATTTTGCCACACCCACTTCTGAGACCCATATCAGACGTAAATTTTCGCCAGTTCTGATGCGTGTGCAAAGTTTCGTGAGTTTTCGGGCATGTTTAGGCCCTCAAAAATGCGATTCATTTTGGAGAATAATAATAATAATAATAATAATAATAATAATAATAATAATAATAATAATAATAATAATAATAAACGGAGCAATTCCAATAGGGTCCTCACACCATCGGTGCTCGGGCCCTAATTAAAGCTGCAAGCAGCGATGAACGGGCCCTCGCACCCGGGCTCACCGCCGACCGGAGGCGAATGGTGGGCACTATGCTTTTCACATAGTAAATTTAGGAGGAATCTGTCAAAGTCATTAAGATGTGCCAAACTTCCTGCTGCCAGCTGGTGGCGCTATGCCTATAACTGAATATTGGAACGTAGATCTGTTCAGGCGTACACTTTTATCAAAGATACGAACTTTGGTGCAGATTGAACATAGTATGCTTGAGCTAGTGTAAGACATGACATATGCTGCTGCCAACAGGTGGCGCTATGATTATATCTGAATATTGGTCTTTAGATGTCTTCAGACCAGTACTCTTACCAAACATGTGAAGTTTGTGGCAGATCAGACATTGCATGTTTAAGTTAGTGTAAAACAAGCCATTTCCTGTTGCCAGCAGGTGGCGCTATGATTATAATAGAATATTGGCCTTCAGATGTGTTCAGGTCAGGACTCTTATCAAACATGTGAAGTTTGGGGCAGATCAGACATTGTATGGCTGAGTTATAACAACTTCTATTACCATGGCGAAACATCAAACTTTGTCAGGCTGCCACGGACACGCCCTTCAACGAAAACTCAAGATCTTCACAATTTAACATCGCAAAGGTCTTTACATTAGACTGACCAAATATAATGTTGATTTCATGAAATCTGTAGGAGGAGTTTCTCACAGCGTAAAACATGTCACTTCCTGTTACCAGCAGGTGGCGCTATGACTATGACTGAATATGATCATGGGTATGTGTTCAGGACCAGACTCTTATCAAACATGTGAAGTTTGGGGCAGATCAGACATTGTATGGCTGAGTTATAACAACTTCCTTTTTCATGGCGAATCATCGAAATTTGACAGGCCGCCACGGACACGCCCTCCAACGAAAACTCTAGATCTTCGCAATTTAACGTCACAAAGGGCTTTAGATTAGACTGACCAAATTTGGTGTTGATCTGAATAAATCTCTAGGAGGAGTTCGTTCAAGTACGACGCCTGGAAATGGCAAAAATGAGACAAAATTTGCTGGAAAAATTAAAAATATCCGACTTCCTGTTGGGTTTCGGATTTTGCCTCAAGAGACTTTTTTGTAGGTATTGGTGTGTTACATGTGTGTACCGAGTTTCGTAAATGTACTTGAAACGTAGCTCGAGGCGCACTCCGCTGAATGTGTATAGGTGGCGCTGTCGAGCCATTTTGCCACACCCACTTCTGAGACCCATATCAGACGTAAATTTTCGCCAGTTCTGATGCGTGTGCAAAGTTTCGTGAGTTTTCGGGCATGTTTAGGCCCTCAAAAATGCGATTCATTTTGGAGAATAATAATAATAATAATAATAAGAAATAATAAAATCGAATAATAATAATAATAATAATAATAATAAACGGAGCAATTCCAATAGGGTCCTCACACCATCGGTGCTCGGGCCCTAATTAAAGCTGCAAGCAGCGATGAAAGGGCCCTCGCACCCGGGCTCACCGCCGATCGGTGGCGAATGGTGGGCACTATGCTTTTCACATAGTAAATTTAGGAGGAATCTGTCAAAGTCATTAAGATGTGCCAAACTTCCTGCTGCCAGCTGGTGGCGCTATGCCTATAACTGAATATTGGAACGTAGATCTGTTCAGGCGTACACTTTTATCAAAGATACGAACTTTGGTGCAGATTGAACATAGTATGCTTGAGCTAGTGTAAGACATGACATATGCTGCTGCCAACAGGTGGCGCTATGATTATATCTGAATATTGGTCTTTAGATGTCTTCAGACCAGTACTCTTACCAAACATGTGAAGTTTGTGGCAGATCAGACATTGCATGTTTAAGTTAGTGTAAAACAAGCCATTTCCTGTTGCCTGCAGGTGGCGCTATGACTATGACTGAATATGATCATGGGTATGTGTTCAGGACCAGACTCTTATCAAACATGTGAAGTTTGGGGCAGATCAGACATTGTATGGCTGAGTTATAACAACTTCCTTTTTCATGGCGAATCATCGAAATTTGACAGGCCGCCACGGACACGCCCTCCAACGAAAACTCTAGATCTTCGCAATTTAACGTCACAAAGGGCTTTAGATTAGACTGACCAAATTTGGTGTTGATCTGAATAAATCTCTAGGAGGAGTTCGTTCAAGTACGACGCCTGGAAATGGCAAAAATGAGCACAAAATTTGCTGGAAAAATTAAAAATAACCGACTTCCTGTTGGGTTTCGGATTTTGCCTCAAGAGACTTTTTTGTAGGTATTGGTGTGTTACATGTGTGTACCAATTTTCATAATGTACGTGAAACGTAGCTCGAGGCGCACTCCGCTGAAAGTGTATAGGTGGCGCTGTCGAGCCAATTTGCCACACCCACTTCTGAGACCCATATCAGACGTAAATTTTCGCCAGTTCTGATGCGTGTGCAAAGTTTCGATGAGTTTTCGGGCATGTTTAGGCCCTCAAAAATGCGATTCATTTTGGAGAAGAATAATAATAGATAATAAAATAATAATAAAATAATAAACGAGCAATTCAAGGGTCTCACACCATCGTGCTGGGCCCATAAAAAGCTGCAGCGCGATGAACGGGCCCTCGCACCCGGGCTCACCGCCGACCGGAGGCGAATGGTGGGCACTATGCTTTTCACATAGTAAATTTAGGAGGAATCTGTCAAAGTCATTAAGATGTGCCAAACTTCCTGCTGCCAGCTGGTGGCGCTATGCCTATAACTGAATATTGGAACGTAGATCTGTTCAGGCGTACACTTTTATCAAAGATACGAACTTTGGTGCAGATTGAACATAGTATGCTTGAGCTAGTGTAAGACATGACATATGCTGCTGCCAACAGGTGGCGCTATGATTATATCTGAATATTGGTCTTTAGATGTCTTCAGACCAGTACTCTTACCAAACATGTGAAGTTTGTGGCAGATCAGACATTGCATGTTTAAGTTAGTGTAAAACAAGCCATTTCCTGTTGCCAGCAGGTGGCGCTATGATTATAATAGAATATTGGCCTTCAGATGTGTTCAGGTCAGGACTCTTATCAAACATGTGAAGTTTGGGGCAGATCAGACATTGTATGGCTGAGTTATAACAACTTCTATTCCCATGGCGAAACATCAAACTTTGTCAGGCTGCCACGGACACGCCCTTCAACGAAAACTCAAGATCTTCACAATTTAACATCGCAAAGGTCTTTACATTAGACTGACCAAATATAATGTTGATTTCATGAAATCTGTAGGAGGAGTTTCTCACAGCGTAAAACATGTCACTTCCTGTTACCAGCAGGTGGCGCTATGACTATGACTGAATATGATCATGGGTATGTGTTCAGGACCAGACTCTTATCAAACATGTGAAGTTTGGGGCAGATCAGACATTGTATGGCTGAGTTATAACAACTTCCTTTTTCATGGCGAATCATCGAAATTTGACAGGCCGCCACGGACACGCCCTCCAACGAAAACTCTAGATCTTCGCAATTTAACGTCACAAAGGGCTTTAGATTAGACTGACCAAATTTGGTGTTGATCTGAATAAATCTCTAGGAGGAGTTCGTTCAAGTACGACGCCTGGAAATGGCAAAAATGAGACAAAATTTGCTGGAAAAATTAAAAATATCCGACTTCCTGTTGGGTTTCGGATTTTGCCTCAAGAGACTTTTTTGTAGGTATTGGTGTGTTACATGTGTGTACCGAGTTTCGTAAATGTACTTGAAACGTAGCTCGAGGCGCACTCCGCTGAATGTGTATAGGTGGCGCTATCGAGCCATTTTGCCACACCCACTTCTGAGACCCATATCAGACGTAAATTTTCGCCAGTTCTGATGCGTGTGCAAAGTTTCGTGAGTTTTCGGGCATGTTTAGGCCCTCAAAAATGCGATTCATTTTGGAGAATAATAATAATAATAATAATAATAAACGGAGCAATTCCAATAGGGTCCTCACACCATCGGTGCTCGGGCCCTAATAATAATAATAATAATAATAATAATAATAATAAACGGAGCAATTCCAATAGGGTCCTCACACCATCGGTGCTCGGGCCCTAATTAAAGCTGCAAGCAGCGATGAAAGGGCCCTCGCACCCGGGCTCACCGCCGATCGGTGGCGAATGGTGGGCACTATGCTTTTCACATAGTAAATTTAGGAGGAATCTGTCAAAGTCATTAAGATGTGCCAAACTTCCTGCTGCCAGCTGGTGGCGCTATGCCTATAACTGAATATTGGAACGTAGATCTGTTCAGGCGTACACTTTTATCAAAGATACGAACTTTGGTGCAGATTGAACATAGTATGCTTGAGCTAGTGTAAGACATGACATATGCTGCTGCCAACAGGTGGCGCTATGATTATATCTGAATATTGGTCTTTAGATGTCTTCAGACCAGTACTCTTACCAAACATGTGAAGTTTGTGGCAGATCAGACATTGCATGTTTAAGTTAGTGTAAAACAAGCCATTTCCTGTTGCCTGCAGGTGGCGCTATGACTATGACTGAATATGATCATGGGTATGTGTTCAGGACCAGACTCTTATCAAACATGTGAAGTTTGGGGCAGATCAGACACTGTATGGCTGAGTTATAACAACTTCCTTTTTCATGGCGAATCATCGAAATTTGACAGGCCGCCACGGACACGCCCTCCAACGAAAACTCTAGATCTTCGCAATTTAACGTCACAAAGGGCTTTAGATTAGACTGACCAAATTTGGTGTTGATCCGAATAAATCTCTAGGAGGAGTTCGTTTTAATACAACGCCTGGAAATGGCAAAAATGGCACAAAATTTGCTGAGAAAATTAAAAATAACCGACTTCCTGTTGGGTTTCGGATTTTGCCCCAAGAGACTTTTTTGTGGGTATTGGTGTGTTACATGTGTATACCAATTTTCATATATGTACGTGAAACGTAGTGGGAGGGGCACTTCATTGAGCGTGAATAGGTGGCGCTGTCGAGCCATTTTGCCACACCCACTTCTGAGACCCATATCAGACGTAAATTTTCGCCAGGTCTGATGCGTGTGCAAAGTTTGATGACTTTTCGGGCACGTTTAGGCCCTCTAAAATGCGATTCATTTTGGAGAAGAAGAAGAATAATAATAATTAAAGCTGCAAGCAGCGATGAACGGGCCCTCGCACCCGGGCTCACCGCCGACCGGAGGCGAATGGTGGGCACTATGCTTTTCACATAGTAAATTTAGGAGGAATCTGTCAAAGTCATTAAGATGTGCCAAACTTCCTGCTGCCAGCTGGTGGCGCTATGCCTATAACTGAATATTGGAACGTAGATCTGTTCAGGCGTACACTTTTATCAAAGATACGAACTTTGGTGCAGATTGAACATAGTATGCTTGAGCTAGTGTAAGACATGACATGTGCTGCTGCCAACAGGTGGCGCTATGATTATATCTGAATATTGGTCTTTAGATGTCTTCAGACCAGTACTCTTACCAAACATGTGAAGTTTGTGGCAGATCAGACATTGCATGTTTAAGTTAGTGTAAAACAAGCCATTTCCTGTTGCCAGCAGGTGGCGCTATGATTATAATAGAATATTGGCCTTCAGATGTGTTCAGGTCAGGACTCTTATCAAACATGTGAAGTTTGGGGCAGATCAGACATTGTATGGCTGAGTTATAACAACTTCTATTACCATGGCGAAACATCAAACTTTGTCAGGCTGCCACGGACACGCCCTTCAACGAAAACTCAAGATCTTCACAATTTAACATCGCAAAGGTCTTTACATTAGACTGACCAAATATAATGTTGATTTCATGAAATCTGTAGGAGGAGTTTCTCACAGCGTAAAACATGTCACTTCCTGTTACCAGCAGGTGGCGCTATGACTATGACTGAATATGATCATGGGTATGTGTTCAGGACCAGACTCTTATCAAACATGTGAAGTTTGGGGCAGATCAGACATTGTATGGCTGAGTTATAACAACTTCCTTTTCCATGGCGAATCATCGAAATTTGACAGGCCGCCACGGACACGCCCTCCAACGAAAACTCAAGATCTTCGCAATTTAACGTCACAAAGGGCTTTAGATTAGACTGACCAAATTTGGTGTTGATCTGAATAAATCTCTAGGAGGAGTTCGTTCAAGTACGACGCCTGGAAATGGCAAAAATGAGACAAAATTTGCTGGAAAAATTAAAAATATCCGACTTCCTGTTGGGTTTCGGATTTTGCCTCAAGAGACTTTTTTGTAGGTATTGGTGTGTTACATGTGTGTACCGAGTTTCGTAAATGTACTTGAAACGTAGCTCGAGGCGCACTCCGCTGAATGTGTATAGGTGGCGCTGTCGAGCCATTTTGCCACACCCACTTCTGAGACCCATATCAGACGTAAATTTTCGCCAGTTCTGATGCGTGTGCAAAGTTTCGTGAGTTTTCGGGCATGTTTAGGCCCTCAAAAATGCGATTCATTTTGGAGAATAATAATAATAATAATAATAATAATAATAATAATAATAATAATAATAATAATAAACGGAGCAATTCCAATAGGGTCCTCACACCATCGGTGCTCGGGCCCTAATAATAATAATAATAATTAAAGCTGCAAGCAGCGATGAACGGGCCCTCGCACCCGGGCTCACCGCCGACCGGAGGCGAATGGTGGGCACTATGCTTTTCACATAGTAAATTTAGGAGGAATCTGTCAAAGTCATTAAGATGTGCCAAACTTCCTGCTGCCAGCTGGTGGCGCTATGCCTATAACTGAATATTGGAACGTAGATCTGTTCAGGCGTACACTTTTATCAAAGATACGAACTTTGGTGCAGATTGAACATAGTATGCTTGAGCTAGTGTAAGACATGACATATGCTGCTGCCAACAGGTGGCGCTATGATTATATCTGAATATTGGTCTTTAGATGTCTTCAGACCAGTACTCTTACCAAACATGTGAAGTTTGTGGCAGATCAGACATTGCATGTTTAAGTTAGTGTAAAACAAGCCATTTCCTGTTGCCAGCAGGTGGCGCTATGATTATAATAGAATATTGGCCTTCAGATGTGTTCAGGTCAGGACTCTTATCAAACATGTGAAGTTTGGGGCAGATCAGACATTGTATGGCTGAGTTATAACAACTTCTATTACCATGGCGAAACATCAAACTTTGTCAGGCTGCCACGGACACGCCCTTCAACGAAAACTCAAGATCTTCACAATTTAACATCGCAAAGGTCTTTACATTAGACTGACCAAATATAATGTTGATTTCATGAAATCTGTAGGAGGAGTTTCTCACAGCGTAAAACATGTCACTTCCTGTTACCAGCAGGTGGCGCTATGACTATGACTGAATATGATCATGGGTATGTGTTCAGGACCAGACTCTTATCAAACATGTGAAGTTTGGGGCAGATCAGACATTGTATGGCTGAGTTATAACAACTTCCTTTTTCATGGCGAATCATCGAAATTTGACAGGCCGCCACGGACACGCCCTCCAACGAAAACTCTAGATCTTCGCAATTTAACGTCACAAAGGGCTTTAGATTAGACTGACCAAATTTGGTGTTGATCTGAATAAATCTCTAGGAGGAGTTCGTTCAAGTACGACGCCTGGAAATGGCAAAAATGAGACAAAATTTGCTGGAAAAATTAAAAATATCCGACTTCCTGTTGGGTTTCGGATTTTGCCTCAAGAGACTTTTTTGTAGGTATTGGTGTGTTACATGTGTGTACCGAGTTTCGTAAATGTACTTGAAACGTAGCTCGAGGCGCACTCCGCTGAATGTGTATAGGTGGCGCTGTCGTGCCATTTTGCCACACCCACTTCTGAGACCCATATCAGACGTAAATTTTCGCCAGTTCTGATGCGTGTGCAAAGTTTCGTGAGTTTTCGGGCATGTTTAGGCCCTCAAAAATGCGATTCATTTTGGAGAATAATAATAATAATAATAATAATAATAATAATAATAATAATAATAATAATAATAATAATAATAATAAACGGAGCAATTCCAATAGGGTCCTCACACCATCGGTGCTCGGGCCCTAATAATAATAATAATAATTAAAGCTGCAAGCAGCGATGAACGGGCCCTCGCACCCGGGCTCACCGCCGACCGGAGGCGAATGGTGGGCACTATGCTTTTCACATAGTAAATTTAGGAGGAATCTGTCAAAGTCATTAAGATGTGCCAAACTTCCTGCTGCCAGCTGGTGGCGCTATGCCTATAACTGAATATTGGAACGTAGATCTGTTCAGGCGTACACTTTTATCAAAGATACGAACTTTGGTGCAGATTGAACATAGTATGCTTGAGCTAGTGTAAGACATGACATATGCTGCTGCCAACAGGTGGCGCTATGATTATATCTGAATATTGGTCTTTAGATGTCTTCAGACCAGTACTCTTACCAAACATGTGAAGTTTGTGGCAGATCAGACATTGCATGTTTAAGTTAGTGTAAAACAAGCCATTTCCTGTTGCCAGCAGGTGGCGCTATGATTATAATAGAATATTGGCCTTCAGATGTGTTCAGGTCAGGACTCTTATCAAACATGTGAAGTTTGGGGCAGATCAGACATTGTATGGCTGAGTTATAACAACTTCTATTACCATGGCGAAACATCAAACTTTGTCAGGCTGCCACGGACACGCCCTTCAACGAAAACTCAAGATCTTCACAATTTAACATCGCAAAGGTCTTTACATTAGACTGACCAAATATAATGTTGATTTCATGAAATCTGTAGGAGGAGTTTCTCACAGCGTAAAACATGTCACTTCCTGTTACCAGCAGGTGGCGCTATGACTATGACTGAATATGATCATGGGTATGTGTTCAGGACCAGACTCTTATCAAACATGTGAAGTTTGGGGCAGATCAGACATTGTATGGCTGAGTTATAACAACTTCCTTTTTCATGGCGAATCATCGAAATTTGACAGGCCGCCACGGACACGCCCTCCAACGAAAACTCTAGATCTTCGCAATTTAACGTCACAAAGGGCTTTAGATTAGACTGACCAAATTTGGTGTTGATCTGAATAAATCTCTAGGAGGAGTTCGTTCAAGTACGACGCCTGGAAATGGCAAAAATGAGACAAAATTTGCTGGAAAAATTAAAAATATCCGACTTCCTGTTGGGTTTCGGATTTTGCCTCAAGAGACTTTTTTGTAGGTATTGGTGTGTTACATGTGTGTACCGAGTTTCGTAAATGTACTTGAAACGTAGCTCGAGGCGCACTCCGCTGAATGTGTATAGGTGGCGCTGTCGAGCCATTTTGCCACACCCACTTCTGAGACCCATATCAGACGTAAATTTTCGCCAGTTCTGATGCGTGTGCAAAGTTTCGTGAGTTTTCGGGCATGTTTAGGCCCTCAAAAATGCGATTCATTTTGGAGAATAATAATAATAATAATAATAATAATAATAATAATAATAATAATAATAATAAACGGAGCAATTCCAATAGGGTCCTCACACCATCGGTGCTCGGGCCCTAATAATAATAATAAACGGAGCAATTCCAATAGGGTCCTCACACCATCGGTGCTCTGGCCCTAATAATAATAAACGGAGCAATTCCAATAGGGTCCTCACACCATCGGTGCTCGGGCCCTAATAATAATAAACAGAGCAATTTCAATAGGGTCCTCACACCATCGGTGCTCGGGCCCTAATTAAAGCTGCAAGCAGCGATGAACGGGCCCTCGCACCCGGGCTCACCGCCGACCGGAGGCGAATGGTGGGCACTATGCTTTTCACATAGTAAATTTAGGAGGAATCTGTCAAAGTCATTAAGATGTGCCAAACTTCCTGCTGCCAGCTGGTGGCGCTATGCCTATAACTGAATATTGGAACGTAGATCTGTTCAGGCGTACACTTTTATCAAAGATACGAACTTTGGTGCAGATTGAACATAGTATGCTTGAGCTAGTGTAAGACATGACATATGCTGCTGCCAACAGGTGGCGCTATGATTATATCTGAATATTGGTCTTTAGATGTCTTCAGACCAGTACTCTTACCAAACATGTGAAGTTTGTGGCAGATCAGACATTGCATGTTTAAGTTAGTGTAAAACAAGCCATTTCCTGTTGCCAGCAGGTGGCGCTATGATTATAATAGAATATTGGCCTTCAGATGTGTTCAGGTCAGGACTCTTATCAAACATGTGAAGTTTGGGGCAGATCAGACATTGTATGGCTGAGTTATAACAACTTCTATTACCATGGCGAAACATCAAACTTTGTCAGGCTGCCACGGACACGCCCTCCAACGAAAACTCAAGATCTTCACAATTTAAAATTGCAAAGGCCTTTAGAGTAGACTGACCAAATTTGGTGTTGATCTGAATAAATCTTTAGGAGGAGTTTCATTACAGAGTACAACATGTCACTTCCTGTTACCAATAGGTGGCGCTATGATTAAAAGTGAATATGAGCATGGGTATGTGTTCAGGACCAGACTCTTATCAAACATGTGAAGTTTGGGGCAGATCAGACATTGTATGGCTGAGTTATAACAACTTCCTTTTTCATGGCGAATCATCGAAATTTGACAGGCCGCCACGGACACGCCCTCCAACGAAAACTCTAGATCTTCGCAATTTAACGTCACAAAGGGCTTTAGATTAGACTGACCAAATTTGGTGTTGATCCGAATAAATCTCTAGGAGGAGTTCGTTCAAGTACGACGCCTGGAAATGGCAAAAATGAGACAAAATTTGCTGGAAAAATTAAAAATATCCGACTTCCTGTTGGGTTTCGGATTTTGCCTCAAGAGACTTTTTTGGAGGTATTGGTGTGTTGCATGTGTGTGCCGATTTTCATACATGTATGTAAAACGTAGCTCGAGGCGCACTCCGCTGAAAGTGTATAGGTGGCGCTGTCGAGCCGATTTTACCACACCCACTTCTGAGACCCATATCAGACGTAAATTTTCGCCAGTTCTGATGCGTGTGCAAAGTTTGGTGAGTTTTCGGGCATGTTTAGGCCCTCAAAAATGCGATTCATTTTGGAGAAGAATAATAATAATAATAATTAAAGCTGCAAGCAGCGATGAACGGGCCCTCGCACCCGGGCTCACCGCCGATCGGTGGCGAACGGTGGGCACTATGCTTTTCACATAGTAAATTTAGGAGGAATATGTCAAAGTCATTAATATGTGCCAAACTTCCTGCTGCCAGCTGGTGGCGCTATATCAATAACTGAATATTGGCATGTAGATGAGTTCAGGCCAGCACTTTAGTCAAACATATGAAGTTTGGTGCAGACTGAACATGGTATGCTTGAGTTAGTGTAAGACATTACATATCTTGCTGCCAACAGGTGGCGCTATGATTATAACTGAATATTGGCTTTTAGATGACTTCAGGTCAGGACTCTTACCAAACATGTGAAGTTTGGTGCAAATTAGACAATGCATGTTCAAGTTAGTGTAAAATAAGACATTTCCTGTTGTCAGCAGGTGGCGCTATGATTATAATACATTATTGGCCTCTAGATGTGTTCAGGCCAGGACTCTTATCAAACATGTGAAGTTTGGGGCAGATCGGACATTGTATGGCTGAGTTATAACAGCTTCTATTACCATGGCGAAACATCGAACTTTGTCAGGCTGCCACGGACACGCCCTCCAACGAAAACTCTAGATCTTCACAATTTATCATGGCAAAGGCCTTTAGATTAGACTGAACAAATATAATGTTGATTTCATTAAATCTCTAGGAGGAGTTTCTCACAGTGTAAAACATGTCACTTCCTGTTGCCTGCAGGTGGCGCTATGACTAACACAGAATATGATCATGGGTATGTGTTCAGGACCAGACTCTTATCAAACATGTGAAGTTTGGGGCAGATCAGACATTGTATGGCTGAGTTATAACAACTTCCTTTTTCATGGCGAATCAACGAAATTTGGCAGGCCGCCACGGACACGCCCTCCAACGAAAACTCTAGATCTTCGCAATTTAACGTCACAAAGGGCTTTAGATTAGACTGACCAAATTTGGTGTTGATCTGAATAAATCTCTAGGAGGAGTTCGTTCAAGTACGACGCCTGGAAATGGCAAAAATGAGACAAAATTTGCTGGAAAAATTAAAAATATCCGACTTCCTGCTGGGTTTCGGATTTTGCCTCAAGAGACTTTTTTGTAGGTATTGGTGTGTTACATGTGTGTACCGAGTTTCGTAAATGTACTTGAAACGTAGCTCGAGGCGCACTCCGCTGAATGTGTATAGGTGGCGCTATCGAGCCATTTTGCCACACCCACTTCTGAGACCCATATCAGACGTAAATTTTCGCCAGTTCTGATGCGTGTGCAAAGTTTCGTGAGTTTTCGGGCATGTTTAGGCCCTCAAAATTGCGATTCATTTTGGAGAAGAAGAAGAAGAAGAAGAATAATAATAATAATTAAAGCTGCAAGCAGCGATGAACGGGCCCTCGCACCCGGGCTCACCGCCGACCGGAGGCGAATGGTGGGCACTATGCTTTTCACATAGTAAATTTAGGAGGAATCTGTCAAAGTCATTAAGATGTGCCAAACTTCCTGCTGCCAGCTGGTGGCGCTGTGCCTATAACTGAATATTGGAACGTAGATCTGTTCAGGCGTACACTTTTATCAAAGATACGAACTTTGGTGCAGATTGAACATAGTATGCTTGAGCTAGTGTAAGACATGACATATGCTGCTGCCAACAGGTGGCGCTATGATTATATCTGAATATTGGTCTTTAGATGTCTTCAGACCAGTACTCTTACCAAACATGTGAAGTTTGTGGCAGATCAGACATTGCCTGTTTAAGTTAGTGTAAAACAAGCCATTTCCTGTTGCCAGCAGGTGGCGCTATGATTATAATAGAATATTGGCCTTCAGATGTGTTCAGGTCAGGACTCTTATCAAACATGTGAAGTTTGGGGCAGATCAGACATTGTATGGCTGAGTTATAACAACTTCTATTCCCATGGCGAAACATCAAACTTTGTCAGGCTGCCACGGACACGCCCTTCAACGAAAACTCTAGATCTTCGCAATTTAACGTCACAAAGGGCTTTAGATTAGACTGACCAAATTTGGTGTTGATCTGAATAAATCTCTAGGAGGAGTTCGTTCAAGTACGACGCCTGGAAATGGCAAAAATGAGACAAAATTTGCTGGAAAAATTAAAAATATCCGACTTCCTGTTGGGTTTCGGATTTTGCCTCAAGAGACTTTTTTGTAGGTATTGGTGTGTTACATGTGTGTACCGAGTTTCGTAAATGTACTTGAAACGTAGCTCGAGGCGCACTCCGCTGAATGTGTATAGGTGGCGCTATCGAGCCATTTTGCCACACTCACTTCTGAGACCCATATCAGACGTAAATTTTCGCCAGTTCTGACGTGTGTGCAAAGTTTCGTGAGTTTTCGGGCATGTTTAGGCCCTCAAAAATGCGATTCATTTTGGAGAAGAATAATAATAATAATAATAATAATAATAATAATAATAATAAACAGAGCAATTCCAATAGGGTCCTCACACCATCGGTGCTCGGGCCCTAATAATTAAAGCTGCAAGCAGCGATGAACGGGCCCTCGCACCCGGGCTCACCGCCGACCGGAGGCGAATGGTGGGCACTATGCTTTTCACATAGTAAATTTAGGAGGAATCTGTCAAAGTCATTAAGATTAGCCAAACTTCCTGCTGCCAGCTGGTGGCGCTATGCCTATAACTGAATATTGGAACGTAGATCTGTTCAGGCGTACACTTTTATCAAAGATACGAACTTTGGTGCAGATTGAACATAGTATGCTTGAGCTAGTGTAAGACATGACATATGCTGCTGCCAACAGGTGGCGCTATGATTATAATAGAATATTGGCCTTCAGATGTGTTCAGGTCAGGACTCTTATCAAACATGTGAAGTTTGGGGCAGATCAGACATTGTATGGCTGAGTTATAACAACTTCTATTACCATGGCGAAACATCAAACTTTGTCAGGCTGCCACGGACATGCCCTTCAACGAAAACTCAAGATCTTCACAATTTAACATCGCAAAGGTCTTTACATTAGACTGACCAAATATAATGTTGATTTCATGAAATCTGTAGGAGGAGTTTCTCACAGCGTAAAACATGTCACTTCCTGTTACCAGCAGGTGGCGCTATGACTATGACTGAATATGATCATGGGTATGTGTTCAGGACCAGACTCTTATCAAACATGTGAAGTTTGGGGCAGATCAGACATTGTATGGCTGAGTTATAACAACTTCCTTTTTCATGGCGAATCATCGAAATTTGACAGGCCGCCACGGACACGCCCTCCAACGAAAACTCTAGATCTTCGCAATTTAACGTCACAAAGGGCTTTAGATTAGACTGACCAAATTTGGTGTTGATCTGAATAAATCTCTAGGAGGAGTTCGTTCAAGTACGACGCCTGGAAATGGCAAAAATGAGACAAAATTTGCTGGAAAAATTAAAAATATCCGACTTCCTGTTGGGTTTCAGATTTTGCCTCAAGAGACTTTTTTGTAGGTATTGGTGTGTTACATGTGTGTACCGAGTTTCGTAAATGTACTTGAAACGTAGCTCGAGGCGCACTCCGCTGAATGTGTATAGGTGGCGCTATCGAGCCATTTTGCCACACCCACTTCTGAGACCCATATCAGACGTAAATTTTCGCCAGTTCTGATGCGTGTGCAAAGTTTCGTGAGTTTTCTGGCATGTTTAGGCCCTCAAAAATGCGATTCATTTTGGAGAAGAATAATAAAAATAATAATAATAATAATAATAATAATAATAAATGGAGCAATTCCAATAGGGTCCTCACACCATCGGTGCTCGGGCCCTAATTAAAGCTGCAAGCAGCGATGAACGGGCCCTCGCACCCGGGCTCACCGCCGACCGGAGGCGAATGGTGGGCACTATGCTTTTCACATAGTAAATTTAGGAGGAATCTGTCAAAGTCATTAAGATGTGCCAAACTTCCTGCTGCCAGCTGGTGGCGCTATGCCTATAACTGAATATTGGAACGTAGATCTGTTCAGGCGTACACTTTTATCAAAGATACGAACTTTGGTGCAGATTGAACATAGTATGCTTGAGCTAGTGTAAGACATGACATATGCTGCTGCCAACAGGTGGCGCTATGATTATATCTGAATATTGGTCTTTAGATGTCTTCAGACCAGTACTCTTACCAAACATGTGAAGTTTGTGGCAGATCAGACATTGCATGTTTAAGTTAGTGTAAAACAAGCCATTTCCTGTTGTCAGCAGGTGGCGCTATGATTATAATAGAATATTGGCCTTCAGATGTGTTCAGGTCAGGACTCTTATCAAACATGTGAAGTTTGGGGCAGATCAGACATTGTATGGCTGAGTTATAACAACTTCTATTACCATGGCGAAACATCAAACTTTGTCAGGCTGCCACGGACACGCCCTTCAACGAAAACTCAAGATCTTCACAATTTAACATCGCAAAGGTCTTTACATTAGACTGACCAAATATAATGTTGATTTCATGAAATCTGTAGGAGGAGTTTCTCACAGCGTAAAACATGTCACTTCCTGTTGTCAGCATGTGGCGCTATGACTATAACTGAATATTATTTCACATATGTGTTCAGGACCAGACTGTTATCAAACATGTGAAGTTTGGGGCAGATCAGATATTGTATGGCTGAGTTATAACAACTTCCTTTTTCATGGCGAATCATCGAAATTTGACAGGCCGCCACGGACACGCCCTCCAACGAAAACTCTAGATCTTCGCAATTTAACGTCACAAAGGGCTTTAGATTAGACTGACCAAATTTGGTGTTGATCCAAATAAAACTCTGGGAGGAGTTCGTTCAAGTATGACACCTGGAAATGGCAAAAATGAGACAAAATTTGCTGGAAAAATTAAAAATATCCGACTTCCTGTTGGGTTTCGGATTTTGCCTCAAGAGACTTTTTTGTAGGTATTGGTGTGTTGCATGTGTGTGCCGATTTTCATACATGTATGTAAAACGTAGCTCGAGGCGCACACCGCTGAAAGTGTATAGGTGGCGCTGTCGAGCCAATTTAGCACACCCACTTCTGAGACCCATATCAGACGTAAATTTTCGCCGGTTCTGATGCGTGTGCAAACGTTTTGTGAGTTTTCGGGCATGTTTAGGCCCTCAAAAATGCGATTCATTTTGGAGAATAATAATAATAATAATAATAATAATAATAATAATAATAATAATTAAAGCTGCAAGCAGCGATGAACGGGCCCTCGCACCCGGGCTCACCGCCGACCGGTGGCTTTAGGGAAACTGCAAACGGGGGGCACTATGCTTTTAACATAGTAAATTTAGGAGGAATATATCAAAGTCCATTAGTTTTGCCAAACTTCCTGCTGCCAGCTGGTGGCGCTATGCCTATAACTGAATATTGGAATTTCGATGTGTTCAGGCCAGCCCTTTTGTCAAACATGTGAAGTTTGGTGCAGATTGAACATAGTATGCTTGAGCTAGTGTAAGACATGACATATCTTGCTGCCAACAGGTGGCACTATGATTATATCTGAATATTGGTCTTTAGGTGTCTTCACGCAAGTACTCTTACCAAACATGTGAAGTTTGGTGCAGATCAGACATTGCATGTTTAAGTTAGTGTAAACTAAGACATTTCCTGTTGCCAACAGGTGGCGCTATGATAATAACTGAATATTGGCCTTCAGATGTGTTCAGGCCAGGACTCTAATCGAACGTGTGAAGTTTGGGGCAGATCGGACATTTTATGGCCAAGTTACAACATCTTCTATTTCCATGGCGAAGCATCGAACTTTGTCAGGCCACCACAGACACGCCCTTCAACGAAAACTCAAGATCTTCACAATTTATCATGGCAAAGGCCTTTAGAGTATACTGACCAAATTTGGTGTTGATCTGAATAAATCATTAGGAGGAGTTTATTACAGAGTGCAAACATGTCACTTCCTGTTGCCAGTAGGTGGCGCTATGACTGAAACTGAATATGAGCA
The DNA here is from genome assembly GCA_036247105.1 of Cirrhinus mrigala. NCBI lineage: Eukaryota > Metazoa > Chordata > Actinopteri > Cypriniformes > Cyprinidae > Cirrhinus > Cirrhinus mrigala. Next base: position 30,931,136 of record CM070029.1, read on the forward strand.
TGGCCATGTGTTCAGGGTTGGACTCTTATCAAACATGTGAAGTTTGGGGCAGATCAGACTTTGTATGGCTGAGTTATAGCAACTTCCTTTTTCATGGCGAATCATCGAAATTTGACAGGCCGCCACGGACACACCCTCCAGTGAAAACTCTAGATCTTCGCAATTTAACGTCACAAAGGGCTTTAGATTAGACTGGCCAAATTTGGTATTGATCTGAATAAATCTCTAGGAGGAGTTCGTTCAAGTACGATGCCTGGAAATGGCAAAAATGACACAAAATTTGCTGAGAAAATTAAAAATATCCGACTTCCTGTTGGGTTTCGGATTTTGCTTCAAGAGACTTTTTTGTAGATATTGGTGTGTTACATGTGTGTACCGATTTTTGTAAACGTACGTAAAACATAGCTCGAGGCGCACTCCGCTGAATGTGTATAGGTGGCGCTATCAAGCCACTTTGCCACACCCACTTCTCAAACCTATATCATATGTAAATTTTCACCAGTTCTGATGCGTGTGCAAAATTTCATGACTTTTCGTGCATGTTTAGGCCCTCAAAAATGCGATTCATTTTGGAGAAGAAGAATAAAAATAATAATAATAATAATAAACAGAGCAATTCCAAGAGGGTCCTCACACCATCGGTGCTCGGGCCCTAATAATAATAATAATAATAATATTAAACAGAGCAATTCCAATAGGGTCCTCACACCATCGGTGCTCGGGCCCTAATAATAAACGGAGCAATTCCAATAGGGTCCTCACACCATCGGTGCTCGGGCCCTAATAATAATAATAAACGGAGCAATTTCAATAGGGTCCTCACACCATCGGTGCTCGGGCCCTAATTAAAGCTGCAAGCAGCGATGAACGGGCCCTCGCACCCGGGCTCACTGCCGACCGGAGGCGAATGGTGGGCACTATGCTTTTCACATAGTAAATTTAGGAGGAATCTGTCAAAGTCATTAAGATGTGCCAAACTTCCTGCTGCCAGCTGGTGGCGCTATGCCTATAACTGAATATTGGAACGTAGATCTGTTCAGGCGTACACTTTTATCAAAGATACGAACTTTGGTGCAGATTGAACATAGTATGCTTGAGCTAGTGTAAGACATGACATATGCTGCTGCCAACAGGTGGCGCTATGATTATATCTGAATATTGGTCTTTAGATGTCTTCAGACCAGTACTCTTACCAAACATGTGAAGTTTGTGGCAGATCAGACATTGCATGTTTAAGTTAGTGTAAAACAAGCCATTTCCTGTTGCCAGCAGGTGGCGCTATGATTATAATAGAATATTGGCCTTCAGATGTGTTCAGGTCAGGACTCTTATCAAACATGTGAAGTTTGGGGCAGATCAGACATTGTATGGCTGAGTTATAACAACTTCTATTACCATGGCGAAACATCGAACTTTGTCAAGCCGCCATGGACACGCCCTTTAATGAAAACTCAAGATCTTCACAATTTATCATGGCAAAGGCTTTTAGAGTAGACTGACCAAATTTGGTGTTGATCTGAATAAATCTCTAGGTGGAGTTCACTGCAGAGTGCAACATGTCACTTCCTGTTGCCAATAGGTGGCGCTATGACTAAAACTGAATTTGATCATGGGTATGTGTTCAGGACCAGACTCTTATCAAACATGTGAACTTTGGGGCAGATCAGACTTTGTATGGCTGAGTTATAACAACTTCCTTTTTCATGGCGAATCATCGAAATTTGACAGGCCGCCACGGACACGCCCTCCAACGAAAACTCTAGATCTTCGCAATTTAACGTCACATGGGCCTTTAGATTAGACTGACCAAATTTGGTGTTGATCTGAATAAATCTCTAGGAGGAGTTCGTTCAAGTATGACACCTGGAAATGACAAAAATGACTCAAAATTTTCCAGGAAAAATTAAAATAACTTACTTCCTGTTGGGATTTGGATTTCGTACCTGGAGACTTTTTTGTAGGTATTGGTGTGTTACATGTGTGTGCCAATTTTCATACATGTACGTGAAACGTAGCTCGAGGCGCACTCCGCTGAAAGTGTGTAGGTGGCGCTGTCGAGCCAATTCACCACACCCACTTCTGAGACCCATATCAGACGTAAATTTTCGCCAGTTCTGATGCGTGTGCAAAGTTTCGTGAGTTTTCGGGCATGTTTAGGCCCTCAAAAATGCGATTCATTTTGGAGAAGAATAATAATAATAATAATTAAAGCTGCAAGCAGCGATGAACGGGCCCTCGCACCCGGGCTCACCGCCGACCGGAGGCGAATGGTGGGCACTATGCTTTTCACATAGTAAATTTAGGAGGAATCTGTCAAAGTCAATAAGATGTGCCAAACTTCCTGCTGCCAGCTGGTGGCGCTATGCCTATAACTGAATATTGGAACGTAGATCTGTTCAGGCGTACACTTTTATCAAAGATACGAACTTTGGTGCAGATTGAACATAGTATGCTTGAGCTAGTGTAAGACATGACATATGCTGCTGCCAACAGGTGGCGCTATGATTATATCTGAATATTGGTCTTTAGATGTCTTCAGACCAGTACTCTTACCAAACATGTGAAGTTTGTGGCAGATCAGACATTGCATGTTTAAGTTAGTGTAAAACAAGCCATTTCCTGTTGCCAGCAGGTGGCGCTATGATTATAATAGAATATTGGCCTTCAGATGTGTTCAGGTCAGGACTCTTATCAAACATGTGAAGTTTGGGGCAGATCAGACATTGTATGGCTGAGTTATAACAACTTCTATTACCATGGCGAAACATCAAACTTTGTCAGACTGCCACGGACACGCCCTTCAACGAAAACTCAAGATCTTCACAATTTAACATCGCAAAGGTCTTTACATTAGACTGACCAAATATAATGTTGATTTCATGAAATCTGTAGGAGGAGTTTCTCACAGCGTAAAACATGTCACTTCCTGTTACCAGCAGGTGGCGCTATGACTATGACTGAATATGATCATGGGTATGTGTTCAGGACCAGACTCTTATCAAACATGTGAAGTTTGGGGCAGATCAGACATTGTATGGCTGAGTCAACTTCCTTTTTCATGGCGAATCATCGAAATTTGTCAGGCCGCCACGGACACGCCCTTCAACGAAAACTCAAGATCTTCACAATTTATCATGGCAAAGGCCTTTAGATTAGACTGACCGAATATAATGTTGATTTCATGAAATCACTAGGAGGAGTTTCTCACAGCGTAAAATATGTCACTTCCTGTTGTCAGCAGGTGGCGCTATGACTATAACTGAATATGATCATACGTATGTGCTCAGGACAGGACTCTTATCAAACATGTGAAGTTTGGGGCAGATCAGACATTGTATGGCTGAGTTATAACCACTTCCTTTTTCATGGCGAATCATCGAAATTTGACAGGCCGCCACGGACATACCCTCCAACGAAAACTCTAGATCTTCGCAATTTAACGTCACAAAGGCCTTTAGATTAGGCTGACCAAATTTGGTGTTGATCCGAATAAATCTCTAGGAGGAGTTCGTTCAAGTATGACACCTGGAAATGGCAAAAATGACACAAAATTTGCCGGGAAAAATTAAAATAACTGACTTCCTGTTGGGATTTGGATTTCGTACCAGGAGACTTTTTTGTAGGTATTGGTGTGTTGCATGTGTGTGCCGATTTTCATACATGTATGTAAAACGTAGCTCGAGGCGCACTCCGCTGAAAGTGTATAGGTGGCGCTATCGAGCCACTTTGCCACACCCACTTCTGAAACCCATATCAGATGTAAATTTTCACCAGGTCTGACGTGTGTGCAAAATTTCATGACTTTTCGGCCATGTTTAGGCCCTCAAAAATGCGATTCATTTTGGAGAAGAAGAATAAAAATAATAATAATAATAATAAACGGAGCAATTCCAAGAGGGTCCTCGCACCATCGGTGCTCGGGCCCTAATAATAATAATAATAATAATAAACGGAGCAATTCCAATAGGGTCCTCACACCATCGGTGCTCGGGCCCTAATAATAATAATAATAATAATTAAAGCTGCAAGCAGCGATGAACGGGCCCTCGCACCCGGGCTCACCGCCGATCGGTGGCGAATGGTGGGCACTATGCCTTTCACATAGTAAATTTAGGAGGAATATGTCAAAGTCATTAATATGTGCCAAACTTCCTGCTGCCAGCTGGTGGCGCTATGCCTATAACTGAATATTGGAACGTAGATCTGTTCAGGCCTGCACTTTTATCAAACATACGAAGTTTGGTGCAGATTGAACATAGTATGCTTGAGCTAGTGTAAGACATGTCATATCCTGCTGCCAACAGGTGGCGCTATGATTATATCTGAATATTGGTCTTTAGATGTCTTCAGGCCAGTACTCTTACCAAACATGTGAAGTTTGGTGCAGATCAGACATTGCATGTTTAAGTTAGTGTAAAATAAGTCATTTCCTGTTGCCAACAGGTGGCGCTATGATAATAACTGAATATCGGCCTCTAGATGTGTTCAGGCCAGGACTCTTATCGAACATGTGAAGTTTGGGGCAGATCGGACATTTTATGGCTGAGCTATAACAGCTTCTATTCCGATGACGAAACATCGAACTTTGTCAAGCCGCCATGGACACGCCCTTTAACGAAAACTCAAGATCTTCACAATTTATCATGGCAAAGGCCTTTAGAGTAGACTGAGCAAATTTGGTGTTGATCTGAATTAATCTCTAGGTGGAGTTCACTGCAGAGTGCAACATGTCACTTCCTGTTGCCAATAGGTGGCGCTATGACCAAAACTGAATTTGACTATGGGTATGTGTTCAGGACCAGACTCTTATCAAACATGTGAACTTTGGGGCAGATCAGACTTTGTATGGCTGAGTTATAACAACTTCCTTTTTCATGGCGAATCATCGAAATTTGACAGGCCGCCACGGACACGCCCTCCAACGAAAACTCTAGATCTTCGCAATTTAACGTCACAAAGGGCTTTAGATTAGACTGACCAAATTTGGTGTTGATCCGAATAAATCTCTAGGAGGAGTTCGTTCAAGTACGACGCCTGGAAATGGCAAAAATGAGACAAAATTTGCTGGAAAAATTAAAAATATCCGACTTCCTGTTGGGTTTCGGATTTTGCCTCAAGAGACTTTTTTGTAGGTATTGGTGTGTTACATGTGTGTACCGAGTTTCGTAAATGTACTTGAAACGTAGCTCGAGGCGCACTCCGCTGAATGTGTATAGGTGGCGCTATCGAGCCATTTTGCCACACCCACTTCTGAGACCCATATCAGACGTAAATTTTCGCCAGTTCTGATGCGTGTGCAAAGTTTCGTGAGTTTTCGGGCATGTTTAGGCCCTCAAAAATGCGATTCATTTTGGAGAAGAATAATAATAATAATAATTAAA